>PVJL010000844.1:0-331538 GCA_004026885.1 Lyroderma lyra
CCTCCCTCTCCCTCTCTCTCTTTCTCTTTCTCTCTCTCTCTCTCTCTCTCTCTCTCTCTCTCTCTCTCTCTTTTGTTCTCCTAGAAGTATTTTGTCTTGCTTTCATTCCCTCCATGGTCAGTATTTCTTCAACTTGCTTCCTCCCTCCCTTTTTGTGTTTTAGTTTCTATTTTTCATACCAAATGCTTTCCTCATTTTATTGCTGTTGGCTCATATTTAAGAGTAAGGCCCTAAAAATTTATTGTACATTACCTGCTTATGAATAGTGTCAACCAAGGACTTTGCTGAGAATGATCTGGCTGCATAGTTTTCCATATCTTTTGGTCTTTTATCTAGGGCTAGTTAGGTTTTTCACACAATATCTTTCAGGTTTCTACTTGAAGTTTTTCAAAGTTGGTGATAGGATTTAGGACCCAAATTTGGGAAAAGGGAATTTCATTTGATATGTAAATTTACTTTAACTTAATTACCCTGTTTCCACAATAGTACAGCAAACCAGAGTTGTGCCTGGTGTCTTCCTGTCCAGGAATACTCAGTAGCATTATCTTTTTAAAATAATTTTTTTTTAACATATTGAGGTGAAATTCACATACCATAAAATTAACCATTTTTAAGTGAACAATTCTGTGGTATTTAGTATATTCGCAATGTTGTATAATCACCACCTTTAGAAGGTTCCAAAACATTTTCATCACTCTAAAAGGAGATCACATACCCAGTAGGAAGTCATTTCCTGTTTCCTCCTCCCTCCAGCCTGTGCCAACCACCAATCGACTTCCTGTCTCTATGGATTTAACTGTTCTGGATACTTTCTAGAAATGGAATCCTATCATAAGTGATCTTTTGTGTCTGGCTTCTTTCATTTAGTATAATGTTTTCAAGGTTCACCCATGTTGTATCATGTGTTGGTATTTCATCCTTTTTATGGCTGATAATATTGCACTGTATGAATATACCACAATTTGTTTATCCATCATCCATCAATGGACGTTGGAGTTGTTTCCATCTTTGCTCTGTTATGAATAACACTAAATTGAAAATTTATATGCTTGTATATGCATTTGTTTTCATTTGTTTTGGATATATACCCACATATATTTAGGAGTGGAATGGCTAGTAATATGACAATTCTATATTTAACTATTTGAGCTGATATTTTCCACAGTGGTTGAAACATTTTACATTCTCACCAGCAAAGTGTGAGAATTCCTATTTGCCACATCCTCACCAACATTTGTTTCTGTTTTTCTTTATTTTAAAATTATAATTATCCTAATAGGTATGAAGTGGTATCCATTGTGGTTTTGATATGCATTTCCTTAATGACTAATGATATTGAACAGTTTTTCATGTGCTTGTTGGCCATTTGTATATCCGCTTTGGAGAAATAGTTAAATCTTTTGCCCATTTCTAAATTGGGTTGTCTGTCATTTTTTGTTGCTATGTTAACAGTGCTTTTTATACTTGAGATACAAACCTAACATAATCAAGTACGTGATTTGCAAATATTTTCTCCTAAGGTTGTCATTATTGTTTTTATTAAAGTCTTTTGATGCACAAAAGTTTTTAATTTCAATAAAATACAATTTATTTATTTTATCTTTTGTTGCTCCTGCATGTGGTATCTCTAAGAATACATTACCAGATTCAAGGTCATTAATATTTAGCCCTGTGTCTTCTTCAAACAGTTTTATGGCTTGAGGACTTACATTTAGGTTGTTATCCATTTTCAGTTAATATTTGTATATGGTATGAAGCATGAGTCAGCTTGCATTATCTTGTTGAGAGCATACAAGTTCAGACAATTAATTTTGTGAACTCATCATAGAAAAAATGCTGCATACCTCATTGCTGATTATCACTATGGTCACCTTCGAAGTACTCCCCTTGGGAAGCTCTGCACTGATGCCAGCTCCTTCAAAGCAATTTTGGAACTCTTTCTGAAATGGCCATCAGATCTGTCATCATATCCAAAATCTGACAATTAAATTCACAAACTTGCCACCATGCGCTTACATTGGCAGCACTGTACAGACAACTCGGTAAGACATCATAACCACAGCTCTGATGGCCATTCCAGAAAAAGAGTTCCAAAATTACTGTGAATAGTAGACTAGGCACTGGAATTGGTGCATAGCTTCCCAAGAGGAGTACTTCAAAGGTGACCGTAGTGCTATTCAGCAATGAGGTATGTAGCACTTTTTCTAAGATGAGTTTGTGAAATTAGTTGTCCAACCTCATATTCCCCATATTCTTTTGCTAAGGTTGGAGTTGAGTTGTTACTCTGCTGTGTAGGCTATTGGAAGAGATTTGGGAGTCTGTTTTCTTAGGGTTTGTAGGCTGACCATACAGGCTGTTTGGAAAGGGACAGTACCGTTGTTTTCTGTCCCAGTTAAAATGGTACGTCTGGTTTGCCTAACTTTGGCCAATCCACATGTTTTCATCCCCTCCTTTGTTCTGAATTCCAGAAGTACTTACAATGAACATTTTCTGAGTATTTTGGAGCCTTTAGACAATTCATTCTACCTCTTACTTTTTCTCACTGTCAGCCTGAGTCTTGGATATTTTCATTTGCTAAGTCAATTGTCTTTCTACCATTTTCAAAAAGAAATTTGCTATCATCTCTTTTTTTCTTATTTTTATTCTTTTTGTTTTATGCCTTATCCTTTTACTGTCCTTGTAATGAACTTTTCAGAGAGGGAAGATATAATAAGTTATTGAATCTATCATATTTTACTTAAAAAATCCCCATTTCTTACTACTGCTGTAATGTGCTTTTTTTTTTTTTTACCATCAATGAATAGTATTTCTCTTAGATGTATTAAAAAAATCAGAAAAAAATATTTATTCTTGAATTGAAGTTTCAAAGGTGAACCATATTACCTATTGCTTTGGAATCAGCATTGGTGGTATCAGCTGGAAACAAAGAGAAATCTCCAAGAGTATACAGAACCTCAGGGGGCAGAGTTGCAAGTGTCTTCCTGTACTGAAAACACTAATAGAGAGTTGTTGTTCTTTTTCTTTCTTTCTTTTTTTTTTTTTGTCTGTTAACTATGACATTGCATTACATTTTGTTTATATGTGAGACACCTTTCTAATAGATGTACAGAACTTCCTGGCATTACCAATGAAAGATACTCAACAAAGTGGCGAAATCCCTTTGGAAGTCAGATGAATTTGCTTCACTTCTAAGCTTCTGTTATTCTTCTTGAAAGAGGGTGCAAGTACATATATCATGTGGTAGCTGGCAGTAAAACCTAGAAATAATTTTGCAAAGAAAAGATCACTATATTGATAGTTGCATTTAAATAATATTAACACCAGAACTTACATAAAATAAAAATTGACAAAAATTATTGCTATTTTCACTCTTATAAATGCATGTATATACATATATGTGATTTTCCTAAAAGATATAAAATATATATAGAAAAAGTACTTAAAGATATACATAAATATGAGAAAAGAACATTGTCCTTGGGTGATCTTTCACTTTTTATTTTTTGCATTCTTCTAAATGTTCTACAATTAATATGTACATGTGAATGTGTTTGTGTGTATATGTTAAATCAAAGCTTCAAAAATATTTCTCATAGCTTTTCATATAAAATATATACTACTGAAAACAGATTTATAATAATTTTTACTATGATGAAACACAGAAATTTGCAATGATTCAACTAAAACATATTTATTATATGTTATGTATAAGGCAATGTGGTAGGAACTGTGGCAGTTACAGAGAAAAATCAGATGTGATTCTTGATCTCATGGAACTAGCTCACCACTGTTTTTTTATTGTTAAACTTATTGGGGTGACATTGGTTAGTAAAAATTACATAGGTTCCAGGTGTACAATTCTACAGTACATTGTCTATGTGTTGCATTATGTGTGTACCACCCAGAGTCACTTCTCTTTCCATCACCATATATTTGACTCCCCCTCCCTCCTCTCCCACCTCCTTCCTTCTTACCCTCAGGTAACCACTAAACTATTGGCTTTGCCCATGAGTTTTTGTTTCTTTGTTGCTTTCAGTTACATATTCCATGTTTGAGTGAAGTCATGTGGTTCTTTGTTTTTTTCTGTCTGGCTTATTTCACTTGGCATGATGATCTCAAGGTCATCCATGTTGTTGCAAATGGCAGTATTTCATCTTTTCTTACAGCTGAGTAATATTCCATTGTGTATATGTACCACAGCTTCTTTATCCAGTCATCTGTCGCAGGGCACTTTGGTTGTTTCCATGTCTTGGCCACTGTGAACAGCACTGTGATGAACATTGGGGTACACAAGTCTTTGCAGACTAAGATTTTCAAAATTTTGGGGTAGATCCCCAGAAGGGGAATTGCTGGGTCATATGGTAACTCCATTCCCAATTTTCTGAGGAACCTCCACACTGCCTTCCACAGTGGTCGTACCAATTTGCATTCCCACCAGCAGTGTACCCTCTCTAGCACTTGTCTTGTTGATAATAGCCATTCTAACAGGTGTGAAGTTGTATCTCATTGTGGTTTTGATTTGCATTTCTCTAATAGGTAATGAAGTTGTAGCTCAACCACTATTTTAATATATACAGCAATTGAGGTATTAATAATAAAAGAGAGGTTGTATGAACTATACCACTGTTTTGAAAATTGCCAGTGCATGAGAATCACCTGAGGAAATTATTAAAGATGCAGTTTTCTGATCTCTTTCCCAGTGGTCCTGTGACAAGAAATTTGCATTTCAGTAAGTACCTCAAGGTGATACTTACTGGTAGGTGATCCTTCAAAGAACACTGAAATACATAATAATGAAATGAGCAGCAATTTAAGAAGTACACTTATTTGTATGTTTCTTTGTTTTGGGCTGTTACTAGGAATCTGGACAACTTGTTTACCCCCTCATCTTCAAATTCCTTATATGTATATTGAAGCAAAAATAATTACCTACATTATAGTGCAATTATGAGTAATGCAAATAATCTTCCTATGTTACCTAGCCAAGTCTATAGTAGGTACTCTCAGGTATATAATTTGGCCATTTTTATCAATTTTAAACAAGTGCTAGTGTTGGAGAGAGGGAAGAAATGTCAAATCTAATGAAGCAGGGGAGGCAATCAAAAAAGCTTTATGCAAAAAAGGAATTTGGATTGAGTCTTAAATGTTGAGCAAAATTTTGATAAACTGAGATAAGGGAGAAATATATTCTAGTCAGCAAAACATGATGGTAAGAAAACGAGGAATGCTTGGGGAGCTCTGAGCTGTGGCTATGACTGCAGCAGAGAAAGCTTCTGTTGCCATGAAAGACAAATGTGGAGACAGGCCTTGTGGGAAGAGTATAAAGCATCTTGAAAATCTACCTAATGAGCTTTAAAGCACTCTGAAAGAGTGATAAGTGGAATGTAATTTGAGCAAGGGAGTGATTAGGACAGATAGAATTTTAACATGATGATTTGCTGCTCTTGTAGAAGATATGTTGAAGAGACAAGAGGATAGAGGTAGGGAAACTGGTTCACAGGCTATGGCAGGAATTTGAATAAGCATTTGTTAGTGTCTGAACTCAGGTAGTGAAAAGGAAATGGGAAGAAAGTAGACACACATGAGGGGCATATCTGAAAACGATAGCTAGAACTTAGAGACAGATAAGATATGAAAGTTGAAAAATAAGCAATTAACTTGGCCAAAAGGTTTTCAGGTTGAAGGAATGAAAAGACTGTGATATCATTTCAAAATCACACAATAGAATAAGAGAAATAATCTAAGAAAAAATATGAAGACTTCAATTTGGAGAATGTTAGAGATACTCACAGAATAATCAGGCGGTAATATTCAATAGGAATTTAGCAGTGCAGAGGTTACAGCTGAATAATTGAGAAAAAGAATCAAAGGTCATTCTCCTGATGGCAAGCATTTGCAGATACAGGAGCAGATGTAATTCTTTCTAAGCATTATCATGGCTATGCCAATGAGTTAATAGTGCTATGTGCCAGGCATTGCTGTAAGCACATGTAATACTTTAAATTATGTTTACACAACCCTGAGAGGAAGGTGCTTTTCAACCTAGCCACAGTAAAAGTCATTTGTAGCACTTAGGAAAAGCATGCTAGGCTATGGAAGGGTGGCAAACTAATCCTCTGGCTGGATTGCTGGGTGTTGCAATCCACTTGGCTCTTCTCTACCTTATCTCTCCGCATTACTTCCCATTATTCTCTATATCTCTGTCTCTTCAGAGTTCATGGTTGGTTGTTTTTACTTTTTCATTGTGTACTCCTCCACAACTTCTTTTTAATGCCTTCACCTGGTTTATAGGTAAAGACTTCATTATAACACAAACTTAATGAAAACTATTGGAAACCTCATGAGGCTAACCTTCAAAACAATCCATATTCTATATATTTAGACATTATTATTATCTTGAGGCTTTAATGTCTATTTAGGCAATATTTGGCATTTAAACTGATTCCTCATATCCAATGTGACTCATGTGTCTAAAGAATTTGACCCCTTGCCTGAAGTATTTTAATCTTCATATATCCAGTCACTCCACTCTGCCCTTATGAGTTCAAACCAACTCCTGGGCCTGGAACCATTTTCTGTGGAAGCCTGGAATACATGAGAAACTTCAGATCTACACAGCTCATCATAGCAATCTAACATTAGTCTTGCCGAAGGTCCTGAATTAATCTTGACACTTGAGTTTTCCAGGGAGTATAGGGTTTTCTTCTCAGATTCCCATGCACATCAGATGTTAGCTAAAGTCTTCTATCTCCTTGTAGATCTCAGTGTTTTAATTTGCATATCAGTTCCACAACAGACAATAGTCCAAAGTGATTCCCATGGTAGTTTAAGTATCCCTAGTACTTATTGTCCTTTGGTTACTGCCATTTCCAGGTTCCACATCTTTTAATCTTGTCTTGGATCCACCTGCTTCCTCCCCATTTTCATACTCAGCCCTTTAGTGGATTTGATTTTACAAGTCTCTTCACACCTCCACCTCATGAAAGTAACAATTTTGCTAAAGATTAATAGAAGCATTTGTGGGAAGAATTTTGCATTGAGTTCACATATAGTTTGTTCCCCCTGCTTCCTTACCTTCTCCTTTCAACTTATTTTTGTTTTCTCTCCTCTTCTTTTTTGCATCAGGTAAAACTAGATTCACTCCTTTCCCTAAACTCTTGGCCATTATTGATAATTTTTAGCATCAGAGCTTTTTTCCTGTGAATACACATCACTGCTGGCTTTTCAAGCTCATAGAGTATTTTCCCTATGAGATATTTTTATGAATAAAAATTTCTCCATCTCATCACACTCCTGAGACGTGTTTTTAGGCTTTTCTAACACACACACACACACACACACTCCTCTGGTGTCTATAAATTGCCTTTCAAATGGGCTCTGTTTGATTTGTTTGTTTTGCCTGAGTAGCAGGTCGTTGAAGATCTTTGCCAGGTTAGTCTGTTGACTAGTGGTACTGCTGTTCTGCTTGTGCTATTCAGGAACTCACCTAGCCTCAGATGAACATCTGGTCACTCATTCCTGTGATCCCTCCCTGAAGTTGTTCACTCCTTTCCCAATTCCATGTTCTGACACCTGATATTTACCTCAGCTTCACCATTCCCAGCTTTGTTCATCTTATTGTCCCCTGAGTCCAAGTTCCAATTCCATGGGGGCATTCAACAAATATTTATACTGAGTGATGGATGCACTGCTTTTCCTGCTTCAAAAAGCCCATGGATTGGTTACTGCAGAGTATGTTTCTCCTATGCTATTTATTCTGCTATACTAAGACAGCATCCTGGAGGATGTGGGTTTTATTTTTTTTTAAATTTTTCAATTACAGTTGACATATTGTATTACTTTCAGGTATACAACATAGGGATTAGACATTTATATACCTTATGAAGTAAGTGATCACCCTGCTAAGTCTAGTACCCACTTGACACCATACATAGTTACTGCAAAATTATTGACTCTCTTTTCTATGCTGTATTTTACACCCTCATGACTGTTTTTAAACTGGCAATTCTCTTTCACTTCCACTTTTTAATACCTTTCACTTTTTACACCCATCCATCACAAACCCCCTACCATGTGGTGACCATCGATTTGTTCTCTGTATCTATTAATTTATTTCTGTTGTCTTTGTTCACTTATTTTACTTTTTAGATTACACGTATAGACGAGATCATATGTTATATGTCTTTCTCTGTCTAACTTATTTCACTTAGCATAATACCCTCTAGGTCCATCCATGATGTTGCAAATGGTAAGATTTGATTCCCTTTTATGTCTGAGTAATGTTCCATTGTATATATGTCCCACCTCTCTATCCAGTCATCTATTGATGGACCCTTAGGTGCTTCCTTATCTTGGCTATAGTATACAATGCTGCTGTGAACATAGGGGTGCACATATTTTGCAAATTTTGGATTTCTTCAGATAAATACCTTAAAGTGAAGGGTTTGCTGGGTTATATGATAGGTCTAGTTTTACTTTTTTGAGGAATTTCAACACCATTTTCCATAGTGGCTGCACCAATTTACAGTCCCACCAACAGTTCATGAGGGTCCCCTCTTCTCCAAATGCCACCAATACTTCTTTCTTGCTTAATTGATAATAGCCATTCTCACAGAAATGAGGTGATATCTCATCATGGTTTTAGTATGCAATTCCCTGACAATTAGTGGTGCTGAGCATATTGTCATAGATCTGTTGACTATCTGTATGCCCTCTTTTGAGAAATGTCTATTCAGGTCCTCTGTCCATTTTAAAAATCAGATTGTTTGATTTTTCTGGTGTTAAGTTATATGAGTTTCTTCCATATTTTGGATATTAACCCCTTATCTGAAGTATCATATCTTCTATTAAGTAGGTTGTCTTTTTGTTTTGATGATGGTTTACTTTGCTGTGCAAAATCTTTTTAGTTTGATGTAGTTTATTTATTTTTTATTTAGTTTATTTATTTTTTGTTTCCCTTGCCTAAAGAGACATATCTAAAAATATACCTAAGAGAAACATCAAAGAGTTTACTACCTACGCTTTCTTCTAGCAGTTTTATGGTTTCAGGTCTTACATTAATATCTTTAATCCAATTTGGTTTTCTTTTTGCATATGGTAAAAAGAAGTCTAGTTTTATTGTTTTGCATGTGTCTTCCCAGTTTTCCCAACAGCACTTATTAAAGAGACTGTCTTTAATCCATTGTATATTCTTGCCTCTTTTGTCATAGATTGACTATATAGTCATGGGTTTATTTCTGGACTCTCTATTTCTTTCCATTGATCTATGTGTCTACCTTTATGCCAGGATCATGTTGTTTTGATAATTATAGCCTCATAGGTATCAGATAGCATGATACTTCCAAACTTTGTTCTTTCTTGATATTGCTTTGGCTATTCATGGTCTTTTGTGGTTCCATATAAATTTTAGAATTATTTGTTCTAGTTCTGAGGAGTGTTCCATTGGTATTTTGATAGGGATTGCATTGATTCTGTAGATTGCTTTGGGTAGTATGGACATTTTAATGACATTAGTCCTTCCAATTCATGAGCTTGGTATATCTTCCATTTCTATTATTTTTTGTTTGTTTGTTTCTTCTTTCCTTTTGATTTGTTGGTTTTCTTTAGTGTTTTGATTGGATTCCGTTCCCTTCATTTTTTCTGTGTTTGGAGCTTATGATTACCATGAGGCATATATATATATATATATATATTACCATGAGGTAATATCTATAGCAGTCTATTTTTAAAAAACTGGTAAAAATTTAAGTTCAATTGAATTCTAAAAGCACTACATGTTTTGTCTTTCTTATTGCTAATCCCGATTATTTATTGTATTTATAATTAATTTTGCTACTATTGTTTTTAACCTTCATTATTAGTTTTTAAGTGGTTAATTCACTGTAATTATTGTATATTTGTGTTTACCAGTGAGATTTTTCTTTTCTTTTGTTAAATTTTTGTTTACAGCTTTTTCTGTATGATGAAGACCCTTTTACATTTCTTATGAGACTGGTTTAGTGGTTGTGAACTCGTTTAGTTTTAGTTTGTCTGGGAGACGCTTTATCTCTCCTTCAGTTCTGAATGGTAACCTTGCTGGTATAGTATTCTGAGTTGTAGATTCCTTTCTTTCAGCACTTTAAATGTTTCCTGTCACTCCCTTCTGGCCTGTAAAATTGCTTCTGAGAAATCAGCTAATATCCTTATGGGATTTCCCTCATATGTGACTGGTTGTTTCATTCTTGCTCCCATTAAGATTCTCTTTATCCTTAACTTTGCCATTTAATTACAATATATCTTTGTGTGGGTCTCTTCAGGTTCCTCTTGTTTGGAACTCTCTGTGCTCCTTTGACCTGAATATCTCTTTTTGTTCCCAGATTGGGAACGTTTTTAGCCACTATTTTTTCCAATATTCTTTCTGCCCCTTTCTTTCTTCTCATTCAGAAATCTTATAACACAAATGTTAGGGCATTTGATGTTATCACAGAGATCTCTTGCACTATCCTCATTTAAAAATATATTTTTTCATTTTGCTGTTCTGATTGGGTGATTTCTACTGTTTTGTCTCACAAGTCGCTACTCTGTTCTGTATTAATTAATCTGTTGATTCCTTCTAATGTCTTTATTTCATTTGTTGTATTTTTCATCTCTGATTGGATTTTTATTATATGTTCTATCCCCTTGTTGAAGTGCTCTCTGAATTCCATTATTCTATTCTCAAGTATGTTGAACATCTCTGTGGCTTTTTCTTTAAATTCTTTATCAGGCAAATTACTTTTCTCCATTTTATTAGAAGTTTGCTCCAGGTTTTTATTGTTTCTTCATTTAGGGCATATTCTCCAGTCTCTCCATTTTGACTTTCTGCATTTCCTTTTATGAGTTAGATGGAATAGCTCTCTCTCCCTGTCTTGAAAAAGTGGTCTTTATGTAGACAGTGTGTTGGATAGTTTGGGTTGGCCAATTGTAGTTAGGATAAGAGAATGTGATGCCTGGTGTGTGCCCTGGCCTAAAGATATGGGTTTCGGGTAAGGCAGCCTGGTTTAAACGGGGGTGAACTCTTGGCCTATGGTGTTGCTTTAACTAACTGTTATTAGAGCAAAGTCTGAGCTGGGCTGCTTTGCATGTTTGCATCTCAATACCCTACCAGCTCCACCCTTTCTCCCAGTAGGGCAGCCTTGTGTGCTTACACAACCATACTTCACTAGTTCTGTACCCTCTCTTGAGCAGTGCAGTTGCTTGTATGGGGCTATGCCCCACTCTGTACCTGGCAGCCCTGTGTGCTTGTCCTGTTGCTTTAATTGTTTGTCATCAGAGCAGGAGTTGCGTGGGGCTACTCTGACAACATCTTAATGCCCTACTAGCTATACTCTTCTTCTAGATGCAGCAGTCTTGCCTGTGTGCATAGCCATTCTTTGCTAGTTCTGTACTCAACCCAGGCAGGGCAGCCCTGTATGTGGATGCCACAAAATATGGCTATCTCTACACTTTCTTGGAGTGGGACAGAACCAATGTGCACATGCAGCATGCCCCATTATCTCTGTGCTTTTTCTGGACAGGGTAACCCTGTAGGTAGGTACCACACTTTCTCCAGATTAGTGAGCTCCATGTGTGCACACAGCCCACTGGGTGCCTGAAGCAGCACCTTAGTGTACTTGCTTAATCAATCTCTAGGTGGAAGAGCCCCTTGTATGAATGCTGTGGTGCTCTTCTGTTCCTGCTGCATCTAGCTCCAGGAAGGGTGGCTAGGGACATGCTACAGTGATCTGCAGCTGGGCCAGGGAAGCTGGATGGAGCTTCTGCCTGCTATCCACACGCAAGGATGACATAAACAGTGGCACCCACTGGTTATTGGGGTTATGGTTTGTTCCTTCAGCTCTTGGAGAGCTCTGAAGTTTCCCCAGCATTTTCTACATGGCCTCTCTTGCTTGCTGTTGAGAAGTTATTCAATTGGCTCACAGTTGTCTCTTAGGAGGAAATGCTCTAAATATAGGTGTACATCCATGTGTTCTTGGGAAGGAGTTAGCTCAGTGTCCACCTATGCCACCATCTTGTACCTGCCATACCAACTTAATGAAATAAACACCTCAATAGCACTTCAACATTCCTGATAGTCATAATTTTAAAAATGCACCTTAAAATGATTTGGTTGATACATTGTGAGCAGAGTAGAAAAAAGGAGATGGTCTGGCAAAGCTTGAGAAAGCTGGGAATGTTAAGACTATATTGAATATGAACTCACAGATAAATCTGACTTTCACTATGGGTGATGCAGGGAAGATTTAATCTGAAATCTGCCAGCTCAAGTTTCTTCATCCTGTCAGTCTCATCACAATTGAAAGCCAAGTGATTAATATAAAAATTGGGTGTGCTAATTATCATGTAGAATACAGAAACTCTACTTCTCACACAGGCTGGAAATGCCACTTTCCAAAGATAGAAAGCAATAAAACCATAAGCTGGAATCACTGTGAATGCCCAATAACATCACGTTTTCAAATTGATGCTTTTCATAATTAGGTAGATATTTGTTTCACTAGATTATGTAAAAGACATGGAAAAATCTTCTGCTTTTTGATTTTAAAAAGTAGCAAAATGCAAAGTTACATTTACACTGAGTCAGAAGGTAAAATAAATAACATTACCAAAGCTTGTGTTACATTGCTTGACATCTTTTGTCATGTTTTCCTTACAGTAGAAGGGGATAAAACCTTCTCCATCTCTATTACATTTATTACCCAGAAATATTGGAAGAGCAATTTAAACCATATGTAGGAATGTTAGAGCCACTTTGAATAAAAGCAGGGATATTTCTAGCATCCCTAAGAGGGATTTTAAGTATGTTAAACATAACACTGTGGTTAAGGACCACAGACTACATATATATATCTATATATCTATACATCTGTCTATCTCTCTCTCTCTGTATGTATACACACACACACACATATACATATATATACACATACACACACACACACACACACACACACACATATCTATATATCTATATATCTCAAAATGCATAGGTATTACAGTACCAAGGAAATCTTAAACACCTAGAAAGAATATAAACAAGGTAAGTTGGAATATCTTATTTAGCACAGATAGTTCTAATCCAATTATGGAAATGAATCAAGTATTTCATAGCAGATCTCATCAGCACTCAAACAAAAATCCCAAAATGAGAAGAAAATTTTACAATGGATTTAGAACTATTGTGGATTAATTGATGAAAAAAGTTATGATTAAAAAGAAAGACTTCCCAAAATTGTAAATTTCAATTATTGTGACAGAATGAAAAGATGTGTAAATCTAAAATTGACAACTTGGGTCATGGGACTGTCTCTGCTTTTTAGTAGCTGGCTGACTGCACATCCACCCTGCTGAGCTAAACCTGAGCAAACGTTTACTTCTTTTCTCAAATTTATTAATATTATGAACAATAATATTATACAAATAACCACTTTTTTTGTATTCAGCTGCTTTAGACACATTAATAGTTCTTATTAGCCTTATTACCTAAGAGGTTGGTATTCTTATCCTTAATTTACTTATGAGAAAAGGGAGTCAGAGAAATTAGATTGTAGCTAGTAGTAAGTGATAGTGTTGGAATTTAATCATAGATTTACTTAACTTGAATTACATTGCTTTTTATAGAGAAAACCATATTCTATGAGTTTCAGGTATAGCAAGATATACAGATGTAAACAAAGGTACATTTGTAGTGGCTGTATCTTTAAGTTTATAAATGTAGAGATGCTTAATGAATGTTAAATTCCAAGGAAAACAGTCAGTATTCTTCCTCTGCTTGTCTGAGGACTGGTTTGCCTTTCAAATGCAGTTTTCTGTGTCATTTTGTCCCCAAATGGTGCCACACATATACTCCTTTAAAATTAGTAAATCCACAGTTGTATTAAGAAATATTTTATTAACAAAACAGTAAATTCCACTTGCTTAGCATTTCCAATAATGGATAAATTGGCCTTGCAACAGAAAAACAAAACAAAACAAAACCCTTAGATACCCAGCCACACAGAGCACTAGAAGGGGGGAGGGTCATGTGGCCTTTCTTTGATGTCTTAGGGATTGACCACCTCATACATTATTGTATATTTGTTTATTTTAAAAAAGGCAACACATTACATGGATAAAAAAGAAGCAGACTCAATCAGAAAAGTTACAGTCTAGAGATGTAATCAAATGTATGCCAGGTAGTGTGAAATCCTCTGTTAATGGCGAACTATGCATGGAACCCTGATACTTTTGGTATGAAGATACTTGGGATTTTATTCACATCTTTTTCTCTCCCTAGCTCATGTTCCTCTCTTTTCTTTCTCTCTTTTAAAAGAAAGAAGAAAAGAAGAAAAAAAAATTGATAGATTTTGTGTAGGCCAATAACACTAGAAATATTTTTACTGACAATATTTGATTATATCATTGCATGAAATTTTAAAATTTATGTTGGAAGAATCATTGCAATCAATCTCAAACAACACACTTCATAGATAGACTGCTTAAAAATACATTGTTTTCTATCCTATTTTAGAATCTTTCCAGATGGAAACTAGTTTAAGTTCAGTAGATCAAATGGAAAAGCAACCATTTCTTTTTAAAACCTCAAGATGTAAAGTAGTGGTTTTATATCTACCTTCTTATTTCACTGGCTTTCCCTGAGTAAGACTGAATGAGTGGGGGAAAAGACATGAATTTTTTAAGCTAGCAAATTAAAAAAAAAAACCTGAAAACAAGTAATGGATATTAAATTTTAGTTTTATACCTCTACTCTGGGTCATGAAAAGCCTTTAGGACTTTTCGTATATGATTACTTGACAAGCATAGATAGAAGTGATTTGCTATGAATTGTACATGTTTCTAAGGTGCTGTATGTCTGAAATCCAGGCCACTTCTTGGCTTTTTCATCAACTAAAGTATTAAAAAAGATGCTTTGCATTTTTTTTTGCCTTTGCTAATTAAAGGTCATTATAAAGGCATTCTTTTCTTCTATGAAATGTAATATCATTTTAGGAGATGTTAAAGTAATGCGACCAATTTTTACTGAGGTATCACCTTCCAATGCATTTCTTTCGCATTACCTCTCATACCAATAATTTATTGCTATAAACATCATTGAAACAATATGCAAGAACAAGTGTATAGTCTGTACTTTCCTACTTCTAAGTGGGTGTTAAACTAAAACTATATTTAATGATAGATATGTAAAATTAGAAAAGTTAAAATATAGTCAGTAACCAACAGGTAGAGAATAATTTTTTAAATGGATAGTAATACAGAATCAAAAATTACTGAAAATACTTCCTTAGTTGAGAAAGTGTTTACTTTCCAAAATGTTTACCATGCGCATCCGGTTCAGAGAAAAAAATACAATTTTATTGGGACTGAAGTTTTCAATTGCAGCAGCCAGGGTTAAGGTATAGATCAACCAATTTTGCTCCTGTAACCTCCCCACACGATTCACATTTCATGCAACAAAATATCATGGATATTCTATTTGATAAGGAAAGGTTCCATTTTGTTAGGAACTAAAAGTTTCTTGGGGTTTCTTGAGAATATGATCTCAATGAAGCAATCACCCCATTTAACATCAATACCTTGGCACAACTGTTTTCCTTCCTGCTTTTCAATTTGTCAGTAAATATTTGCTATTATATGTATGTTTGGGTTTTCCATCATATCTGATGGATTCCTTTGGATTTGTGTGTATTTGAATAGTAAATGTATGTGGGAAATATGAATATTCTGGGAAGAAAAAAGATTATAAGATACATGTGAATATATTTTACCTTCTAATTCACACCTTTCATACAAATGCTAAAAATTAATTGTAACGGAATGAAGGCTGTACATGTAAGAAAAAAAGTAGCTGAATCTTTTTATATACATTCATACATATCTTTCTTAGAATAAACACTACATTGTAATTTTATTTAAAAAAGTATTGTGGCAATTTATAATGGTGGCAAAAAGAAAACCAAAACCAAACCCCTGAAATAATTGCTGCTCTGATGTCATAAAACTCCCTATACTTAGCAACACTTATAACATTGAATTTACCAAAAATGGCTGAAGAGCAGAGATATAGTTTGCATTTTCTATACAACAGGCTATAAAACGTCACTTACCACGGTCCAGAAAGCACACAGAGATGGATTTTATATAAACATATGTAATAACATAGTAAGCGTGCATGAAAATTTCCCAATGATTGCATCTATGCCCTCTTGTTTTTGTTTTGAAATTTTAGTGTGGAAATGTGCCTTATATTTCGCGTTGTTGAAAATAAGGCCTCCATACTTTTTCCTTTTCCTTCCCAACCAGAAAGGGGCTTTTTGAATGTGCTCCTATACAAGTCTTCAAAAAAGCCAGCACTTTGTTTCAATGGCAAGTTCCAACCACTGCTCCAGGTGTAACCAGGTGGCAAAATCGTAGAAGGTTTGCAGGTCCAGTCACTCAGAACGACAGTCTCCTCCGGCAATGGGACTAACTGACTTCTCAGGAAAGCGCTAGCACTTTGGCTAAATCCAGGATCATAGGTAGCTTCTTTTTGTGTGTTGTGTGTTGTGTTGTTTTTGTGTTGTGCCTTGATGTTTTAATACTCCTTTACTTTATGAATGCGTGCGGTCATCTTTTAGAAATGTTCCAGCAACATAAAGACAGGCAGAGTAAATGAAAACACTGTGGATGTTAGGGAATTTATTGGCCCCGTTTTTTTTTTTTTTTTTCTTTTTTGGAGAAACAAGAGCATGAGATACTTGTTTTTATTTTTTAAAAACAGTCTTTCCTTCCTGATTGCATTCCCTGTCTTCTTTTGTATGTGCTTCGTAAAAAGGAAAGTAATAAGTTTATACGTATTATGTCTCAGATAAAATGAAGACTATTTCTGTACAAGGGTCCTTTTAAGAACTTGGGATCAGACGTAATATTCTTTATCCTTGTTTTTCTTGTTTTTGTTGGCGCTTTTCGCACTGCTGGGTTGTTTCTCCTTTACAACAGCCCCATTGGACTGTGCCGAGTTACTGATGTAGTTTCGACTCTCGTCCACGTGGTACGAGCCTTCATCCCGGTTTCTGTACTTGTACATGGCGTAGAGAAGGATGAGGATGCAGAGAGCGGCTGCAGCTACTATCCCTACCACCATGCCCGTGGTGCTGCTGGACTCCCGAATCACTTCCGCGGAGCCCGGGTATGGCTCTCTCCCGCCGGCTCGGGTTGGGTTAGCTATAGGGAAGACGGTGAGAAAAAGATACAAAGTGATTACTGAGGCCACTGTATGCTGGAGACCTATGTTAACATCTACCATCTCTTTCCATGCCTAGTGGAATAGCACCCACTGCCTTAGGAAAAGTATATGCTGTTAGACGTAGCACTCCGTGTGCCTCCTCGTCACTAAACACTAGGGACTGTAAATCAAAGCACTGGGGAGAGATGGGTTGACTTCTTTTCTTTCTCACAGATCAATTTTGTTAACAAGGTCTTTTAAGCATAGCCCCAGATAAGCTACACGTACCTCCAAAGGGCCATGTAGATGTGTTAGGTGAAAAACCATAAACCCAACATGGAAAATAAAATCAGAATGACCTTACCTTATAATATTAAAGGGTATCACTTTAAGAATCAAATTGATGTTAATATAGAACACTTAGCGCTAACTCTAGGCTCTGAATCTGAATAGCTAAATTTAGGATTATATAAGCAATCATGTGTTGCCTCATATAGTAATGATTACAGTATCGAACAATAAGATAATCCAGGCAGTTTGAGGAGTCTCACTCTCTGCTTATAAAAGTGTGATTTTAGTCACATCTTTAAAAACTAAAACAGATTCCTTTTGTGTTGGAGGTTTATTTGTTTACATAAGTTATGTATATTATTCATTCACTGGTAGTAGTTGAGTAATCACCAAAATTAAACGTGGGAGGATAAAGCAAGAAAATATTTTTCCACAGTTGTATAGACCATCTAGATTGGTTTGAGTGAAAATGTAGTATCTAATAGGTGATGATAAATAAAGGAGTGGCTAGCCCACTTTATTCAACTGGCAAAACCCGCCTTCATTCTTCCCAAGGTATAGAGTATAAAAGCTCGTTTTTGGGGTACAAGAAAGGGATTACAGGGTGCATTAATGTCTTCTCCAAGGCCCGAATTGACCATGGATGTGGAGAAAATGTCCTAGGATTTCATTTGCACAACAGGGGAGGCAAAGGGACAACTCTTTCCCTCTATAGTCTACACTTAAAAAAAATTTTTTTTTTATTTAAAAGAATAGGCACTATAAAGAAATAAGATTCTATGCCATCTCTGATCCTAGAACATTTTTCTTCTTGGATTGTGTCATCTGTCTTGCACTGAATCTTTACCCTCTCCCTTGTCCTACAAAAAAGGATTACTTTTCAAATATAATGGATTAAAATGCTATAATTTTCAAAATACTATTGCCAGATTGCATATATATGTGTTATGTGTTTATGTACATCAGAAATTGAACCCTTTAAGAAGACTACAATTGTATTTTTACTTCACTACTAATTATATTTTAATATTCCTACAAAAGTTCCTATTAATTATTGGGAATCATTTACCAACCATAACTCTACTCATACTGCTTTGTAATTCTGCTTTCAAACATCACAAGACGACTTCTGCCTAGATGTGGAGTTCTTGCTGCCACGTTCCTTTCCTTCCCCAAATAAAGGCTTAAAATATCTTCACTTACTAAGTAACAGCTTTCAGTCTTAAAGCGCAATATGCCACGTTCTGGAGCTACACATGGTAGCAGGTGAAACCTTTCTCTGCTGAATATGTCACTGCTTGTTTTACAAAAGCCCATGTAATGATGCTGAATAAAAAGCTTTCAAGTTACTTCTGTGGCCAAGGTAGAAGGAGACAAAGACTATAATCCACAGCATTTGATTACAGGAAATTAATTTCCTCTCAAGGAGAATAGAACTTACTGTAGGAACTCTGTCACTACCTGGCAAACCAAAGGAGGCACTCTCTCTTTCAAATACAGTCATCTCTGCTAAAGTCTGCCAATTAGCTCAGCTGCTAACTTTCACTAAATGCCAACTTTCTACTTGCTCATTTTGAGGAGTGTTCTTTCACTATGGCGTCCCAAAAACTGAAAAGAGATTTTACTTAAATGCTCCCCCCCCCCCAACACACACACAATGGAATGCTTTCATTTTAAACACATCATCATAATTATTTCACTTTGTGTGTCAGAAGAGAACGAGAAGAATGGAGATAAAACCCTATTCATATAGCGCATGATAGTAAGAGTTTTAATGGAATGCAGGGCTTAATTGTTCTATTCTAAGACTAGATATGTACATTTTTTCTCAGTTAGGAATTGATATCATGAATGTACTATCTTATCCAAGTATTTAATCTTATTTTAATTTGCTCCAGTATTTCTGATTATACTTTTATGACAACTGTAATAAGCAGCACACTAACAACAATGTTGATGTTAAAACCAGAATAAGAATGCAAAGACCAAAAAAGCAAAGTCACAGATGCTTCAATCTTGCCATAGAGGCATTTGATATACACCTCCTGTTTCAGGAAAATACATGTCATCTTTTGTAATTCTAGCCAAAATGTTGCTTAAGTCACAAGCAGGTCTAAAAATATGTCTGCAACCCATATGCAAATAAAGATTGTAAATGTTATGTTTTTTTTTTTTTTTTAAATAATCATCAAAAAACCTTACCAATACTGAATGAAGGAACATTTTACCCTTTTTCTCCCTGATTAACATTTTAAAAAATTAATAATCATCATAGGTATTATTATAAGTCTGATTGGAATATGCAGTTGCTTCTATATCTAATTGATTATTTAATCTTTGTGTTCAAGCTTCTGAAGGCTGTGATATTTTTCTTAACTATTGTGCAAAGATCAGAAGTATTTATACACTAAAGTGTTAATGGGACATCTCTCCCAGATGTGCCATAAAAGGCTAGTGAAATACTCATGAGCTATAAATGTGGCTTCATTTCTTGATCATCATTAATAGTTCATTTTGATGATCACTGAACAATCACTGAGGAAATTTTCTATTAATTTAAATGTAAAAACTAGTATAAGTGGCTAAAAAGCTAAATGCTGGTTAATTCCTAACCATTTATGACATTATGAAAAAAGGAATTTAACTGAGAAATCCATAAGCAATTCCCGTATTTCATGAACTTCAAAATTTTGCATACTCACTTTACACTCCATAATAAATGAATTCAGACATTTTAAATAATTAAAACAACCTATGTGTTTTTTTCCCCCACATTGCTAAAAGAATAAATGAACTACAATTTACTTTTAGTCCATCACCCTTTCTTTGTCCCAACATCTGATGAGGACACTTAAAAAACAGGTAAAATTAAGGAGGGAAGCTAAAAGAACAGAATGCATACAAATTAGCAATAAGTCCTTGAATGTTCAAAAGTTAACTGATTTGTAGGAAAAACTAAGCTAATGTAGCCAATTCATTATATTGGGCCCAGAGGCACAAAGCATGGAGGTCAACGGAAAACTTGAGTAGGACAGATAATAGGCATTGAACAAGCCCGGACACGTAAGTACTGCTCTGTGTGACCGGCAACGGGCAGACATTCAGCTTTGTTAGTGGAGGTGTGTTTGGATTTGAGGCTAGGATACGAGCAAAAAAATAAATAAAGTAGATGGAAGTGTCTACTTCCATTTATATCTTCTGTTTCAATTATTTAATTCATATAGTAAAAAAGTAGTGATGAATTACACGCAATTTATGTGACCATAATTATTTTACTTATCAAAGTTTCAGCACAGAATGAACTGTCTCCGTTTTCCTGCAGGGTGCCCTACCCCTCAGCACGCGCCAGACCGCGGCGGGCCCACTCGGTCTGTCACACACGGGAAAGCACATAGGAGCCCTTAATGGCAACACAAAGACTTGATTTTTGCTAGCATTTTTGCCTAAATGATTCAGAAGCTATTGATTATACTGGCAAGGACAGAGCTATCACAAGGCTTTTAACCTCCTTGAGAAAAGCCACTTTTCAGCCATGTGGCTATGGAAATATTCCTGGGATTTGTGTATAGATAATGTTATTGTAAAGGACAGATGAACGCTGATTTTTAATCCTATCTCCCCGTGTATGTCTGTTTTTTTCTCTCTCAAATATTTGGCAAGATCTAATGATCTCTCATCTTTCACATAGTCTGATTTGGCCCAGATTTTCAAAAATCTTACATGCTAGCTCTATGAATTTTCTCGTTTTTCATTCTCTAATGTTGTGATTACTTAGGCAGGCTTTAGGATAGTTATTAACATATTTCAACACCAATTTATTCATATCAATAACACATTGTGAAAAATTCGGTTAGTGCAAAAGACATATACCATGTCTTGTCATATAAAAAGAATAATAAATGCATATGTTGCTTTGCATAAAAAATTAAAAAGTGAAATATTTAAATTTTTAGCTTATCCTTAAATTTGCTGAGATAGTTATTTTAAACTACCATGACACAAAAATAAATTGTCTTGATGTATGTTCTTTCTTTATTTTTGAGAGTCCTGGGCACTGTATCTGTGAAAGAACATCATTTTCCCAAAAAGGAACTGATTTAGGGCCAATTCAGAAGCACTATGGGACAAACATGTTTAAGAGACATGTTAGGCTGTAGTACATAGAACTATAGCAGGTCTCCTTTCTTTCCAGCTTTTCTGGCCCTCTGTCCTCAATCCTATGCTCCTCTGTATCCCTCCTGCTACATTGTCCCCCTGCTCGTGTCTTACCCTTAAGGGAGGCCCTCAGAGAGCAAGGTGGGTGTCTCTGCCCACTTTTAGGTAAATGAAGGTCTAGCCACCAGCGGGCAGGACTCCTTGCCTCTTGGTGTAGGTGCGTTACTCAGCAAGATGTTCAATGAGTGGCAAAACTCATTGCCAAGTTCCTAATTTCAAAGGATAATAGAAATAGCCCTTACTGGCAAACACATCTAAATGTGATTGTTTCACCAGAACACAGTCTTTGTGTTTTATATTGGCATGCTTTACTTTAACTTTCTAAAGTTATTTACAGAATAAAATGATATGCTTTACCAAAAGAAATATTAAGAATTTAAAAAATCTTTTATTACATACACGGGGATCTGAGGAGCACAGTAAGCCATTAAACTTCATCAGTTCGCCACCATTTGTGCGTACCTAGTCATAACCTTAGTATATGCAAATGGAGAGTATAAAGCCCACATTTACTTAGCAATACGATTCACATCTGAAGTTGTACATTACTATGCGTTTTGAAAGGTAAATGTTTGAACGTGAATGAGTTTCTCCAAAGAGGTGTTACTTTGCAATGGGAGGCATTTGACATTCTTCAGTTACTCTTTTTGAGAATGGGAAAAACTCAGAAATCAAATATTGCTATTAAAAAATAAAATTGCTCTTAATTTACTTTTTTACCAGTGTACACTGCATGAGAGATGATGCTTGAAGTCCTACTTGTCACAGATAATGAGGGTTTGGTAGATGATAATGGTACCTTAACCTTTCCATTGACGAGTGTGCCAAAGCAGGAACCATGCCATCCAATGCTCTTTTTATCACTCAAATTGTCATTTTTATGAAACTGTTTTGTGTTCTTGGATGAGCTGTTCTTTCACTGTAATCTTACTATATTTATGTTGCTTCCAAAGTTAGCTTTGTAGAGTGAAACTAGTTTGCAGGGAATTTTTATTGCTGGTTTTATTATAATACAGGCTGTTAGTGCATAGGTATGCCATCAGCCGTGACTGTTGCATCAAGGATGAAGCAAGGGTTTCACTGTGTACTGAGGACAATAAAAACCCAGCTTTCAAGCTTTAAGAAAAAAAAACATAAGAGATTGCTAATCTGAGGAAATAATGAAGAATAAAACATACCAATATAAAAAATATTTTAGATCAGGAAGGGTATATAAAGGATAATAAAACTCCATAATGTGAGACACAAATCAATGATATATATACAGTCATACCTTGGTACTCGACTGCTTTGAAACTCGTTGAATTTGGCACTCGACATGAAATTTTGACATGAAAATTCTGTCCTGGTTCTCATTGTTTGTTTGGTACCCTTGCGCCTCCCGGAACCAATTAACGATGGGTATAATTCTGCTACCTTAAGTTGTTAGATATCCTGTCTTACAATAATCCTTTTTAAAAACTACTGGCAAGATGCACTTACTGAGTTTTTTCTTTCTTAAGAGTCTTTGACATGTGTTTCTCATTTTACCATAGATTAAATTAAATCAATTTAAAAATTTGTCTCCACCTAGGAAAAAGAGCTGCCTAAAATGATCTCATTAGACCAAAGTTCTGTACTGTGTTTTAATAGATGTGGAAGTTATTATAAATCTAGGCTAGCCTTGAACATGGTTTCAGATTTATGGGGAAAGATTTGACTTTTCCAGTACCCACTTTTATTAATACTGTGAAAAGAAAATTGGAATTGCAGGCTCCTGGGGTGTTTGTGAATTGAGATTAGCACAGTTCCCCTTGCCCCATCTCCAGAAAACTAAAATAAAATTTATTGCTTTTTTTCCATTTTAGTGCTTGAGAACAACGTGGGTCAAAAGAAACTATGATGTAACCACCTACAGGAATACATGTGTAAATGCCACAATTGCAAGAAAGAAGGTAAGATGATTTATATGGCATACACTCATTTCAACTCACAGTGTGGTTTTCAGGGAAGTGATGAAGGCTGGATGTTTCCAATTCCTCCCTTCCCACCAACTCCACCCATGCCCTGCACATTCTGAAGTTTGCCTTTGAAGGTCAGGCAAAAGGGTTTAGAGAGGACATGTCTGACAGTTCTGAGCCCTTCTAGTGAATTGGAGATTCAGAAAGAACTTGGAAATCAATAAGCCTTTACACTCCATGGCTGCTGGGTCTAATGTGTTCCTCTACCTAATTTCAGAGCCACCAAGGCACATGTTTGAAGGGAAGTGTAAGGGTCACCACTGTGGGATTGAGAAAATTTTATCTTCACCAGAAATCTAGGTATTGCATGGGAAGGGATGCCAGAGATAGAAAAAATCACGTGCCTGGAGGACAGAGAGCACCAACTAGGACAAGCTACTGCCTCAAGTGGTAGCACATGAAGCAGAAAACATAATGACATACCGTGGGTGACTTGGGGCACATTGAATCCAATAGAGAAACACATACCTCCCTCATCACTGTGGGAAGCCATAGGATCATGGCATTTACAGAGGCCTGTTCCTTAATTACACTTTGTAAACTGTGTGTCTACAACTTAGTCATCTTCAGGCTCTGTAAACTTTTACATGCTCATTGTGCCCATAGGGTTTTATTAGAACCCTTGAAAATGTCATGGTATTTACTGAAGTACCACTATGACTACTATTCTCATATGACTACAAGTCTGCCCACAGCTACCTACTCAAATTTGTCTTCCATTTTTCTCAAAGGAAGGTGAATTTATAATTTTATTGATGTTCCCCAGCCCCCTTTCCCACCATACACCAAGAAAAGTTCTACCTTCATGCCTGGTTCATGGGACCTTTTTCCCTAAGACTTAGCTTAAATTCTCTTTTATGAAATTTTCTGTAAGAATATTCATGCCTTCTATTAAGAAACAAATAGTAAACAATATTATATTCCAGGGACTGTACTAGGTCCTGGGGGAGAAGTAGATAACCAAACACACTTGATATCTGCCTTCAGGAACCTTGAAATATAATGAGAAAAAGACCCAGCAAAGAATCACACAGTTAAACTTCAGGCGATAGCTGGAACGTGTGTGGTAAAGGAAGATGGTGGCTACCATGCACGAGTAGAACAGAGGTTTCTGCTTTAGACTAGGGAGTCAGAAAAACCTTTCTGGGTTTGCAGTATTTATGTTGAGACATGGAAAAGGTGTGGGGAGTAGTCAAGTGAAAACTGGGCAGAACAGTCTTCTAATGAGAAGGAATGCTATAAAATGTGGAAGGACGTCGCGGAAGGAAAGAGTTTGCTTTTCAGAAACTAAACAAAAGCCAGAGTGTCTACAGCAGGGTGAGCTTTGTTGAGAGAGTAGGAAAAAATGCGAAGGGAGGCATGACACTTAACACACAAATCATAGGCAATACATGATGAGGTGAGCATATCTACTCCATAAATAAGAACTTCATGTGAAAACACATGTCACTAACAAAGTGAACATGCAAAGGACAAAGAGGAGACATCTTTGTAGTACATATGACAGACCAAGAGTTAATATCTCTAAGCTACAAAGAGTAACTTTCAATTGATACACAAAAGGACGACCAGCTTGAAGAGAGAACAAGAATGCACACAGGCAGGCGGAGAATAGAAGATTAAAGTGGGTGATTTAATGTAGGACAAGGTGCTTAATTTCATTAGAATGGGAGTCAAAATGAGATTTTTTAAAAACAAAGGACTAAATAAAAATAGTGACATAGTATAATGGTGGAATTATAAATACTACACAGTGTTTTAACGTTTCTGAGAGAAGAAAAAGGGTAACAAAAGTTTAGTAACAAGACTATGGTTGAATAAATTGTGGCACCCCCATAGTCCACAATTTTAAGAGTTAAAAATAGTAGTTAAGAGTTAAGTCTGTTGACCTGAAAGATGTCCATAATATATTAGGAGAAGAGAAGTTCAATTCCTATAGCATGCTTCTATTTTTATAAGGTGAGAGAGAAAAACAACCTTGTATTTATATATGGTTGTGGGAACACGGGGAAAGGTCTATGAAAGTAATGCTAAGTTATTACCGCTGGTT
Source organism: Lyroderma lyra (assembly GCA_004026885.1). NCBI lineage: Eukaryota > Metazoa > Chordata > Mammalia > Chiroptera > Megadermatidae > Lyroderma > Lyroderma lyra. The sequence goes on from PVJL010000844.1 coordinate 25,772, forward strand.
AATGTATGTAGATGGGGGAAAAGGAAAAAAATAAAATTAAGTAGAAAAAATTAATTAAAAAATTGAACAGGTATTTATTGAATAACAACGACATACCAGGTACCATAAGATGGTTGAGGGCATCAAAGTATCCAAGATAGCCATGGGTTGGATCTTTTCTTAAAACTTACAGTATATTGGATATAACAGAAAATATAAGAAAATAAACAAGGCGATTTTAAACTCAAAAATTTCAATAGCACAAGAAGGCATAAAAACTGGGTACTCAGAGAGAGAGAGAATACTGAAGGGGGAGGCTTTGGAGAGGGTCATCGGTAAAGGCTCTCTGAGTAGAAGGGATGTGGGATGAGACTCGGGGGAGGAGAGGGACCCAGGTCGTCTAGAGTAAGTCCTGGAAAGCCTGCCTGGGATCTCTCAGAAGGGAAAACACGAGATGGGATGGCCTGACACTGACAAGAACAGAATCCGTTTTATTTCTGTTGGGTTGTTTTTCTATTCCAGATTAGATTGCTAATATTTGATAGCTTTCTGTAGTTCTACTTTTTTCTACCATGCCCCTCACCTTCCAACACCTAATGAAGATTGAACACATTAGCTGTACAGTTTCTTGCTGATCAGAGAAAGAGATTTTTGTAAGTTTATAAATTTTCAGGAGTAAACTCGGGTGCCTGCAACCATTAAGAAAGAAGGTGTGAAAGACTTCTGATTTCTAAGTTTGAGTAAAGGTAATGTGTGGGTGAAAACACTGGCAGTAACACTGCATACTTCCTTATAAAGTATTTTTACTTTAATACTTTCCTAACTCCCACCCCTATAATATCTTCAGTAAAATAATTAAACACTTATTAATTAAACCAAAAATCAATTCTGTGAGGATTGATGTCAATGTGCATCAATACAGTTACTTTCCCTAATCCTCCAAGTAATATGTGCTTAATTCCAATGAGTAAGTCAGTGTGCTGTCTAACATCGGTCAAGTTAGCAGGCTTCAGGTGGATTCCTTTGGGTCCCTTGTTTGCATCATGATCATCTGATGCCCACAGCACTGCAAATCATTGAGAGCTAACTTGGAACTCTTCCCACACTCAGCAGAGTAGCTGCAGAAGTTTCTAGGGCACGTTTCATTCCTATTGCTATTAAAGTGAGAAAGTTGAGAAGGGGCTCATCAGTCAAGTCAAACTTTCCATAATTGTCAAGAAGAAAAGCCATATAGGCAATAATTGACAAAATCCGTTTCAAAGCTAGGGAGCCCGGAGAGTCTGTTTTTCATCAGAATGTGTTACGTTTCAGAAAATGTGAGAAGAACTATATTTTGAAATACAGAGACACTCTCCATTACTCATTTCTACCTAACTAAACTCTCCCATAGCAAAATAGCTTCTTTTCCTGGAAGCTCATTGACTAAAATGCCCCTAATATACCTACACCCAGAAACAACTTGTCTTAAGATGCATTTCCCACTTGTACATGTGGAAAGCTTAACAATCAAATCTTTACACAAAACCAGAGGTTTAATTCCAAGGAATCCTCAGACCTGAAGCCAGGAATTTTGGGGGAACCTGGATTATAGGATGACAAAAGTGGCACCATGCTTATATGTAGAGTAAGGAGTGTGTCTGTGTGCACACATGCATGCATGCATGTCAATGTTGCAGCACTCCTTCCAATTCTCTGACAGAAGTAGCCAGAGTCACCTTTTCCCCTCATAATTTATAGGTAAAGTCTGAGTTTTGAAGATTTCTAGGGAAGATTTACTGGGGTTAATTTACTTAAATATATTGAATCATCAAACATTCTTTCCTAACTTCCTCCCAAATTGTACATGCATTTACCCATAGTAGATACGTTTTCACATGATTTAATTGTCAGCTGATGTTCAACGTGACTATTATGACTTCTGACTCACTACAAGGCTTACATTTCTTTTTTTATTTTACTTAGTTAACAACCATTACCGTTATTGCATTATCATTACATGGTAGGTTCTGTGCTGCGCACTTTATACAAATTATCTAGTTTATTCCTCAGAACAACTCTGTGATGAAGGTGTCATCACTGCTTCACAGGTACAGAGAATGAGTCTCAGGTCATGCTATTTAGGTTTCATAAATGGCACAGTCAAAATTCAAACTCAGGCATGCCCATCACAGTTTCATATGCTCAGTGTGTCTACATTTATGGTTGCAGAACAATTTGTTAGTAATCCCAATTTTATCCTTCCTGTAGAACTGAGCACTTTAGGCCGCTTTACTCAGCAGCATGTAGTTCTACATCTTCCAATCCCATTCCACTGCACCTCCTACCTTCTATCCACCCTTTGCAGAAAAGGAGTTTGCATTCCCACAGAATGCTGGGACAGCGGCAGCGAGTGCTGTAAAGCATGTTGGACATGAGGGTCTTGTCCAGGCACTGCACCTACCTTTGTGAGTGACCCTTGGCACATCGTTGTCCTCTGCTAAAATACTGTCCATCAGAAACATAATGGCAATGCATTAGTAACCCCTCCCACCCCCAGGATCTCTGTGAGGGTAAGATCAGGCAGGACAATAAATGTGGCACTGCTCTGAGAAGGAGAAAGTGCTCTGTAAAGACAATGATGGTCTGATTATTGTCCCTCTGTCTTCCACACACAAAGTATTTAATAAGCAGCTGTACCAACAAGGAGACAGTTCTACAGTATGTACTGCATGCCATGGCTCCGTCAGTTTCCCAGTGACATCCAGGGACATGATCTCCTCAGGGGTCACTGCATTCAAGGACTCCCTGTCGTGAATGGGGGAGGCCCGTGAATTCAGGAGGCAAACGATCAGGCACATTGCAGGGCGTGTTGTTTCAGACCATTAATTGTCATGTTACACGTGAAGCTTGTTCGTCTGCAAAATATTCTATCTTTATGTATCAGTGCTCTCTGACTTCTCTGGTTGAAGTGAATTGAATTTCTTCCTCTTTCAAAATTTTATATGTTTTTAGGTATCATGAAATCAATCACCTAAAATTATTCTTTGGTAATAACTGACAGCAAGGTTTAGCATCTTGGAAATATAACTCTTGATTAGTTTTTAAGGTTTCTTTCTAAAAGTGTTAGGTTAATTCTCTTTTTCCTCCTTTCCTGCCTGATCTGGAATTCCAAGTGTATTCTAAATGAGATTGCAGAGTCGTATGTGTGTGCTCTGTCCACTGTTCCTCCACGTAAGTCCAGGTCATTCTGGGTAACAAGGCAGTGTACAGTTTTCCTTATTTTAAAACTGGGTGTACTTACTCTGGGTGATCATTTTTATATTCCTGTCAGGAAAGCAATTGCTATCTCAGTTTGATTTTGTTGGGAAGACAGTGCATTCTTTTTGGTGACAGTGCCATAGTGGAGATTGAAGATTAGACAGCTCCCCACTGAGCCCAGTAGGAGGAAGCACGCCAAGCCTGGAATTGGGGAATACGGAAGACAAGCCACTTGTCATGGGCCAAGGCTGTGTGGTGGGTTGGCCTGGTTAACTCTTGCAGACTAGAATGTTCCTGAATTTCTTAGGAGGAAAAGCAAATGATAACAGCAGGCAGGAAAGCTCATCATTTTCTCTCAAAAGATTTCCGTGGGGCAGAAAGCTGCATTTTTTCCCCTCCAAAAATACGAATACAAGATGGTATGTGCCTTCTCCCCATCTTGGCCCCCTAAATTTTTCCAACTGAAACACTGCCCTTGTCTTACTAGTTTCATAGTGGATACTGAGAAAAGTTTCATGCTGAAAGAATTCAGAAATATTTGAAAAACTTTCTAGATGTTAAAATGCCAATTACTAACCTTTCCCCTTCTTGCCTGAGATACAGGTTTATTTCCATTTACAATATGGTTTACTCGGTTAATTTCCTAGTACTGCTTATCAAACCTATTTGTTACCAGTTCCTATGTAGCACAGTCAATGCTAGGTGCTCTGCATGCATATTGTGCTTTTCATCAGCACAAGGATGTCATGAATACTTCACGTTATTCATGCTATTTTGCAGATGCACGCAATCAAGTACCTGGAGGATCCACTTTGCTTCTGGTTCCACTGCAGTGGATGAACTGGGACGTGAGCTCAGACACTGTGACTCCCAAGGTATTCTCAATGAAATGTACGATTTTCGTGTGTGCATACACGTGGCAATATGGCTACTTCTCTTTCTACTCGGCTTTGTTTGTTTGTTTTTTTTTATTAATTCATGGTCTCTGGCTATACTGGCATCTTGAGTACATTCTCTTTAAACCTGGCAAATTAATGAAGTATTCTATTTTTTAGGGTTTTTATTGATTTGTTTTTCAATTACAGTTGACGTAAATATCACACTAGTCTGGTATATGGCATAGGGATTAGATGTTTATATAACTTAGGAAGTGATCCCCCTGATAGGACTAGTACCCACCTGGTACTATCCTTAGTTATTACAATATTATTGACTCAATTTCTTATCCTATACTTTATATCCCCATCACTGTTTTTCTAACTGGCAGTTAGTATTCCTTGATTCATTCACCTTTTGCATCCATCCCAGCAACATCCTTCCCATTTGGCAGCCATCAATTTGTTCTCTGTATCTGTAAGTTTGTGTTTTATTTGTTTATTTTGTTTTTTAGGTTCCATATATAAGTGAAATCATACGGTGTTTATATTTCTCTGACTTATTTCACTTAGTATAATACGCTCTAAGTCCATCCATGTTGTTGCAAATGGCAATATTTTCGTTCTCTTTTATGCCAAGTAATACTCTGTTGTATACATGTACCACCTCTTTATCCATTTGTCTATTGAGGGACCTGTAGGTTGCTTCTATATCTTGGCTATTGTAAATAATGCTGCAATGAACATAAGGGTACATATATCTTTTTGAATTAGGGTTTTGAATTTCTTTGGATAAATAACAAGAGTGGAATTGTTGGGTCATAAGGTAGTTCTACTTTTAATTTTTTGAGGAATATCCACACTGTTTTCCATAGTGGCTGTACCAATTTATAATTCTGCCAACTGTGCACGAGGGTTCCTTTTTCTCCACAACCTCATCAATGCTTATTTGTTGATTTATTGATGATGACCATTCTTACGGGTGTGAGATATCATCTCATTGTGGTTTTAATTTGCTTTTTATTGACAATTAGTGATGTTGAGCATCTTTTCATGTCTGTCAGCCATCTGCATGTCCTCTTTTGAGAAATGTCTCTTTGGGTCCTATGCCCATTTTTAAATTGGAATGTTTGAATTTTTTTCTTGTTGGTGTTAAGTTATATGATTTTGTTTCACTTGCCCAATGAGACAGTCTTTATCCCATTGTATATTCTTGACTCCTTTGTCATAAAATGACCATTACTTGTGGGTTTCTTTCTAGGCACTCTATTCTGTTCTATTGATTGATGTGTCTACTTTTATTCCAGTACCATGCTATTTTGAAATGAAAGTTTCATATCAAATAGCATGATATCTTCAACTTTGTTTTTTTTCTCAAAATTGCTGTCGATATTAGGAGTCTTTTGTGGTTTCATATACATCTTAGGATTATTTGTTCTAGTTCTGTGAAAAATGTTATTGATAATTTGATAGAGATTGCATTGAATGCATAGATTACTTTGGGGTAGTAAGGACATTTTAATGATGTTAAAATATTTGTAAGGATGGTATAGTTTTCCCTTTATCTTTCTCAATTTATTTTTCAATATCTTACAGATTTCTGAGTACAGGTATTTTACTTCTTTGATTAAATTTATTCCTAGTTATTTTAATTTTTTTGAGCAATTGGAAATGAGATTGTTTTCTTAATTTCTCTTAGTTCATTATTGGTGGATAAAAAATGCAACCTACTTCTAAATATTTAATTTTGATCCTTTTCTGAATTCATTTATTGTAATAATTGGTGAATTCTGTAGGGTTCTCTATAGTTCTATATAGTATTATGCCATAAGCAAATGACAGTTTTACTTCTGCCTTTCCAGTATGGGGGCCTTTTATTTCTCTTACTTGTTTGAGGGCTGTGGTGAGGGCTTCCAGCACAATGTTGAATGAAAGTGGTAAAAGTAGGCACACGTGTCTTGTTCCTCATCTCAAACAGAAAGCTTTGCAGGGTTTCCCCATTCAGTACGATGTTAGCTGTGGGTTTGACATATTTCCTCTGCCCCTACTTAGCTGAGACTTATTATCATAAAATGTTTTTTCTTCCTCTATTGATATGATCAAGATTTTTGTCATTTGGTTTACATGCTGTATCACATTAATTGATTTGTGGATATTGAACGATTCTTGCATCCTTGGAAAAGTCCTACTTGATCATGGTGTATGATCTCAGTGTACTGCTGATGTTTCTAGTGTCTTTATCTGGTTTTGGTGATGCTGGCCTCGTAGAATAAGTTCGGAAGTATTCCTTCCTCTTTAATTTTTTAGAATCTGCTGTTTACTCTCTCTAATGTATTCTTCAGTTCTGGCTGGTTCTTTTTATATTGTTTCTATCTCTGTTTAGTCTTTTCCTAAGTTCAATGAACATCTTTATAAACAATATTTTTAACTCCGTATCTGGTAGATTGCTTGTCTCCATTTTTTGTCCTTTTTGTGGAGTTTTGTCCTGTACTTTCATTGGGAACATGTTTGTCTCTTCATTTTGGCTGACTCCCTGTGTTTGTTTCTACGTATTGGGCAGACTGCTGCATCTCCCTACCTTGGCACAATGACCTTACATAGAAGGTGTCCTTTGAGGCCCAATGGCACATTCTTCCTGGACATGCAAGTGGGTGCTCCAAGAATGTCTGTTGCGTGTGCCCTCCTGTTGTAATTGAGCTTTGATTGTTGTTGGCACATAAATGGGTAGAACTGACCCTCAGGCTGTGACAACAGTGCATAAGCTGCTGTTCGGAGGTTGACCCCACAGAGTGGGAGCGGCTTTAGCAGGGCTCTTGTGCCACTTGAGGCTGCCCTATGAGCATGTTGTTTTTTAAAGACAGTTGGATGGTATTCTGGTTTAATCTGAAGCTGGCCACCAAGTCTGTTGGTTCTGGAGTCATCTTGGAAAGGGCACTGGTACAGACGAGGGTGAGCTACTGTTTGTCTTAGGGCCATCGCGTGGGAGCTAGAAAGCGATCTGCAGTTGGTTGCTGCTTTTTCTGGTTTTTACAGTCTGATGGTATGAGGACTACCCTTCCTGGCACTGGTGCCCTGAGTTTGGGGTTAAGATCACTTGTTCCTCTGGGGGGACATCTGCAGCCAAGCTACTCCTCCAGATATTTAATTGCCACACCAGAGGTATCAGAGGCACGGGACCTACCCTATTTCACATCGCCACCCTTCCTATCAATTCTCCTGTTACAGGCCTTCTGTTCAGCTAGTCTTCAGGTGGTTTTCAATGATGATTGTGTAATTTAGATGTCATTGTGGAAGGAAGTGACCACAGCATTTGCTGCTCCTTGAAGCACATGAATGGACATAGAAAACACTAGCTCTTTATGGAGACGACATTCCCTGTAGTGTGGTCTTCAGAATATGCTGGGTAACCTATGATATGTAATTATATACCACATTTATGTTTTAAATCATAACACTATATCTTAATGTCTCTTTTCAAAGCTTAACAGGACATTTCACACTTTAGAAAGGTTCTTATGGTATGTGACAGGTTATTAATAGTTTGAGGCTATAGGCAGCCTGCTTAAAAATTCCTTGTTTTCTCAACATATTTTTCTGTTCCTTATTAGGAAGGTTGCGGATTAGCAGCTATGCACTTTTTAAAGACTTTCAAGTAGTTGCTAAGTCTAACTCAGGAAAATCACTTATTTGCCAAGTATATGTTAAGACATTTGAATAGAGCCTATTGTATTAATTATTTTTCATTCAGACCAAATCTCTATGCCTTATGAGGGGTCTCACTATAATGTAGAATAATGCAAGCACTGGCACAGAAACAATCTAGTTCTAATAGGTCCTCTACTCACCATTGGGTTTATCATAATTATTTAGCAGCCCTGGTACGTGCCAGTCTTCTAAGCACTGTGCCTGCCTCTTCTTTCAATCTCGTAACAACCTCATTCTAAGCATATTTTAGACTAGGAAATTGAGCCTCAAAGAGGCAAAGAAACTTCCCCAAGCCTAGGAAAGCCTGCAACTCAAACTAGTTCTAACTCCAAAGTTATGACTAAAACTAATGCCCACATGTCACAATTCTTACAAAATGCTCTATAAGAGCTTTTCTAACATGTGACAATGATCTATTCCATTACATTGGTAACCTAAATTGACCTCTTTTTTAATGTAAAAATTGCTGGGTTCTGAAAACAAAAACCAGCTTTTGTTTGACCAAAATTAGTTCCTAAGAGGAGAGCAGTAGAAAAACATCAGTTGCTTGGAAAGGTGGAATCACTTTCACTGACCAAGACTTTAACCCATGCGTCTTGCTGGCTCTAGGCCCCTGGCCTCTTTTCTTTTGAGCATTTCCTTTAGATAACTTGTAAATTCCTTCTCTATCCCTTTGATCCCAGGACTACTTTCATCTAGCTATGTGTTTGACATAAACCATTCAAGGAAGGCTGCTCCCCATCTCTTAGTTTCTGTGGGAGGGTAGGGGCCTACCTTGAGGGGGCTTTGCTCCAAGTTGTAGAAGTACCTCCAGTCCTGAAGCTATCAAAAGAGTTTTACTTTGAGTGCAAAAGGTGTCTGAAATGACTTTATTTCACTTTTCTGGATAATTAATTTTGTATGGAGAAAAATCATTTTTCTCCACCAGCATGTCACATACTGAAAGCCAACTAGCTCACTAGTACCCCAACTCCATCTGCCCTGGTGATCAGATGTGCTGTAGTTAAGGAAATAAAGACTTCATTACTGCTCTTTTACTGGCTGCAATTCAAAATTTCCCATTTTAACAGCAACATGTTGACTATTATAGGCTAATTAAACTTGTTTTTGAATAATCACATAATAAATACCCAAAATTTAAATGTAGCACAAAATTATCTTCTAATCAATCAGGCTCTAAAATATGATCTAATAAGTGATACGCTCCTTTAAATGATTGTGATTACTTAATGAAAAGATGCACCTTGTTCACTATACGTATCTGTAGTCCTAATGTGGTTAGTGGGATCAGTTCAACAGAAATCCTTTGATCCTTTCTCAAAATAGCACACTGTAAAACCACTCAAAATTGCATGGTAATTGTAGCAAATTTAGCTTAATGAATAGTAATACATGTAAAGGACCTTTTGCCAACAAATTTATGCCAGCCATGGAATTATTTAAATGACTATAAAATTAATCTTATATTTGCGAGGTGACTGAATTCTCAAGTAATCTTATGAAATATGAAATGAAACAGAATGTTTATAAAGTACCAAGAACAATTATGAACACAATCCATCTTCAGTGACTACTACCTATTAGTGTGATCTATAATTACTCATATAACCTGAACTTTGATGATTGTGAACAACTGATGACCAATCAACAGTTAACTTTTGAGGGGCTGTAGTGACTATCTTATCCCCACTGGTTTAGCTAATGCTGAAAAGATTGCCACAAAAATGATAAGCCATTTTTTTCTGCTCCAACTACTGAGATATTTTTTATTCAGTAGAGCTTTTTCTTGTTTGACAGAGGTTTAATTGATATAAAAGTGGCCCAATATCCTAAATATCCTATTAGCTACCTCCTGCCCACACATACACACAAAGAGAGTACATGTTCTTGTGTTATTATTAGCATTATAAATCAAAGAGGAACTTGTCCTTCCTACATTGGGCTCCCAAGAAACTAGAAGTTGGTCCTGCTTCCTTTGCAATAAATTAAAAATTAGAATTATTCATTAGGAAGCTCCCACACCAAAGAGGGTCATTGTCTTGATTTACAGTCTCAGATTATGAATATTTAAAAAAATCACCTTTTCAAATTTCTTCAGGAGCTTTAAGAAAATGGGTCTATTTAGAAGAGGACAGTAACAGCAAACACTTATACTGCACTTACTCTGAGCAAGGCATTGTTGTAACATACCTCTAGGCTGAGGAAAAAGACAGAAGGTACAAGTGTTTTTGAGAAAAGGTGTGAAGAAAAAGTCGACCACCTGTCAGCTAAGAGCTGGGCTTCCATTAGACCTTCTTTAGTCACTCACTCGTATCTGAAACACTGCTTAGACCAATGGGAAGATTGCTATCCAATGTCAACCACACAGGACAGTGTGGCTCAACTCAAGTACAATTGAGTTCCACGTGTTGCTACCCAGGGGGTTGTTCTAATCTAGTTACAACATGTGTGGTTTCATCAGTTGCCCACCAATTTTCAGCCAGGAAAAGTAACAGCATTGTGTCAAAAGGAAAAAAAAAATAGCTTGAATATTCTTTTTCTATGTAACTAAATTAAAAAAAAGAAAAGCAACAATTTATGTTCTATTTTATGGCAGGCATTAGAGTAGGTGCCTTAAATATATTAGTTTTAATTTTTGCAATAACCTGGAAAAAACAGGTAATGGTTTATTGTGAAAGATGAAGAACCTCGTAAGCATGACTTAGAAGGCATCCAGGGCAGAAGTCCTTCTGTAGAACGGGACTGAAGGTGTAAACTCTCTGTGAGAAACTGACAGTTCACGGAGTGTACGGCTCCCTCTCTTCATTAAGAGTTCTGGGTGGAGCAACCACTACTTAGAAGTCATAATTTACTTGTGTTCAAGGAGATAACAGATTTTTCCTGTTTGTTTCAAAAGAAAGACTCCATTTTCAGAGAAGCTGCCATTTGTTTTTTTGAAGGGGGTGTGGGTCAGGGGGATTGGAGAACCTCCATATATAAACGTTCAGGGATGTGAAACAAGAGATTTGTGAAAGTATGTGTCTGTTTACAAAAAATATCTTCCACTTGCTTGAGGAATAGCAAAAGTACATAATAGATACAGTCATTTCCGAATATTTAACTCAAAATGCTACTTTCCTAAAAAGTTAGCTTTCCAAAATAGGATCTGCTGATTGAATACTATTAGATCTTGATAAAATCATTTCAGATTATCAAAGTCTAATAACATCAGCAACTACAACTTTTGCCCATCTTGTATTTGTATTTATAACAAAACAATGTTCAAATTTGAAGAGGATTTTAAAAATCTCTTTTCCAGATCAAATAGAAATATATAAACTAAGAATTGCATAGGAAGCTGTCACACACACAGAGCCAATTCTACCAAAAGAGCAACACTACATGAATTAAAGATGGGAATGGGACAGAACAAGGCAATGCAGAAAAAAGGTCTCTCAGAATGAGAAACCATTCATGGAATACACTATCAGGACACTTTCAAGGAGAGGTAAGATCACAAGAAAAGCCTACGGCTAATGATCCTATTGAAGCCACTGAATTTGAAGCTTAGGCCTTACAAGGAATAGAGGAATTGCAAACTAGGGAGCAGGGAAGATGATACACTCAGAGAAGGGATGAGATTTAACAAGGTTTGGTACACAAGAAACAGGTAGAGTCAGTAGCTGTTGTGTCTTGTATATTAGACAACAGATTTTGTTGCAGAAGAAAATTAAAATTTACACAGCAAATCCAGTCAGGGAGCAAGGCTTCTGCTCCATGGAGTTTCCCTTTTTGTGGGGGGGATGCAAGCTATACAATTAATGAGTAAATAATAAACAGGATTCTTTCACAGATAGTGTTAAGTGTGGTAAAGAAAACAAGGGCAGAAAGATTACCTGGAGTATGGCTATTCATGAGATGCTCCTCAGTAGGCCTTGCGCTATAATGTTTAACGAAGCCAGCAAAACTCACGGGAGTGAAAAGGCGAGGAGCATGACAAAAGTGTACTCTCTCACTTGGTCCCCTCTCCTCATCATAACCCAACCTGTCCTTAGGCCCCTGTCCCCAGAGAAAGGGAGCGCCAATAAATTAGTCTATGTAAGGAATGATTAGTAAGCTCTATGAGCAAGGGCTGGGATTGCATCTTTTACCTTCGCTGAAGAAGAAAAAAGAAGTGACAATTGTATATGCAATTAAGAGTTCTCACAATGAGGTTTCCTAGTATTCAAGGTGAGGACCCTATATACTACAGTGATAGCCCATAGCAAAAGGATTCAGGCCAGAGGAAAATTAGCAAGTACCACAATTAGTAAGAACCTGAACTGTTGTCAGTGCTTTGTGAATATGGTGGAAAACCCTGAAAAATTAACTGCTCTCTAGAAAATGCTCATTGAGAAAACCAAATCAAACATATACATACATCAATGTACAACCCAACTCTGTTTTATGAACAATCCATACTGAAGGATTTCAGAGAAGATCGGATACAGAAAAGAATGTTGTGGTTGGGTATGTGAGAACAGGAAACATCAAGAAATTTGAGGGAGGGAGAAGGCAAAGAAACGGGACTGATGAAATGTACAAAAAGTAGTAACTTCCCTCCTACCCCCTCCACCCCCCTTTTTCTTGACTAACAGAGAGAACGAGAAAACCAATGAAACCAAAAGCAGGGTCTTGGCAAAGATGCCCAGGATGGTGTCATGGAGGAACTGCATCTGTCCAGACAACCCAAACAGAATGGATGTGGAGTTCAATAAACTGTAGGAGTGGAATAGGTGATCACTGGAGTTCTAATAACTGTGGATGAAAGGAGATTCTGGAGGCAGAGGGAAGAGGATGGAAACATAACCCATCTGGCTCTCCCAACCGTAAGTTCCTGCTCCTCAATAGCACTCAGCTGCTCTGAGTCAACAGCTATCACAGCATCGGGGAGAAGTGATACTCGAAAGGAAATGCAAGATACACATCCTGAACCCCCTTGTTAAAATCCAAATAGAAGAATGGGTAGATTTATTTTAAAATATTTTTCACAAGAATGCAAACTATTTTCTTGGAAAAACATCCACAGAGGTCATAAGCTAGCTGGTAGGGGTCAGGTTCCTATCTCCCTCACTCATTTTGTTAGCCTAAAGAAACAGTTTTACAAAGGAAACGATGGAAATGACCCTAATACTTGGTATCATAAATGTTACAAAGAAGGAGAAATTTAGAAAATGTATCAGCTTGGATTTTAGGTAGATGTGGCAAAATGCAAATATTTCCCTATTAAAGTACTAAGGACTCTACCTGCTGTTTGTTTCACGGCTGCCATAATATTCTCACTTGCAAAATTCAGAAATACATCACTTAAGATAATTTGCGGGCAAAGTGAGTGGTAGGGACTTTCCATCAGTAGAAAGGTCAAATAATTTTCCATAATGCACTGCAATTTTTAAGCTTATAATTTTATCATGAGTGACCCAAGGGAAATCCTATTAAACCATTACACACAAAAATTACGTCGTGAGTTAATGGAATTTGAACGCTAAGGTACTTACTAGCCTTGTGTGCTGTCCCCCACTGCTTTTTCTGAAATACATCCTCATGGTGGGCTTTGTTTTTAAAAAGATTTTTTTCATTAACTGTGGGAAAATGTATCGATGTAAAAAGCATGAACCCTTATTTCATAACAAGGCATTCTTGGGTGAATGGACTTCTAGACATAAATGCAAGCAAGGCTCTTCTAAGGACTATATAGCATGCAACAAAAATTTAGAGTAAAAGCAAAGAAAGTAAGAAAAAAGTCGACTAACCTAACCCACCTGAGCTCGGCTCACAGGGGTCAATGTCCTCGTCGTCGCTGGGACATTCTGCTGAGGCCACAAGGATGTCATCTGTGGTCTGTAAAAGAATCACATTCAGTAGATTAATTTAAAGGGACCTAACAGAGTTTCTCATCTTTGTCTCCCTGACGGGGTGCAAAACCAAATTCAATATTTCCCTTTCCAAGGACACAGAGCTTACTTTCTTTCAACTTTGTTTAGCTCTCTCATGGAAGTATTTGCCTAGTTGCAAAAACTTAGTCATAGCTTATTTTACAGGAGGACATGGAAGTGGTGGTAGTCAACCTGTCGATATCCATCCATTGGACTGCATAGAAACTGTACACATGGCTTAGAGGTTTAAGACAACCTGGCAGAAAGAGATGATTGTAAATTTATTACAGCCCTGGAGTGCTACAATGCATGCATCAGTAGGTTTTATGCAGTACTTGTACTTGGCTTCCTAAAAGCAGAATAGCTATAACCTTCTACATTCATGACCAGGTAGAGTTTGATGAATCTGTGATATTAGGAATCTGTTGTTGTTAGGAAACACAAATTAAGTGAAGAAAATTTTCCATTGATGGGAAAAAAAGGGAAGCAAATGGAGTCTCTTTAAGGTATTTAAAAAAATCTGTGTTGAGCTATCACAGTCAATTCTCATTTTTGTAACAGTTAGGAAGCAGGTATCATGTCCTCATTGTTTTTTTCCATTATTAAGTTTTCATAATAAAAGGAAAGCATATTTGGGGGAGATGGTGTTTTACAGTAAATAGGAAAGAGGTGACAGTTTTCTCTGTGACATTCTACTGGCTTCATTGCACTTCCAGCAAAAAAAGATAACCATCACTGTAATAAAAAACAGCGTGTGTAAATCCTAGCAGTTAGTCACATAATCAACACATTTACAAGCACCAAAGGTTATTCTTTACTGCCACTTATAAGCAGCAGTAAACTTAGCACAGTTATTGCATGGAAATTGTGAAGGTTTGCATCAGATTTGGCTAATGCTAAAGTAACACAGAGAGAATTTAAGGTACAAGAAGGAAAATATCTCATTACATCTGTAAAGATGAAGGAGGTTATAATTGTTTAGACAATACTCAAAAGTGCAACACTGAACAAATCCTTATTTAAAAGTGGAACTAAAATATCAGTTGTAACTGTGTATGGTGATGCATGTTAACTAAACTTACATGTTATACGTCAATTACACCTTAATAAAATTAAAAAAAAATCTAAGAGTTTCTACATTAAAGAACAAGCAGAAATGTATTATATGATTTGCTATCATTAAGTGAGTACTTTATACAGTGAGAGATTAAAGTATAAATGAATAAATGTTAAGAACATGGTGCCATCTTGAAAAAACAGACAAGGCGTGGTTTTTTTGTGTGTTAAAAATTAGGCTTAAAAATCTTTCAAGTGCAGGGTCTTTAATTACTTTCAAATAGATGTTCAGATGCTTGACAATATAATTTTAAACAAATACAAGCACTGAAATAGAATTCTGAGATGCTTTCATATTATTCTGCACTTAATTCCTCTGAGACCATTAGGGGACTGGATTCATTATTTTGCTACAGTTATTTTAAAAGGTAATGTTCAAAATACCAGTTTTCCTGGAATTGTCACTGTTGAGTCACTGATTGATAACTACCAGCAATTGGTGTGATAGTCACACAGGTAGCTTTCGTACAGTGAGCTCCGGACGACGAAAAACAATCCTCCTGTTGGCACAAGCGCGTCCTGCAGGGTAACAGCCAAAGTGACTCGATGGTAACAAGTCACAGGGTTATGAGGTCTTGCAGGCCAAGACCCAGGGCGGATCATCTGCTGTCTTTTCAACTTCAAGGGGAAAGCTACTCTTTTCTCAATTGCTGTGGACATTCTCTATAATTAATTTCAGGGTTACAAGAGAATTTCTTTTCCTTGAAGAATTTTAACTATATTGAAATTAGTACAGGGCTGCTGTTTGTTTTTGATAGGAGGAGGAGGATGTGAATAAATTCTTTAATACACTGCTCTCATCCCAGCAGTGATGTTGCCCCCTTTCCCCTCCTCCACCTGGGGGACAGTTGACAAAATCTGGAGACATTACTGGTTGACATAATTGGGCCGAGGGTGACCATCTGACCCAAATGCAAGTAGTGCAGAAGTTGAGAAACCCTGCTTTAGTACCCAAAAAAACATACCTAGAATAGGACCACATTGTAAATGCTTATAAAATTTGCAATATTATCAACATTAATATTGTTATTTCATGAGTGTAGCATCAATTTAATCTTTTTTGCTATTTGTAAATAATACAATTTTAGATATTAATTTGGCAATTGTACATGTGAATTATTTGGCACTTGAGATCTCATGTTAATTTAACATTTACATCAAAATACAGCAGCTATCTTGGTACTTTGTTAAACTAAGCTTCCATCTTTTACTGCCTAGGTTCAAATTCTGAATTAGAAGTCAAGCATCAAATACACATATTAAAAGCTGCTTCTTCAAAGAAATTCATGGATTAAAAATCTGTGACTCAGTAAGATAATGTTTCATACAGACTAAATTATTTAGGCCATCCGAGTTAAATATTTTTTAAAACTTGACCTATTTTCTGCATTCAACAGCCTTTTGGAACAATTCCATAGCAAACAAAGTGTTAGAATGTGCTCAGTGTTATCTTTCACAAAACACTACTAAAATAACAAAACATGTCATCCTTTAACAGTACCTGCCTTTACAGTGGGAAAAAAGCCACTGTACAAATCCGACCTTATTGTACAACTATAATTTCATTTTTAATGTGCATCTCCTGGTATAATGAATATATGTTCCTGTCTTTTATATTTTCCCATCAGAAATTAAAAACCAATCAATAGATGCTTTGGCATAAATCATCACTCCATGAAAAACCAGGAAGTGGCTCAAGTGTAGGGAAAAAAAATTAAATTTTATTTTGGAGGCTGAATGAACTGAACAATTTTCTAGTCAAAGCTGTTCAATTTAAATTTAATTCACTGTGTTTGGATCGCCTCTCTATGACATGCTGTTGAGAGAGTTATAGAAAGAAACTCAAATATGTCACGTTAATCAATTCTATTCTGCAGGATACCTCTCCCTGATGCTTATCACCCTTTTCAGAAAAGAGACTACCTGGTGAAAAGAGACAGGATAGTGATCAAGCAAAAGCATTAGCTTTACGTAGCCATCTATTTAGGTAAGTGTCCCTAACTGCACATTTAACCACTCAGATCAAAGTGCCATGCTGATCTTGCCTGCATCAGAGTGGTCTGTCCTTTCCCAGGGCAGGCGTCTGTTCTTGCTCAAACTGTCTACTAAAAATACCGAGCTCTCTTACCTTTAGGGAAAAAAAGGACTTGAACAGAATTCAAGAAATAAAAGCACTGAGACTTAATTCATCACGTGCGATGGATAAACACCAACACTTTATAGGGTAGAAAAATATAATCAGGATGGGGAAGAAAGAATATTCTTAATGTATAGTTACTTAGACCAGTCAGATGAGTACTAGACTTATCAGGGTGATCACTTTGTAAGGTAGATAAATGTCTAATTGCTATGCTGTACACCTGAAACTACTATAATATTGTATGTCAAACACTAATTGAAAAATAACTTAAAAACTTAGACCCAATTTATGTAATATCCAGGATTACTAGGAAAAATCCACTTGGTGGATTAGAAAGTAGAAAAACACTGATGTATTTTCGTTCTCGTTTCTCACTTACAGGGAATCTTCCCCTCTCCCACCTTTAAGGGTGGAATTGGCTTCACACTCACTCACTATCACTTTTGAAAATGCAGCCCAATTGCCTATCCGTGTGGTAAGATAGGATGGAAAGATACAGAAACTTAGTCTGAAATATCTCTCTAATACGAACAGTATTCCTAGACTTTATTCCGCATGATAAATAGCTTTGCTGAAGACACCTCCACAATTCTACTAGGACAAATCTGCTTTGTTAGGAGAAGCGTGAACTCCAGCTGTGCAAGAGGATGTTCACTATGAATTTGATGCCCCCAAAGAAATCCTTGATTTCCCCTAAAACTTCATTTGAAATTTTGTTTGTAAACAGCAATAGTCTATCTGACTCTACATCAAAAGACAAAGTAAAACACACACATACACACACACACTCTCACGCAGCGGTGCTCACGTGTGTACCATTTCGCTCAGCCTTTCCCTGCTGGGAAGGACATTCAGACTGACTTGACTGAGACAACTGATGGGTTAAGTATGATGCTCACTGAAGTGTGGTATGTTGGGCTAATTGATGGACGCTTGTTCTTGCTGATACTTTTGACTATATGAAGCTGCTCTGGGAGAGGGAGCATTTATGCCTGGTTTTTAGGACTGAATCTGATAGTCTCTAGAAAGGAGGTATTACTAGGTGTCTTCCCTTAAAAAAAAGCCCAGATTCAGAATTATTGTTGCAAATCCCCCAAGCAAGGTCTGACCCACTACACCGATGATCTATGGGGCAAGAGGTTTTTAGAATGATGGAGAAGTCACAATTTTCACCAAGAGGAAAAACTATAGAAAAGTAAACCAATTGTAAATACACCTAAACAATTTCCAAACAGTGGGTAAATTTGATTAAATAGAATCAAATCAAGATATCAAATTGGTAATTTTAATTAATCAACAATCCTATTAAAGGCACAAAGGAACTTAGATGCTCTGTGGTAGCTTCCACTGTCTCAATCAAGCTTCTAGTTCTTACTTGTCGATAGTTTCTGAGTAGTAGATGCCACATAAATATGTCAATTCATGAATCAGTAATCTAATAAAAATAAAAATAAAAGTGAGATCCAATATGTGAAGGATGAATTTTAGTTCTAGTAGATGAATAACAAAAATGAAGATCAATTAGTCACCCACAAATATGAAACACTTCATCTATGCATAGCATTTTGTGAAAGGTATAAAATATGGTCACTACCTAGCAAGGTATAAACTGTGGTTCCTACCTCCAAATAACTTATTGTGACCACTCTATTCTAAAGTGTAGGAACAAATCACTATTAATACAAATAACAATCGAATAGCTTATTTTCCTTCAAATGTAGTAGTGCTCCCATATCTATTACTTCATTAAATATTCAACATTATGCTTATTAAGAATGCAGGTGGAGGTGCTATTATCCTGACTATTATAGTTAAGTGCCTGTTCAAAAATCAAAAGAATACAAAACAAATAAAAATACCAAAAAAAGAACATTTATACACTCATTTATACCCCATTTGAATATTTGAACATTGGCCTTCATGAATATTTAGGGCAAAACTTAAATATTCCTGAAAATAGCCAGCTTTCACATTTCTTTAATGTTTTTTCCCAACTGATGCCTTAGGTTATTACAAAAATTGACCATAAATCTGCTGCCTGCTTGGGAAAAAGACAGACTTGAAAGCTATTCAATTTTCTTCAAAATTTTCTTGGCTGCTTAAAATGTATGCATTGGTTCCAGACGGTGCAAGTGAGTTGGACAGAAAAATCCTACCATGGCAGAGAGATCACTCTATCTTACTCATTCTAACATGCATTCGGATATGAATTTGATACTGGTCAGCCTAACAGGTAACATGCAAAGGGACAGACAAGGATGTGGAAATAATGGCACAGAAAAGGGAATTTAAAAGAAATGATGAAAGAAAATAATTGGATTCCTGATTAATTAAAATAGACATTACGCTTTAGCAAAGTTTACTGTATTTTACAAAATAGTAAACCTGCAAAGTAGAAACTTGATGTCACTAAAGTTAAAATTAAATTTTTGTTTTAAAAAAGGTAGCGTGTATTATACTATTTCTTTAAGCTAACGACCAGCCCGTACTCACATTGCATTTCCATTTTTAGCTAAAGCAACATAGGAGAGTTTGCCAAAAGAAAAAAAGTGAAGTGGAGATTAAAATTTTCATAAGCCATTGGAATGTCTCCTGGATCCTCATTAATTAGAATTTGGGGGTGTAAGACCTCCAAAGACGGCTGGTCGTGGAGTGG
The DNA here is from genome assembly GCA_004026885.1 of Lyroderma lyra. Taxonomy (NCBI): domain Eukaryota; kingdom Metazoa; phylum Chordata; class Mammalia; order Chiroptera; family Megadermatidae; genus Lyroderma; species Lyroderma lyra. The sequence continues at coordinate 45,374 of PVJL010000844.1, forward strand.
AGGTGCTGAAAGGGAAACTAGAATATGTGTGGGATTGAATGTGTGTCCTCTCTATTTGTTTTGGTTTTGGACACAGCACTTTGTGAAATGGGTTCAGCCATTTCCAAATTAAATAAACACTGACAGATGTTTACAATGCAAATGTAGGTTTCTAGCTGTGTCAATAGGAACCTCTAGTCCAACTATTGTGACTGAAAGGACTAATTAGTCACACAGGTTGAACTGAAAATCCTTATTCATTATGAGGCCAAAGCAGATTTTATAACTGTAAAATGCCAATGAGGGATCGTTTCAACTAACATGCTTCCAGAATTCAAGCTTTTACTGTTGGCATCTAACACATAAGGAAATGCAATCAAGTTCAGTCAAGCAGTCAGATATCTTCTTGCACTGAGACAACTTTCAGACCTTAGTGGTCTAATTAGTCTCAGATCTTCATTTTACATATCAGGAAACTGAAGCTAGAAAATTAAGTGTTCATGTTTGACCACATTTATATTGCTAATGAATGCCAGAATCAAGAGATTATCCTGACCCCCCATAGGCTGTGATTGTCTTTTATTCCAGCTGACTTCTGAGCAATCCATCCATCCATCCATCCATCCCAAACCATCTTGTTGTTTAAAGGATTTGATGTGGCTTATAAAGATACATGATGAAATAAATTTAAAGTAAGTTTAAAAAGTGGCAAAAGGAGAGAGCTGAATTTTAGATAAGTGACCACTAAAATTGTCATGAAGAAAACACATCCAAGGAGACACACATACACAGCTATTAATATCACTTGATATGGTAGCACATTAATGACATTAAAAAGGGAAGAAATGTATAATAGAGTTCAAAATCCACTTAGAAAAACTCAAAGAGTGATTCAACTGCAGTTATTTTAAAATGGAAGAAATGCAGAAAGTTCTTTATTTATTTGTGGTAAGTTTTTCTTAACTTGTTCTTTTAAAGACGACCAACATCTTGCCTCTCATCTCTAGACATAAATGCATAACTAATTCTAGGGGACTGGAAGAAAATGTAAATTACTGAATTTTTTTCCTATTTTCTCCCTCAACTTAGAACTCTGCAGGCCATGCTAGCTATAAAATTAACTCAATGAACGCTGTATCTCTTCTCATTAATCCACTGATGAAAATCCTTCCAACTTCCAAGGTCGCTCTTATTAACCACTGTTTTCACAACCTAAGTGCTAATGAGATATTTATCTTTGTTTCTCTCATACAACTGCCATTAGCAGTTTGTGAAATTATCTCTTAGTACATTTTGGGAATAAATAAATGGAAGTGACTATTTATTAGTAATACTGCTTGTTTCTCCGTTGATCAGGGCAGCCTCATTAACATGATGGCCCTAGAAATTGGAGGTTCAAAATTAACAGGCAGCTAGTTATCTACAACATTTCTTTCCTACCAGGTAGTGCCATGACCAATGTGTCCTTGATAAAGTTTTAGCCTGGGCACATATGAGAACTTCTATCCCACACCATGCTTGGAGGATAAAACAGCAAAAAATAGGGATGTCGTTGGAAGTAATAATGATGACTTAATCAACAAAACTTGATTTTCTGATCTTTTTTTTAACCTATGAGTTGAATACATGCAAGATTCTGTACTGAGCTCTCCCAATTAAGCCAGTATCTGAGCAGCACCTCTCTGAGTGTTTCTCTCAAGCAGTGATGGCGAGTAAATGTTTTCTGGCTCAGATGTTGTATTGTTCATATATTAGAAGATCCAGTTTTGGCTGGTTATAGTTAAACTAGAACTCCATGCTTCTATATCTGATTACTTCATTCCTTAGGGTGCATACTGTGGTTCATTAATACACAGCTGGAATGTTGTAGTGTTGAACCACTTCAGTTAATTTGTAGTATGCTGATCAATAATGGAAACTATAAACTAGTCTAGAAATCAAGTCTCAATCTGGATCACCTTGGACTCGTTTCTGTGTTCTCAATAGTATACAAGAATCTATATACTATACATTTAAAGGTTTATACTATCTAGCTGCATATACATGTATAGATAATCATTTGTATAGGTGAATCATAGTAACTTCTCTTACAGTGATGTTATGGGGATCAAATATGATATGTGTGAAAGCACATTGGAAATATGTAAGTTCCCACAGTGCATTATGGATGTAAGATATTATTACAACTAATAAGGAATGATTTTTGTTCCTCACATAGCAGTATAAAGAATGGTTTTAGCAACTGCTTAAAGAGAGCAGCCAAATATCCACTTAACTGAATACATTTCATTTTAATGTGCTGAAATCCTCTTGTCCCTTCAGTCGAAAAGGATCTGTGTATCTCACTCCAACTGGCCCATCACATAACTACTGCTATTTTGAGGCTGATCCCTATTATAGCAGGATAGGGTTCATCCTGGCACTGCTAATTTGGGGCATATGTGTCCATTTCACCGGTAACCTGCAAGATCGGTGGTGCCAATCCGTTCCTGGCACGGTGATTCCCGGTCCCCACGTCCAGATCATCCGGAGAGCTACTGAACGGAGCCGGGGAGACTGGAGCTCTCTCTAAGCTCTCCTTCTTACTCGCTTTCCTGGGACTTAAACGACGTGACAACCTGACTTATTTTATCTCCACAACCAAAGTTTATTCCCAATGCATGTTCTATTATATCTAGAGTATCTAAATGAACAGATAAACAGGAAAAAAGATCACTTAGCAAACACTGCTAATTAGAGGAAAGTAAATGACATAGACAGACAGACAGACAGAGAGGAAGGAGGAGAAGAGGGGAAGGCCCCGAGGGGAGAAGAGACCAATGGTCTAAGTGTGATCCATGCAGCACGATGCTCCCTACTGTGGTGGTTGTATTCGTAATCATAGCTGACATTACCGACGGTTGCGTCCTGTACATGGATTAATAATATGATAATCAGCTCTTATCAGACACTGAGCAATATTTTCTCCATGCTTTAGAACAGTGGAGGGCTTGCTTTTCCAAATTGTGTTTAAAAGTTTGGAAGCTGCTTGGGTGTATATCATCTTATTTCATATACTTGTATGGGACAGAATTTATGTCTGTTTTACACCCCCTAAACGTCTATCACAGGAATTCAGTAATTGGAGTTGATTTAAAATGTTAAAACCATTGATTGTAGTGGTCATTTCACAATGTATGTGTCTATTAAAACCTCAAGTCATACATCTTAAATATATAACTTTTGTCAGTTATACTTCGATAACAATGGAAAAAATGTCATCACATTCTAAAACTTGGTTTATCTTTTGTAAGTAGCTGCAATTTAAATTTTGATGAAAATAATTTTATAAAAATAATTATGATTATCAAAATAGAATTAATAGATTTAAAAGTAAAGAATTTCTCTTGACTTTAAAAACAGAAGAAACCTTACAGATGATATTTGAATTGGTAGAATCATTTCAAATAATCTTATCCAGATGGTGATCCTAAGCTCACCATATTTAGGTTATGTTTGTCCCAATTGCTCCTTCACTTATTCATTAATACAGTTATCCATTCATTGTTATTTTTTGAATACCTTTGATTAATAAAGAGTTAAGGAGAAGAGGACTAGAATAGGTGACAAGACTTCCCAGCCTTCAACTGATGGAGGACCTCAGGTGTGTGACAAATGAAGACTGTCTCTGACAGAAAATCTCTTTTTGACCATTAAGCAGGGAAAGAGTACGCGATTACGACCTACACAGACTTGGCTGAAATCCCAGCTCTAACACTGATTACCTCTATGACTTTGGACAAGTTTTCCAAGTTCTCTAGGTTTCCTGCTGTGTAAAAAGGAAGTTATTTACATCTATTTGGCAGGATTATTGAGTATCATATTCTGTAGGACTAGATAAGACACAGGCTAGGGCTAGCACAGTGGCTGGCACTTAGAAGATGTTATTGAGAGTATTTTTTATGTAGACTCAGCTGGCTCTGTGCATATTCTCACTTTGCTCTCCCTGCAGCGTGAAAAGAAATATTTATTCCTAGCCATGGACACCTGAGATCTTGAGACACAGACATTCCCTTCATAAAGAAAGTACAATTTCCTGACTTAATTTTATACTTCCACGCTTAGACATCCTACACATAGAGCAAATTATATAGTGGCTATGAGAGCACTTTTTATAAACCTCCTACTATGTACTACAAAGCCACGGAGAACTCTTCTCCCTAGGTGCAAAATGCAACCAAACAGGCACCAAATCCTGGTGTTTCAGAACATGGAGGCCCTTTGAGTTACCTGTCCCCACCCCCACAGTAAAGACAAAGAAACCCGAAGTCGACCTGGTCAGGTGTGCAGCATCTAGTCCCTGCTCAGTATCCCACTCCGAGCTCCACAGGAGATTCCAGCCCCCTGACTCTCCATCCAGTTGGCATCACACTCCTTCAGTAAGGGTGACACTGTATTCTCTCTTTTCAAGATCTAACACCCTAAATTTAGTACAATTTAATAATGTTATTCAGTTTAAAACTGTTCTTCTTTTCTTTGCTTCCCTCCTTAATGACTGTGTTTGCCCAAGGCAACATCTGCATGAAACCAACTAGACTCTGGGAAGCACCTTCCTTTATTTTTCAAATTGTCCAGGAATTGCCCGACCACCTCTCCCTTTCCTTGGTTCTGCTTCTTCCTGTGCGTCTATAACACCATCTAGCTGTCCTAAGAACGGGGAGATGGCCGCTGGGACAGGACTCTGCCATCTTGGAACGCTGGCATTTTGAATAAACCTGCTTTTCTTTCCACCAACTTTGTCTCTTGCTTATTGGATGAGCGGTGAGCAGCCAGACCTTAACCCAGTTCACACTTCCGTTGCTCCCAGTTTTGTGTTTGGGTAGAGGGAAGATAAAAATAGGAGTGAGATTAATTTGCTGCTTTCCCCAAGTTTCTCAAACATGAGTGTCTTTTTCAATTCTGCCCCTATGTTTCATTAAAAATTTTAAGGAAGGCATTTAAGAAATACCAGGGAATGCCAAACTTGTCTGTTTAGCATTAAAATAGTTGTGATAAATACAGGTCACATGTAAACCAGATTGCTAAGGGAATACCCATGTCTTCTCTTAGATGGCCATTCATTCTCCAGAAGAGCATTTACAGTCAGTTCCACTCAATTCTGACAAGTTTCCTGGAAGTTGCTAATACACCCCTCCCATCTGGATGTGCTTTTCCCTTCCCCTGTACATCTCTGCAATCCCTCCCTCTTCTTTTCATTCTGAGATGCCTGCTGATTAAGGGCAAGAAATAAGCCTTCTGTTCACAAAAAAATGACATTTGTCATGATGAGAACTTTCAAAATCACATGTCACCTTTCACACAGGAAGTTCAGAAGACAAGCTTTGCTTGATGGTTTGGAATCAATGTTAGGCATAATAGTACCTGCAACACTGGAGTGATCTCAGATGCCGAAGAGGCTTGTATCGATGCCCTGTTCTATCAGTCCCCCAAGTGCTTCCCCCGTTTTCTCGGTGCCTGCCCTTACTAGCTTCTCCTCTTTCATCTACCTCACAGGCTTTATTGACATCCTTTGAAACTTGTTTCAAATTTGCTCCTTCAAATCTGCTTTGAGCTGAAAATCCAGATCATCAAGGTCCTTTACCTATCTTAAGAAGCAGGACATGGCTATGAGAGAAACAGGGTCAGAGAGGCTCTCAAATAAGGAAGCCCAGGTACTTCAGGGCATTCCATGTACCGTATACACATTGTACTGAATGTACATGCACTATGCCTGAAAATACACAAGACCTGCTAGTTTCCTCAAGATGCTGAGTTCCTCATGAAGGTGGCACACTTATCTGTAAGGGACCCACCCAGTGATTCTTTCACTGTGATAATCCGCAGGTAGGCTTTTCCTATTTCATTAAGTGTAAGAAATCTTATTGGACTAGACTCCAAATACCTCAATCTCTAGTTTCCAAGACACAGTCAAACAGAAGCCAAGCTTTCTTAGGTATTCCACTGAGTTTGCCAGGAAGGAGAGGAGCAATGTAATAAGGTGGCCGCCGTACTGTTCTTGACCACTTTGCTACCTGAAGGACAGGGTGAGGGCGAGGACTTGGGCTTGTACTTCCAGGGAGAACCTGGCACTGCCACTCAGGGCTTCAGCTCTAGTTAACCCGGTGGGTGCTGGACTCTGTCCTGAGTAGGGAGAGAGATGTTCTCCGTTGCAGCCCCTCTTCTGGTTTCCTGGACCAGCTCTCCGCCGGACAAAGTGAGGAGTGCTGGTATTGGTTATGGGACTTCGTAATGCGGCTCCCAGTGATTTGGTGCCTGGGCATTGGGTTGGAAGCTGGAGCTGTTAGCACTTGGGTGATTTCTTTAACTTGCCATTTGTAAAATGAGAAGGATGCAGTAGTAATTTCAGCAGTGTAGTTGTAAGAAACAAGAAAATTATAATCCATGAAGTACTTAACACTTTTCCTGGAACATCACAAACAATAAACAAACTTAGCTATTGTCTTTATTATTATTATACAAGACATGCACATACATTATCTCTAGCCTGCCAGGGGGCACCATGTTTGTCATTAAAGTGGGCAAAACCCCGACATCCTAATAACCACAACAGGTAGACGATGCACGTTTGCCCTTGCCTAGAATATCATGAAGTAGGAGGGGAAAAGAAGCCAAGTATTGCGTGGAGAATGCAAATGTACTTTCCCCCTGAATGCTCTATTTTTCTTCTTAACTTTTAAACTCCATGTTATTTCAAAACATACTCCCAACCATTCTAAAGCATTTTCAAGCTGGAAAGCCTTCTTTTTTTTTATTTCACAATAAGCTAAATGCAGGTGCAAACTCGAGGGAGACAGACCTTGAAAATTTTAAGTATGTTGCCATGGCAATGGTTTGCAAGAATGTGTATGAGTTTCATCTTAGATCTCAAGCATTCAACCGAGTTCATATGTAGAGGTTCAAATCGCTAGACACATAATGTTTGCCATTCACTGTGTCTTGAAAGGTTTGGAAATAACTGTCTGTTGCTTATAGCAACCAGAAACCACAAAATTCATCCTTCTTATCTATCTATAATCTATCTATCTATCTATCTATCTATCTATCTATCTATCATACAAATGTAGAGGTCCAGGCATTCATTACCTGCTCTTAGCTGACTGATCTAACCAGTTTGGTTGCTCTAAGTTAAGCTGTGTATGTAAATTCAACAATAATCATATTTTCACCATTGTTGCAAACACTGAGTTGCACTCCCAACATGACAGAGCTGTAAAAATTTTCTACTGATTTTCACATTAATTTTCTCATTCAAAATTGACATATCCTTAAAGAAGCATGATAATTATTTAGAGATGCTCAATTAAAGCAAACTTTTAGTGTAATGAATTGTGGAGGATATTTTCTAAAGTGTTCCGTATAATGCAGGAAAGAAGATTAACATATGTAATTCTAGCTATTAAATCAAGCACCCCTGCCCCATCCCCCAAAAGTAACACTACTACCAAATACAAAAAGACATACAAAAGAGGTAATTTTATCTCATTTGAACCATCAGTACCTCTATCGTTCTTAAATGGTTCGGTTGGTGCTTCTAAATTGCAGAACCCGTGCAATGGACTTATGATTCATTGGCAATAAAAGCAGTGATTCTTGACAAAGGCACTGCTTCCCCTTAAACAGAATCCACAGGACACTAACATTGGAAACTTTTAAAACAATCTATTTGGTAAAAGAAATAATTATTAACTAATTCCCTTCAATTTACGTGACTTTTTCCATCTAAACTTGTACCATGCAAATTAAGTCTATTTTTAAAAAAATCATTCACCAGCAAACAAAAACAAAACCTGGATTTCTAAGAGTATATTCTTTAGTTTTCCCAGCAAAGTTTTTGTTGCAAATGATCCAACATGATACAAAGTGCACTACATGAAATGAAGCCACCAGGGCCCCCACTACCTCCTGCATTTTGTTACTAACAAAACATTTTTAAAGTATTATTAGCTATGAAAGCCTGGCAGTGATTTAAAATTAACTTCGCATCTTTAATGTTGACTCATCTTTCAAAACACACTCACACACACACACAGACACACACACACACAGACACTCACACAGACACACAGAGACACACACACAGACACACACAGACACACACACAGACACACTCACACACACAGACACACAGACACACTCACACAGACACACACACACACACACACACACACACACACACACACACAGACACACACACACACAGACAGACAGACACACACACACACAGACAGACAGACAGACACACACACACACACAATATAAACATTCTCTGTCTTCCACATGCCTTGATTTGATAGCTTACGGATGTAACAGGACTTTAAAGCTGCAGTGGTGCTCCCCGGCTTCCCCCACACTATACGGCCTACAGCAATGTTGGAATTAAACAAATGAAGACACAACAATGAGCTATGCACACTTCAAGTGGATCTAAAACAAAAAAACAAAAACAAAAAACCCAGAAAACACAACCATCAGCAGTTTCAATTTCTAACAAGAATCTACGTCGAGTTCCCATTTATTTTAAATAAAAATAAATTAGGTCTTTTGAAAAATTTTTCACTGTAATTTCTGTGAATTAGGGCATATCAGCTAGTGGGCCTTTTGCATCTCTAATTTCTCTGATACTGATGTAGTAGGAAAGTCGTTGATCTTACACTCTTCCCAGTCGTTTCTGTCGTGCTCTTCGATACCCGGGTTCATGCCCAAAGTGGGTAGCATCACAGATGATCCCAAAGTGGGTATGGAACAGGTGAGTGAGGTCACACGCTGTGACTGCCCCTCTAACGTCCCAAGGCCCCCACACCTCACCTCCATAAGTGGTAACTAAATCAAAGTAAGCATTAAGGGCAAACTGGAAAGGAAAAGAATTATTCAATTATCTGGTGTGTTTGCATGTGAATGGGAGGGAGTAGGCATTTAATTCGTTGGGTAGAAAATACTGATTATATAATTTGTAGCTAAATCTCTGGATTGTTTACAGATAAAAACTAACTACCTTCTCCCTGTAGCAACCCTGTTGAGTCCCTATGAAACAACTCAGATCACCTCTATTTTATACTTGCTTTGTTTGAAATACCAATCAAATCTTACATTAACTGTTAACGTTCCCTTAACCCATTATGCATACAGTAACAGGATTAGAATATCTGCTTTTTAAAAAAATCCAAAATTGTGATGAAATCGGGCAACTCGACTACTTTAAAGCTTTGTTTTGCTTCACTTCTCTAGAACGACTCCCTATTTTATTCATTGAGACTATCAGGTGGGGTGCCTGAAACTGGTGTAGGATTGGACATAACATTCTGAGACTCCACTAGGAGCTTACTCTTTCTCTAACCCATTAACCTGGGGCAAAAACCATTCTCCATACCAATAATCAAAGTAGGTGAGAGTAGATGACTCCTTGGGTTCCTTTAAAATGGAATAATAAAGGATAATGCACAGGAGTCTTATGGTAGTGGTATAAGAAGTTACATGTGCAATGAAACTGCATGCAACTCCACACACACACACACACACACACACACACACACACACATACCCCTGGTGAAATCTGAGTAAGCTCTGTGATTTATAGCAATGTCAATCTTCTGGTTTTGATACTAGAGTGTAGTTGTGTAAGATGTTAGCACGAGGGGAAGTTTGGGTAAAGGATACAGGGGATTTCCTGTATCTTTCTTTGTAACTATCTGTACATCTTCAATTTTTGCAAAAGGGAATGTTTTAGAAATGTGTAAATACATAATACATGTACACATACATAAATATGATAATTTTTAATTTCTCAAAATGGCTTGTTGACAGCCACAGATGAAATGTTAATCAATATTCAGGGTCTGATGCTTTATCAATGAAATAAAATTTATTGGGTCCAAACAATTTACTTTTTTGTTAAATGTGATAGCTTTCACCTAAAAAACACTTAATGTTTTTAATGTATTTAGAATTATTGACATTTCGCCATGATTTGAAGTAGGAAAACTGTCATACGACAGGTTGTTAACCAGTGACACCATTTTGCCTACCCTTTGGTCATTTATCCTTGAAAATGGAATCCTAAGGATTAAGACACCAAAATTTCAACAAATACTGTGCCCTTGATTTAAAAGAAAAATTAAAGCAAAATACAAATGAAACAAGACAAAATTAAGAAGAAAGTGTCAAGGATTTACTAAAAATTAATTTTCCAATACTTATACCCCGAGGGCTACATATAATAGTTCCTGCTCAATTAGCTACTCCTACGACGAATAACCTTAGTTTCCATTCCTAATATCCTGCAGGATCCTGTTCGTCTCAGAGTTATAATAAGTTGTGCTTCATCTATTTCCCTTCAATGTCACAGAGTTCAGTGGATTCTTCTAACCTCCACACGGTCTAAAAATAATGGCTAGTGACTTAGCAATTCTATGCCTATACACTGGTTTCAAATTTTGATTCTTAAGTGACACAAATGGGGCAAAAGAAAGCAATAGATGCCATTGGCAGACTTCTGTTAGAGGGCAACCTGAAGGAAAGGGGCAAAGCAAACAGGAGATTACATGGAACAGAATGAGCACAAGGACCGAGAGCAGGAAACCAAGGGCTCCTCGACCTGTGTTTGGCCAGTGGCAGGGCGTCCCATGCCATTTTATAAATGGGACCAGTAAGAGAGGTATTTCAGACTTAGGAAAGTAGGATTAATATCTCACCAAGTGAAATGGGAAAAAGGTCTTGGTTTCAAAATTCTAGAAAGATTTTTAAAAGAAAAGAGTCCATCGAGCCAGCTCTGCTCTAGGACTCGCCAACTACATTGTCTTCAGGAGCTAGTTCTCTTGTGGCAGCAAAGAGTCCAGTCCACTTAAGACACAGAGAAGTGCCTACTGGAGGATTTTCCTGTCCTTGAACATCTTCCACCAAACTATACAAGGTAAAACAGAGGCAGTTTCTCAGTCACTTTAATTAAAATGGGCAAAGAATGATGAGTTATCTGATGAAGTCCTTCCAGAACCCATGAATATTTTCCTGGCGTTCTTTCCACTGGTTATAGTAAATTTAAAGTAAGAGGAGTTACCCCTAATAAAAGAATAAAATATGTAATAGGTGATGAGCCAAGAGAGACACTAAGGATAGTAAACGGGTCCACCTGTCCCAGAGCTGCTACAACGGAATCCAGGCCTGTACTGTACCTTATGGAACCATAAAGAGAAGAGCTGGCCGAGGAGTGTGTGCTTAGGACACCCAGTAACACCCTGCCCTGGTTTGCTCTCCCTGGAGCCACGGTGCTTCCTAGGCTTTGCAGGGTCGGGGGAATGCTCTAAAGTTCCAGTGTTTCGAGATAGTTGTGTCCTGGAAGTCGGTTCCTCACTATAAGATTACATTAAAACAGCGATGTTCAACCTTTTGGCTTCCCTGGGCCACATTAGAAAAAGAATTGTCTTGGGCCACACATAAAATACACTAACACTAACAACAGCTAATGAGCTAAAAAATAAAAAAAAAAAAATAAACATCTCATAAGGTTTTAAGAATTTGTGTTGGGGCACGTCCAAAGCCGTCCTGGGCTGCAGGTGGGACATGCCTCCATTAAAAGCTAACTCTCTACTATACATATCAATGTGTGCTGCAAAATGCTGTTCTCCAGAGCCTAAGTTTAGATGCTGATAACAAATAGAAAACAACAACAACAAGAACAAAAACCCCCACAATCACTGCACCTCCCATACATTAAATCTTAAAATTATGACTATCAAAGTTCTAATTTCATCTGTGTCTGAGAGTATTTACTGGCTCAATATTTCAAATTAATGTAGATGCTTGTAACCTATTATATATTAGTTTTTATATATAAATTGTGAACATTCATGAAAATAATTTTTCCTATACATATAACCTTCTGTTCCCAATACAGACCCACTTTCTTTTTCCTGTTTATAGAAAAATGCTCACAAAATCTTGTTCTGTGAGGCGCTCATTTGGCATTTATTAAATTAATTTTTTTTTTCATAAATCTTTATCAGTGATGGAAATTTTTCTCGAACTGTGTTGTTGACTATTTATGTCAGCATTTTCCTCGCTGGTTCCATTAGAAGGCCACAGTGCCCCTCATTTCTGAGAGAAGAATCTGAAACTGATTCAGGGATGAAGGACTTTTAGTCCAGAGCATGCAGCACTTTATAGAATATTTATTAATATAAAACCTAAAAATGCACACAGTAAGTACAGCATTCACATGCGTAATTATTTAGTAGAATCAGCCCATGAATTTACAGCACAGGGCTCCTATTAGGAACATCAGAGAGGGAATCGGAGTTTCTTGACACATGGTAATGAATATTTTCATTTACAATGAATAATTTAGCTCTTCTGGCGTCCATTGTATGAAAAATAGATTTGAAATAATCTCAAGGTCTCTTAGCAAGGGTGGAGGTTTTGGAACACAAGAGCAGGCAGTAGGAGGACATCCCTTTGTTTATTTTCACAGAATTTTGCTTGCTTTTGGGATGCACCCCTTGCACAATTTTTCCTCATATGTCAAGATGATGTGGAAATGAAAAGATGCTGTGTCTTCTATAGCATTTTCTATTGTGAGCTTCTAGGATTCCAAATCACTAATTCTCTGAAATCTACCAGCCTTGCCCATAGAATGCTAATGAGCTTCTGTATTCTTCATCATGGAAAAGGAAAAGGAGCTTCCCCTCTAATGAATGCTAACCACGACCGGAATTATTTTCACACTAGTTTCAGAATGGAGATGCTGTAAGCAAAATCTCACATGCACATGCATTTCACAATTCAGAGGAGACAATTTAACAAAATAAAAGGCAGTCTGTGTTTTAAGCCACTTATCTTTAAAACCTTTTTTTCTTTGAAAGGAAATTCACATTTTTTCACAATCCAAAATCATAAAGTATTAGAGCTGTGAACCCCTCACCTTGCAAGTGGGGAGGTCAGATAGCAGAAAATTAAGTGGTTGGTCATCATCACACCAGTAGCAGTAGAGCTTTTTCCAGTACAATGTCTTTATATAAATCAAAAGGAAGTATTTTAGAATTAGATAAATTCCAAAAATAAGCGGTTCACAATGGGACATATTGTCTATGAGGTGAATTGGGGGCAGCTACAAGATAGGTTTGAAATTTAGGAGAGTGTTCTAGGCTGAAAACGCTATACATTTCCCAAGGAAACAGAAATGGCGAGAAAGATTCTGAGACTGACTTCAAAATAAAATCCACATTTATAAAGGTGAGAAGAGAAATCAGGTACAAATAAAAGGACTGCTCTTCTGTTAATTTTTTGTTTCCTCTTGAAATACTTTATTCGTTTCTGAGTAGAAATTCTAGGTAGCCCAGTGAGGAGAATTCCTTTAGGTATATTGGTGGGAATCAACCCCGACGAGGTTGAAATTCTCCAGAAGTAGGGTGATGACAGTAGCATTTGTGACACAAAAGTTCTAATAAAAAATCATTTCTCAAGGAGCATAGTGAATGGACATTTCTTGGCAGTGACAAATGTATAATGCTTAAATACGATGTTAACATAAGGGGAAGCTGGATGAAGAGTCAACTTTCTTTAATATGGCTGCAGCATTTCTATATATTTAAATTATTCCAAATTAGAACCTTTATTTAAAAAATAAAAAAATAAAAGAAGCATACTGATATGATCAAATCCTATGTATTACATATCAGTTGGCAAAACCAGTTTTATAAAATAATTTTCTTTAAAAAAAGATAAAGACACATGCATAAAGGAAAAAAATACAACTACAACCACAAAACAACCAATCCATAAATCCTCCCTTTTGTAATATTTACAGACACAAAACACCTATTATCTTCATTTGAATGCTATGTCTTTGGAAATGTCCTTAAATTGTAGATATTCAAATAAACCAAGGGTATGCTTTTCTACTTCATCTCATCATTTGAAACCCTTCTCTCTCTTCCTAAAGTACTACAAAGTGTTGATTCATCACTTACGGAATTGCTAGGTAGAAAGACGGAGAGGCTAAAGTCAGTATTTATTTTGTTACTGCTCCAGTAGCCTTCTGTTTAAAATGACACAATCTCTTGCAATTGAAATTTCACTGGCTTTGTGGAAATCCAGGTCAGCAACCTAGGAAACCCTTGCTGCATGGATGACTTTAAACAGTGAACTTACTATCTCTAGCTTGAGATTTTGAAAGGTAATCAAGAACTATTCAGTTTGGTATTTTACACCCAGGTATCATTTCAGTCGTTTCCAATGAATGGTTCATTTGCATAATTATTTACTGCATTTTAAACTACTTACTGAGGAAAAAATATTAGGGTATCGATAACCATTTCAGTCATATGAGTAGACTGTTTGTGTAATTATCACTTATTCAAAAGTGTTACACTCAAGGCCAGACAGACCCTTGCTTCGTGCCTATACCCATTCATGTTCTATTTTCTTTTTGTTGGGTACCCTTCAAAACTAAGATCAAACCAAAGATAAAGAAGGAAGTAGAATTAGGCATACTGAAAATCATTGCTGGAGTAATTCACAATTACAATTATACTCCACTGGCCTGAGATTGTTACACTTACTCCAATGTGTCCAATTTACTATTGGAAAACTACCTCAATATTTCAAATCATCCCATCAGTAAAAGGAAAACAATTTCTTATTTTTAAAGGAAAACTTCTAGCAACAATGGCTAATTTTAATAAATAAAGAGAATGAGTATAAACAATGCAAGTGATTTTTAAATAAAGGAGTTATACACATTTTGCATTACTTTTATTAATCATAAAGCATAAAACTGGCTTTTAAGAAATTAGTATGTCCCAAGAACACATAGGACAGGAAACTACCACCTTGACTGATTTTTGAGACAAGCTACTTGGGACCTTGCTTCATATTCAAATATCCTCAGTGCCCTAAACACCACTTCAGAAGCTGATACTGATGTTATGGGATGTGGATCCACCTGATTTGACTGTATTTTGTGTTTCCTTTTATTTTGTGACTGAATAATGAGGGCTGCTCAAACAAAAGGAACATGTAGCAGAATAACATTAGTGCATCAACTTAGCCCATACTATATTCTCCTTTCTCCAAAGTGCCTCAAAGTACACAGCAGATGCTTAGCAAAACATGTGTTCATTAATTGATTATATAGGATAAAATACTTCAGCCTTCAATATGCCTCTAATTTTACATATGTTTGTCCTGACTCTTCAACTGAACTTTAAAGGCAGCAAGAAATCAATATGTTGATTTCAGTGAAATTAATATTTTCCTTTAAGTCACTCGTGACATCTAGCAAAGTTCTGGTATAGATCGATCAACCAGTAGATATTTTTAACAGATCTTAATTATCATATGTACAAAAAACATTGAGATAGGTGCTTATTACTTGCTTATATATTGTCAACATTCTGAAAACAAAAGGTACACTTTTCGAAGGCTAAGAAAACTCTTGGCAAATCCAAGAGTAGCTATTCCCCCTGAAATTTCTTATTCGTTATATATATCTTTTAAACATATTATTTAGCAGCTATTTAGCAGGAATTCCACAGACACACACATTCATTCACACACCACTAAAAAACCTAATGGATAGGTGATCTACTTAAATCTAGCAAACTGAGGGAAGTCATGGCATGTAATTGAAAACAATGATTTTTAAGCCAATGGGAGGATATGTGGTTCAGAAAGCATATTGTTTTTGCATGATAATCCATTATGTAGAGTCAATTCACACGTGGGTAAGTGAGAATTAATGTCTGAGTCTCTGCCTATACAACTCCAAAATAGGGTGCTTTTAAGAAAATTCTATGTAATATTTTTAATCTGACAATGAAATATTAACATTTTTAAGTCATAAAAGTAGTCTTAATTATATATATAATATATACTTCATTCTACATGCAGAGTCTTTTATATGTAATCTATAATTTGTAATATATAATAAATACGTTTTCATTATAAGCAAATTCATTTCACTAGAGGATTGATTGGGAAGGTTTTATCTCTGAAGCTCTAGGAGAGTTTGCAATTTGAAAAATGTAAAGAAGTCAGATAGGTGAGTGTATTTTCCCCTCTTTAACATAACACTAAATCCCCTCTTTAACCACATATTTAGTAGTAAATGTAGGTTATAAACTTACAGAATCATATATTTTGGTCAAAAGTCTAAAATACACTTAGAGCCCAAATTAGTACCCTACAAAACCCATTATGGCTCCCTGGAGGTGTAGCAGCTAGGCTTCGGCACTCTCACCACTGTGGCCTGGGTGCGATCCTCACTTAGGGAACCAACAATAAAAAAAAAACAACAAGAAATCCTTTTGGGAGTTCCCTGGTGGTGCAGTGGCTTAAGGCTTCAGTGCTGTCAATGCTGCGGCCTGGGTTCGAATCCCAGCCAGGGAATTACCCACATTAAAAAAAAAAAAAAAAAAAAAAAGGCAAAACCCATTACATTTTAATAAGAAAGGCAGTGGAAACAAAGACAGAGCAAGTAGACTTCAGGACTGATTCCTTTGGAGACTGATTTCTTCTGGTCCCCTAAAATAATATTCAAGTCATTCCCACCATTATATGCACTTTTTGTCTTTTAAACTAAGGAATACTTAAAGAAATGGAGCCTTTATAATAAAAGACATTATAGTTGTGGGAAAATAGTAAGAACAGTATTTCGGCCTTTTTGTTTTCAAGAAAATAATTAAGTTGTGGCTTCATTTGCAGTATCAAATATATATGTGTGTGTGTGTGTGTGTGTATATATATATATATATATATATATATATATATATATGAAAACACACACATCATAACAGTGAAAACAAAAATGTATAATTGACTTGGGAAATAGTTCTGAGGTAGTCACTAATGATTAAGTAAGTAGATTCAAATAAAAGTAAAATTTGAGGAGCAAATGGAAATGTGTAGTGATAATCACACATAATGTATGACAAAAATAGAAAACATCTTTTGTGTATTTTTGCTTTTTCATGGCCATTATTCTGTTTGGACTCATACTGCCTTCATTTGCTAAGGGACACTAGAGATATCCATGGGTTTATAATTGTCTGTGACTGTCCCAATTACCCTGTATCTAGAAAATACCTAGTCACTCTATAATAAGATACTTGGGTTCATTCTCTGTGCCAGAGTAATGAAGGAGAATCAAATACCTGCCAAGTAAATGTAAGTAAAATACCAGAAAATGAAATCTTTTTCTGGGTCAATATGGTAACTTCAGTAGAAATCAAAGACATTTCAAGCCTAAGTAAACACAAAAATGTAAAAGCAGAACTCAGTGCATTACACTGCTGAATATATGCATAGCTTATTGTTTATGTTTTATAATACTGTGGTCTGGAGCAAATGGCCTTTGAGTCCATAAATGACAGTTTAAAGCAGCAGCAGAATATAAGCCTGGGAGTAGAGGAAACGGGAAGTGAAAGAGAAAACAATAATAAAAGGAACTACTTTGTGTAAGTATAATTAAATATCCACTAACACTGTTCACCTAAGAATTTTGCTAGTTCTTATAACATTGGAATTAGGTAATTTTGACAGAACAAGATCTTGTTTAAAATGAGTTATTTTCCAAATGGGTAGAGTGTGAGAGCTTAGTTGTTGAAACATTTAAACTTAATATAGACAAAGGTGGAAAGTCTTTGGTTCCGTTTTTCCCCCATTTGAAAACTACAAAGTATAAACTAAGAGGGCTTTTCCCATCAATTGGCATTCTGCCTACTGCATCCATCATACAGATAACTGATTGCACTTGTAGTTTATAAATGCACCCAGATGCTGTGGGACGAGCACATTTCATAAATTAAAGGAGCATATGGAAGGCACACAGACAGTAACATTTCATCTTAACTACCCAAAACATCCTTAATATGCAATGCTATGTCACTAATTACCATGTAAAACTGAAAGCAATTCCGTGGTTAATGTCTAGGTGAGACATTTGCTTGGCGGTTGAGTTCGAATGCTGTTGTGACCAGACGTTTAGTATCACTTCACGGTTCTTCTGGTTTCATTCCACTTTGTCTATAAGGAGAACGTGGCTCCAGGCCTCTTAGGCAACCTTGACTGTGCGAAGTCAATACAAATTTTTATTCTTTATCACTTGGTTGTTTTGCTTATGAACACCAGTCAACCCTCCAAAATCCAAATTTGTCCCAAGTTCTATCTTCAGGCTCTATTTCTTTCTAAAAATGTTAGAGGAAGTTTGCCAGGTGAGGAGCCTGTTGCAGCTAAGTGGATCCTTCCATTAATTTCTAAGAACAGGGCATGGAGGAAAAGGACGACAGAAAGTATAGGAGGGTGGCTTACTTTTTCAACTTGGGGGAAATTAGTATAAACGATCTGAGTAAGTTATCTGTAAGACCTCCAGGTACAAAAGGTAAAGATTTTCATTCTTTATGTAGGTCAAAGTTCTTTGTGAAGTCAAGGTTCAAAAGTAAGTCCAAAGAGACATGTGACATGCCAAAACTTCCTTTGAAAAATGGAAATCCTCTCTACCCACTAGGTCTACAAGCCAAATGATTAAGTGAGCTGCAGGTGAACCAAGGACCAAAAGATATATATTTAAACTTTTAAAATTTGTGTTTTATTGGTATATTTTGACAGCATGATTATAGTCAAATTCAGTTGTATTTAGGACTGGAAATTGAGTCTACATACAATTGGAATTCTGAAAGAATCATTAAAATGATAAAATGCAGACATAAATTTATTTCCTTTTTACCATTTCTTTTTTTTTTACCAGCCTTCCTAGGCAAAGGCTGTGCCCAGTTCTTTAGGCACTTGGGTGACAGAAGGCCTGATGGAGTATGCTGCGATATTAAATTCATTGCAGAATTTGAGCTGGGCTTTGGTCAAGCCCCAAAGCTTTATGACAAAATCAACAAATAGGTAAAACACTCAAAGCTATTCTAGAGATGAAGGTATGTTTATAAGCTATTGTAGAAGTAAAATAATAGATTAGTCAGCATGGGCTGTTAATATTTTTAGACTTGAAAGCTTACTTAGGGAAAAAGTCAGTAAACCCTATAGATGCCTAGTAAGTTTAGTAGCTACTGCAATATTTATGTTTAGATACCACTAACTCAAATAATACAATCACTTAATTTTAATTTTACTCCTACTTTTCCTGAACATGACAAAGAGAAAAAGGTTACAAACAACAAGTTGACAAAGCACCGTGTTTACAATCTGATAAAGCAACTTCAATTCATGGGTCTTTTGTAATCTATGAAGTGGGGGCTACCTAAATGTAATGAAAAGTAGTTGCCACAGCAGACATGACATTCTCTGTTATAATTCAAGGAAGATGCCATCAGACGTCCCCTTGAAAAGAGAGGCCAGGCTTCCTTCACCTTTAGGCAGACTGTCCCCATCCCCTCCCTTCCTTCTCTGATTTGCAGTCCCTTCTGTCCCCCATCTGCTCCGCCTCCACCTATTGTCTCCACTCACTGCCAAGCGTGCCTGTCCCATCTGGCCATGCTCCTGCTTCTGCTGGCTCTAATTCTCATGGGCCGAGGACATATGTAAATGTAAAGGCATTTTCCCTCTTCACGAGAATAGGGACAAGGTAGGAGAGTATCCAAAAAAGTCCCCCAAAGAATTCAAACACACACACACACACACACACACACACGAATAGGCACATATCTCATATACACAAACAGCAGTTTTAGAATCCCCTCCTAGACTACAAAAAAAAATGCTTTTAATTGTTTTCACCTTAGATGCATTTTAAAAAATTGAAATTTACTCTGTCTTTGAAATAATCAAAATGTATACTTTAAAAACATACTTCCGTTAATCTCAGACATGCATTTTCTTTCAGTAAGCAGAATTAGTGTAAATAAATGTTAATCAAACCTTACCATCATGAAATACTTTCATTAGTTAATCAAATTTACTCATTGGTCACTAATACATTTTCTGTGATACCAAACATACATTTAATTCAGACATTCCACCTTTACAAATTCTCAAGAAAATCCCACTCTGCCGCAAAAGCATGCATGGTCAGAATTCTAAGCATATTTAGGCAAAATTACCACCAAGTCATTAACAATAATAAAGCAGTCTGGCAAGTCTTGAAAGCAGCTTTTATTCATGCTTTTACTTGAATCAACTTAATACATAAATACATACACACACACACACACACACACACAATTTTTGATTGTTTTGCCACAAGCATGCTAAAAAACCTCTGAAGCTCACATAAAGCAGCAAACAAAATCAGAAGCAACCATGCTCAGGGTTTAAGGACATTTAAAATTTTAAAACCACCTTTGTACATTTCATATAAAGCATGCATAAATTGGACATGCAATCTCCAAGAAGAAATAGCTTAATAGAAATCTTAAAATTAGTTGATCGAAAAAAGTTTATTCTTTTTTTCATTATTATTGTTCTTAGGCTTCTGGTGTCTTAAACCCTGCATGCTGCAATTCTAAGCTGTGCTGAGCACCGGCTGTGACGGAAGAAGCTACCTGCGAGTTTTCACAGTGCCATCTCTTATCCATGTCTGTCTGGCTACCCTGCGTGCTTAGAGCTTTTTTTCTTAATTCTTAATGGAAATCCTAGGAAATTTAGTCCATCCTCTGAAATCAATACTGGTGACAGGAGAGCTCCCTGACTCAGTGGGAGATGAAGATGATAAATTGCCTGCGCATCAGCCTGGCCTATCAGTGCCCTGCACACAGATGGGCGAGAAAATACACAGAAAAGGCTCTATCAGTCACGTGTCACCAAGGAGCCAATGACTGACGCTCTACTGCAGGAAGAGATGCTGCAGTTCCGTCTGCAGTTGATGAGGCTGTTGGTACACAGCCCAGCCCGCGCCGGGCTCAAAAAGTCTAGGCAGGCACTGCTGTCGAATTTGCTCCCCAGCTGGGACTGCAGAGCAGAATGGACATCCCGTTTAACCCGTGACCCAAATAAAGACCTATTTTCATGCACAGGGAGTTTTTTCTATATTACTTTCTAATCCAATGTGATTGCTGAGCACGAGGGAAACTATTTTTTTCTTCTAAACATCCAGCTCTTAAACCCTTATATGCTGCTTTTCAGATGACTATGTGTTTCTACCTAATCCTAAATTAGAAACCTTAAACTGTGCAATTAGCATGCAACTGTCCTAACTGAAGTCCCGCAAACCTTTCTAATTGTAATTATAATTTTATTTGGAAGTCCACGATTGGCATTTTTTGAATGGCACATTTATAATGAGTAGTTTTGGGATGGTTTTGTAAAGGCAATTATTATATCTTTTTGTCAATTAGACCTATGTCTCTTTAAAGACAATTTAAGTCCCAATAAATATGCCATTTTATCTATCATAAAAATAAAAACAAACATGAAAAAAATGTACATCTTTTTACTGAAAGTCTACAGAACAAATGTGTTATCCAGTGATGGAAATGTATACTTATTTGTGCTTTTCCTCTGAAATGTAAAATAATTCTTTAGTAAGCAAAGGCTCCACATCTGGAACACCATATGGAAATATATCCCCCAATATATCTGCTTCCATTGATCATTCTGTAATAACATGTGCACAGTTCTTCAAAGTGACTGAGATGATTGTATCTAGTCTGACAGGGAAGGTTATAAATGAAGAGACCAGGTGTGTTTCAAATGACGGTATCATAGAGATTAAATAATAAAGACAACTCAGAAGAAACTGCACCATCTTCAGGGATAATGTTTATATCCAGAAGCCTTTCTTTTAGTTCTGCATTGCCCAGCTTTAACTATACCCATGCATTTTCAAGGATTGATTTTAATTCCTTTTAGAGTCACCCAAGACTGCTTAGAGAGAAATCAGAATAAATACTGATAGGTACGCCATCATAAGTAAATTGTTACTTTAGAATGCTGAAATTCCAGAGCTCATTTTTGTCTGGGCAACTATTTTTTAAACGTAGTCCTGAAAGACTGAACCCTGTCATGTTTTTTTGCAAATTTCTGTCCTCTCTTTCTTTTCTTCAATATTGACTATTAGGAAATAATAAAACCTTTTTCAAGTTCTTTAAAATACACAGGTTGTCCCCCCAAAAGTATACATATTTTAAGAAAGAAAAAAACTGTATTAAAGTTGTAATACTCAACATATACTGATAACAGAAGATAAATTCAAGTCACATTTGACTTTTACAATTACAAGAGGTAGGTGCTCAAAGTGGTTACCATCAGCATCCAGACATGATTACAGTTTGGTCGAGCAACATTGCCAAAGTGCCCACATGTATCACTGTGCATGCCATTTCAATGTCTTCCTGAAGTACCATCAGTGTAACCAGTTTTCTATGGTACACGACATCCTCTAAGGTCCCCCATACATAGAAGTCAAGGTGTGTTAAGTCAGGAGAATGTGGGGGAAACTCAAACAACTTTCTTAAATTTCAAATGCCACTTCAAAATTTTTTCCGCTCCTCTTTGACCGTCCTGCCTGTCGCATGGTGACACTAGCGTTCATTTGATTAACACCATCTTTGGAATGAACATCATACTACACATTGCTACTGTGACTCAATTCAACTTACAAAAGTAATACATAGATGGCATCTCTTAAAATGTGTATATACATCTTTGGCACCTTGGTATATATAGTTTTGTCCCCATTCTATCTATTTGCCCTGTTTATTCACTTAAAACATAATCATAAACAATCAAAATTTACTCTTTTAAAAGGAAGGATTAACACTCAGAGTACTTCTAATAAAAAAGAAAACAATAATAATAAAATATTAATATCAAATCTGTTCATTGCAATAGCCAAAACCTAGAAGCCATCTAGTTATCAATAATGAACTGATCAGATAAATTGGTACAGTTTTACAATTGAGATACTCTGCAGCTGTAAAATATAACATGGGAAATTCAAATGTGCTTATATGAAGAGATCTAAGATGTACTGTCATTTAAACAAAAATTTATAGTGCAAATTTTAAATTGTTTAAAGACTAGATACATGCAAACATTTACACACAAAAGTATATTTGCATATGCAAAATAAACATCTGTAAAGATTTAAAATATAAGTCAATAGTGGTTAAATGTGCAGAGGGGTTCTGAGTTCAAAGGTAGGACTGAGGCACAATATTATTAGGTATGATTTTATACATTTATTCATCAAGCATATGTATTATTTTCTAATGTAAAATTACTTAACACAATGGCATCTACTTACTGTAGACTGGTAGATGTTTTGAGCAAAAACGTGGAGGGGAAAGGAGAGGAGACAGAGGAAGGGTGGCCTACTTATTTTCAAAGAAAATAGGGTATGTGTGGGCAGGAAGGGAGCTGCCAGATACAGGTTCTGGCAGTCTCAGCTGACGACCTCCACATCCCAGCTCCACTTTTAGCTCTTTCATCTCCGAATACGGATAGTAGTAAAAACGCACATAGTTTAAGAGCTTTACAATTTATAGTGACAATTCTCCTAAATTACCTCTGATTCTTAGAGGTAGGAATGGGAAGAACAGAGAAGTAAATGATTTGGCTAATTACCCCAACTTGGACAAATTAACCACTCCAAGCCTTAGTTTTCTCAGCAGGATGCAATTAGCAAGAAGTGTCAGGCAGAACTAAACTTGAAGCTTAATTTAGGATATCATTTACTGCTGCTTTAAAGTCAAGATAATGTGCATATTTTTACCAAAAATGATGTAGGACTAAAGACAAAAAAAAAATCAATTTTCCATCAGAAGTTTACAAATTCTATTGTTGACTGCTATTGTAGTTTGCATTCCTATAATACAAAGAGATACAAACTTTTTTTAAAAAACACACATTGGATTGGCCAAATTAAGTCAAAGATTTATATTTTACATTATTTAAGGATTTTTTTGTTTTACACAAAATATTTCTAAGTCAGTAGTTTATGGGTCAGTGATTTTGCCCCCAAGAGAACACTGGACAATGTTTGGAAACATTTCTAGTTGTCACAACTGGGAGATGGTACTAGCATCCATCCAGTGGCTAGTGACCACTGGAGTCACGGAGAAGAGGAAGACACAGCAAATGAGGATGAGGAGGCAGGAGCAAAACTCAAAGTGTGGTGACCTGGCAGCCGACAGTCAAAGTATGTTAGAAAAGACGTTTAAGGGACAACTTGCCCAAATGCTGTTGATAGGTCCAGTAATCCATTATCCACAAATTAAAAAAAATAAATAAACAAAGGGTCTGAGAAATTAAACTCATTAAAGTGAATAATACAGAAGACTTGAAGTCTCTATTTCTCCTTCTATTTGAATTTTTAGAGATGTGGCCAGAACAGGTAGAGTTTGTAGGGGTGTCCAACCTTCTGGCTTCCCTGGGCCACACTGGAAGAAGAATTGTCTTGGGTCACACATATAACACACTAACCCTAATGATAGCTGATGAGCTAAAATAAATGTTCATGCATAACTTGTGTAATGTTTTAAGAAAGTTTACCAATTTGTGTTGGGCAGCATTCAAAGCCCTCCTCAGTCTCACATGGCCCGTGGGTGGCAGATTGGGTGAGCTTGGTTTTCAGGGGTCACAAGAAGGGCTATTGGATGGAATATGTGAAGGGGAGGTGATGTGGGCCAAACAGAGTAGCCATCCCCCCACTTCACTAAAAACTCCTATTCTCGTTCTTTGGCTCTCAGTTTCACTTTTTTTTAGGCCAAAGCTTTTCAACTTACTAACTGGGTCTGGTTCTCCTTATCTAGGGGCCTTTGCAATGCAGAAATCACCTGGCAGGGCTTCCGGCCCATCTTGACAAAGGAGTCAACTTGGCGGATCTCATCTTGAGACCCCTTCCCCTTTTAGCTCAGATAGGGTGAGAGCTCCGTGGATCCCCAATAGGTAGGGACAACGACCATCCTCAGCAAGAAGCAGATACAGAAGATGAGACCTCCACCCCCTCAGCTTCCCATGGAGATTTGTGGGGATCACGTCTCTCAAGAGGATGTGAGGAAGGCAGATAGAATAGGGGGGAATCTCGACCTCCCCCAGGAGACAGCCTGCTGGAATTGTTATGCCTAGATACCAGCCTTTCATACGTAATCCCTGCCCCGGACTAGGAGGAAGTTCCAGACAAAGACAAGGAAATCAGAGGGCCCAAGGAGCCCACCAGCTTGGGGCAGCTCCTAACACCTGCGCAGTGAGAGTTACCTGAACCTCATTATACCATCATTGTAATATCATACATATGCCCGGAAGTTCATTAATATCATAACAGACTGAACTCTGGGAAAGGGCATGCGCAGTCAGAAGGCGTTGTGTAATAGACCTCTTGTCAATCAAACTTGTCAATCAAGAGACCCTACGCCCAGAGGTGTCTCCCCTGAAGACAGAATAAAGGCCCCAAAGCCTCATTCATCTGGGCTCCTGAGCTGTTTTCCTGCTCGAGCCCGCTCCTACCTCTTTGGAGTGTACTTTCCCTTCAATAAACTAGCTCTCTGTTTCACCTCTTTACTTTTGTGTATGTCTCATTCAATTCCTTGCTCGAGATACCAAGAACCTGGACATCGTGTCGACAAGGACACCCCATTTTCCGGTAACAGAGGGAGCTTCTGTAATGCTCAGAATTACACTTCTTAGGCTACTTAAGGTCTTAGGCAACTTTCTAGTCCACAAAGATAGGAGTGTAAACAAGCAAGTGAACAAATCCTACATCAGACCTTCCCTCGTCAGTTTGCAGAAGTGGCAGATGACACTGTATTGCTCGCCCTAGAAACTACATCTGCAGTTCTTGTGTCCAGGCTGCCACCCTGTCTTTTCTATCCATAGATGAGGTTTCTGGGAACAGAGCTGTCAGGATTAGCTTCAACCATGTTCCCTCTGTGACTGCTGTCATGCCAATTTCTACCCATCGCCAAGGCTGTGGCACTCAGGGTCAGCGCAGCAGAGCTCACATACAGAGCCACCTGGAACACCAGGACCCCGGAGCAGCTGCAAGCCAAATGAATGCTCCTTTTGACAGGGAAATATGGCAGGACAGCAGCCGACAGAGGGGAAAAGGAAAGAGATCTGAAAAAAGAGACACTGACTCACAGATACCGTCACATAGTGTGTGGTGTGGGGGAACACTGCATCTCGGAATTCTCTTAACACTAGATAGATTTTTACAACTTCAAAAGGTTTTACAGCTCGTAGAGTGCATGCAACTCCTTCATTTTACAGGTGAATGATTTTGATGCAAAGAGATGAAAGGAATCGGCTTAAATTAAGTGACAGTGAGATTCTTTGCTATTCTTGTCAATCGTATTCTAGTCAATGAACACAATATTGGCCAAGTTTCAAGGTACTTTAAAAAATTACCATGATTATCAACCAGAGTAAGACGCAGAGGAAGGGGAAAAGTTGGTGTCAAACAAGAGGCAGCAAATGGCTCCAGGGCCTCTTCCCTCCCCCACTGATCCTGGAGTAAGGCATTGAAAGCTTTAGCTATCCAGGAAGGAGAGCATGATCCTCCAGTGGACACCTATAGGATATGAAATACAAAAGGAAAAGCCTTGATTCAGAAGAATATGAGTGGTTGCTGAAGATTTTTTTAATGCACTTTCTCGTGTCTGTATTTGCACCACAGTCACAATGAATGAGAAGCAGGATGCATGGGTGGCATTAAAGACATATGTCAGGAAGTAAAGTCTAGTCATGAGAGAATATAGAAAAGGGAAATATTCGGGATCGCTTTCATTTTTTAAGAGAAGGGGAAAATAGAAATGGTGAAAAAACCCTAGTTGAGTATATTAGTTTTAAATTTTTATTAGTTTTGCTCTTTTTGTCCTATAATGACAGTCCTAGCTTGAGCCCATGGCATACCACTAAACTGCTATTAATTACTAATTTAATATTTACAAGTACATATTGGAAGTAGAAAGTCAATCAATTCTTAATGAGTAAAATTTCACATATTCTAGATCTGATGTTCTTTTCCTGCTACTCTATTCTAGTGCATTTTGTTATTTACATTGGTTATTTGTCTAAGTACATATGCTTTTTAAAAAGTAAAAGCACAAACAAAAAGCCCACTGCCTCATAATCTTTTCAATACCATTATGCTCTGAAATTTATTACATTACTGTTAAAAATTAGAGAAATTGAGACTCACAGGGATTGAATAACATCTCTATCTATGAAATTAGCAAGTGAAAGTCTACTGTCTATGTATCAAATGTTCTTCGCAAATCAGAACTACTCGTAGTGTTTTAGAATAGTTTTTCTCAAAGTAGCATGCAAGAATCAAGAAGTAACATGTTAAATATCCAGATGTCCAGGACCTTCCCTGGGGGCTGATTCTATGACTTAGGTGGATCCCCAAAGTGTGCATTGCTAATAGCCTCCTAGCTCCATCATTTAAGAACCTCAGGATAAACTTGGAGTTTCAAATTCAGAATTTGTTTTTAGGAAATGTCATGTCAAAAGGATTTCTAATGAATGGAATTTAAGGAATTTAAATTTAAGGAATTTAAATTTAAGGAATAAAATTTAAAAATTGGTGTGAGTAGTATTCACCAAGAGAGAAACTGGAACAGAGAATAGTGCATAGAAAAAGAGAAAAATGCAGGTGCTGTAGAGATACCTATTAAGGAATCCCAATATGGATTTTACAAAGTAAAGAATATTTGAGTTGAAAATACTTTTGAGCAAAGAAAAGATTAATGTACCTGGAAGAAATGTGCAAATGGGAGCATTTTCAATAATGGCATGACCCTTTATAGCAGCGGTTCTCAACCTGTGGGTTGTGACCCCTTTGGGGGTCGAATGACCCTTTCACAGGGGTCGCCTAAGACCATCGGAAAACACATCATGTACTTACGCGGACCAGTCACACATGCGTGGAGAGCAGCTACCAATAATTTTCTGGTTGAGGGTCACCACCACGTGAGGAACCGTATGAGAGGGTCGCGGCATTAGGAAGGCTGAGAACCACTAGTTTTATAGCCATAGACAGACATGGCACTTGGTGGTCCCTACCTAACTGGTGTGACTAGAAACCCCGAAATGTGCAGATATCCAGCAGGGCTTTCTTCACATGTCCTAAGAATTCACTTGTACTGACAGGAGTTTCCTTAGGATCTCTCTAGACCTCTGCAGAAGGTAAGCTTTCCTTTATGAGTCAGAACTTATTCAAATCACGTCAAAGCGTCCCTAATTGTTTAAGACAATAAATTCATCCAAATGAAATCCCCAGTTTATTCCACACACAACAATGACTCATGAAGACGAAGTGGGATCCCACCATACAGACATCTTTCTGTCACTGTTCTCTCCCAGAAAGATGGCTTCTAGGTTGGCCAGTTTAAGTTCAAATGACAATTGTGCTGAAACCTGTTCTTTCCAGACTAATCTCTTCAGGATATTTAGACTGCCAGTTTCTAACTCATTTTTAAAAACATCTGAGCTTTTTGACATATTATCTGTTTCTTTTATTTCAAAAGAAAGTTGACTAATTTTTTTCTTTGATCCAAACTCAAGATTCTTGGGACAAGGGTAATGAGGAACTTTTTCTCTCAGGATGTTGTGAGTAGGACAATGCCTTCTACCAAACAGACACCAGTGACCAAATATTTTTGGTGGCTGATTGATGAAAAGAATTAATCAAAAAAGCCATAGTCCATGGTGAAGTCTGTTAGAAGGCAGGCAGGCAGGCAAGAAGGAAGGAAAGAAGAGAAGGAAGGAAAGAAGGAAGGAAGGAAGGAAGGAAGGAAGGAAGGAAGGAAGGAAGGAAGGAAGAGAAGGAAGGGAAGGAAGAGAAGGAAGAGAAGGAAGAGAAGGAGAAAAAAGGAACACAAAACCTTGTATGTAGCTGAGGTGCATGAAGAGACCTTGTAAGACACTTTAGCTTTTCAGCTGAGTACAGCTTTTCAGCATTCTCAAGTGGGAGTCTCCTTCCTCCTTGCTCACCCCCATTGACTCAATAATATTTTCAGCAACAAGAATGGCTCAGAAAAGATGCCGACTCAGAAGACTACACATGACCCCACAATCTTAACCACACATACGCACATACAGAATACAGATGTTTGCTTATTGGGAGTGAATGCATTCCAATAACAAAACTGTGAGACCTGAGCTGGAAACAAAGCTCGTCTTGGACTGAATATAACATTAGAAGAGAGTCAGTCAACAGAAGAAGTTCTCAACTTGTCAGTCATGTAATGTTCCAAGAGAAAACAGCAGGAGGCAGAAGCTCTTACTACCCCTAGGCTCAATAGTTTGTAACAACTGTTTTCCAAATCTCTGGGCCTAAGAATTTGAGTACTTGTTAAAAATTCAAATTTTCTGGTCCCATCTTGATTGCCTTAGTTATAATGTCTAGGGATGAGGGTGAAAACCTGCACACTTAACTTGTCCTCCAGGTGATTCTGCTGCAGGCTGTTTTGGCCCTTCCCATGACAAAGAATCTCTGTACATCCCCCTTCTGCCTCAAGCCCCTGCCCAGCACCAGCCTTGGACAGCCTGCACCTCAAGATAATGCCTTTTCTTTTGGGGGACAGTAGAGAGGGATTGGGAATGATAGGATGGATAGATTCTAGAAAAGATTTCCTGGAACAGACTGTATTCAACTCAGGTCTTGAAAGATGATGGGAGAGTTCATTATTTTAGCAAAGTCATGGAGGTGTAAAAGTGCTGTTCTTTAACATTTTAAAAATGTATTATGTAAACGATAAGCTCCTTTATTTTTTCAATGGTCTAGAACTCCAGAAATGGTCAATAAACATTAGTTAAATTAGTTGATAATATGACCACAAAAAGTAAATTTATTCAAAAAATTCACAATTCCACCATCCTCACAAAACATTTTGTTGTTGATAATTCTGCTGTTAGTGTTTGATTTTCATTTCACGTTCATTTCCATTTCTTATCTGTATATGCACATTTTAAATAGTTGTACTAATACAGTTTTATTCTGTTTTTTAATTTAATATGATGGTATATACATTTACCATCTTGACTTAGAATATCATTATTGTCATTCTAATAGCAATAGAATGGTCAAACTGGTGTAGTATACTTTACATAACTATTTTTATTATTTTAGATAATGGATCCATCTTTATTTTGTATTTTTGCTATTGTAAATAACTCTTTTCTTCCTTTGTATTTTTCTCATAAGATAAATTCCCATAAGTGGAATTACTAGTCTAAAGGCATAAGTGTTTTTATAGATATTAAAACAATCTGCCAAAGTACTTTTTAAAAGACTTGTTCTAATTTTCATACTGTCTCCAGTATGCTATGTTCTATTACATCTTCACTGGTGTGAACATGCTGTCATTTCTATCTGGAGATGCCCTTTTCCCAATAAAAAAAATTCCGGTAAACTCCCACACATTATTTTGTATCAGACTCAAATGCTACTCTTCCTATAGCCTTTGCAAAGTCCCAAGGCAGAGTTAGTCATCATTTCCATTGTGTTTCATAGTGCTTTGTAATCATACCATTTTTAGCACTTAACAAATAACTCTGTTTGTTGTAATTGTTTGTATATTTTTCTTTTTCCCAAATTATTAGGACTCCCAAATGGAGCTACTTATCCACTTCATCTTTGGAACTTCAGCCTTTAGCATAGGGCCTGGCATATATTAGATATTCAATAAATGCTTGTTAAGTAAATAGGAATGAATGAATGAATAATGAATGAGCATCAATGTGATGCACAAGTCCTAGTCTCTTACTCTGTCTCTGGGTAAAAATGCCTTCTTTCACCAACTCTGTTATAGGCTACCTAGTCCAAGGATCATATGTATTTTTGTAGGTTTGTTTTATAGCATTTGTGTATTTTTATATTTATATATTTTGTAGGTCTGTATTTTTACATTTTTATTAATCTACTTTTAAGTCTTGTAGGCCCATTTCTGTGACATGCTGTGAATCAACTCTCTGAAGCCTTTAATGACTTTTGGATACACCAAAGTCAGAAAACTTTTCTTTCTAGTTCAAAAGGAATCATATTTCATGATGAAGTGATAAGACTAGTGAACAGGAAACCACCTGTGGAAACTATAGCATGCACATGACTCCACTGTAGCAAGAGAATAAAAATTAAAAGATAATCATTGACAATGAATTACTTAACAACATATAATCAATAATATTCTTATATTATGTATCATTTTATGCATTTTGGCACATTTTGACATGCATTCTCTCATTTTATCCTTACCAAAATCTGGTAAGAAACACAGACAAAAAAATATTAGAATTAAAATTTGAAAGGAAAGGAATCTAAAGAGTGGAAAAACCAGCACCAGTACTCACCTGTTGTAAGTCACATTTAGCCCTTATTCAAATAAAATCATTACACTCTGTTGAATTTTATTACTTCATTAACAAAATTGGGAAAATGAGCTTTGAAACAGTATAGATGAGACTGCTCATTAAAAACACTGAAACAAAACCTTTTTGCTGGCAAAAGAAACTTTCTTTTCCCAAAAGAATGCTTATGAATAATTCAATATGAAAAATAAATAATATGAGAGGACTCTCAGTGAAATTAGTGGCAAATGGGTTGCTTTCCCTCATACTCGGTGTTCCTGGTAGTTTTTGGAACTTATACTTAGGTAAGCATCATAGGGGACCATTCACTCAGTTATTTAATCATTCAACTAATACACATTAAAGCCTAAATGGGTACACAGAACTTTATAAAATATAAAACAAAATACAAACTCTTCAAGTATACACACACACACACACACACACACACAGAGAGAGAGAGAGAGAGAGAGAGAGAGAGAGAGAGAGAGAGAGAGAAGAGAGAGAAGAGAGAAGAGAGCACCAAGTACTATATATTATAAATGCCACAGAAATTATGTTACATAGTAAACATTTTGAATGTTCAAGGCCAAGAACTGATTTCTAGGCTCATACCCTGTACTGAGTTCCAGATGCCCACCTAAGGAACAAAGTTGGGGGATGTAGATTTTATTTCTTATTTTGTGACTTTGTATAAATCACTTAACCTGCGTATGCTGGGATGTCTTTGTCTGTGAAATAAAGAGATTGAGTTACTTTTGCTCATCAAACTCACACGACATGTGACTACAGGGGTGAGAGTACCTCTGTGGTGAGAACATGAGCAGTGAGATCAGACAAATTGGGCTCCATGACCTGAGCTTGGGGCTTAGATCAGCTAATTAGCTCAATCTCTCTCAATCCAGATTTCTTCATCCATAAAATGAGAATAACAGCAATACAAAGCTTTGGACATTTCCCATAAGATAGAAATGAGGTAATATATAAAATATAACAAAAAATACAAAAATAAAAGCTGCCACTTATTTAACAGTCAGTAAATAGCAGCAATCATCAACTATTAATGTGAAGCTGCTGCAAGGCACCACATAGACTATTTCGATTTACGATTCTATTAATACATAATTTATTTTAGACATGGCTCACTCACTACGGAAGCAATTAGCATTCCATATTTAATGAAGGCCAAAGGTAAGTACCATCCTTAGAATTTTTCCAATTACATACAAGTTCACGCAGGAGCCTGGGAAAGATGTTCCTATTTTTTTTTGCAATGTGCTAGAATTTGTCTGTACTCTTTCAGAAATGCTAGGCTTTATTTCAGTTGTCATTTGTATGTGAACTCCAGTTCAATTAATCTAAAACAATGAAGTCATTAGTGTGCACTGAGTTTAGTCACTTTCATAAGTGCTGCATTAATTGCCTTGGAGATTTTCAACTTCATTTCCGTTCTGACAAGCATGATGAATGGAGTTCACTAGCATAACACACTCCCAGGTACATTCCCAGCAAGCTGGCTACAACCTCATCTTTTCTCTCTCACTTAAGAAGGCATATTGAAATGCAAGTGATTGAGGGTGAAGTTATCATAGGCAATATTGAATATACTCTGTTTATTATTTAAAACAAGAGCAATAACAACAATAAACCTTAATTATTACTTTGGAAGTTAAAGCATTACTATCAACATATTACTTAAGACATACTTCACATCTGATTGGGACATACCAAGTTTTGTCACCGAATCATCCCATGGCGTGTCCCAAGGAAATGTGCTTGGTGTGTGGAAAATCAATAGCTCAGTCACTCAGTGAAAAAAGTGAATTATGTTCTAGATACCACTACCATGAAAGAAATCTAGTACCACACAGTGTGAACAGATTGAAAAGATGTTTACCTAACCATAGGTAACTTGGATCTAAATTAAGTGATAAACTGTGTAGAACCTCAGAAGACACAGGACATGTCTGTTTCTGCATTCAGTCTGTTACAAAATCACATGTTATTTAGTTTGTGAAAAACTCCACTGTTCTCCCTCAAAAAATGAGGATGAAAAAGGCAAATAAAATCTTACTAATATTATTAAAATAGTTTTGACCTCATTGAAAAGGTCTTACAGATCCCCTTGCTCCTGCCTCAAGGTTTCCTGGATCATATTTTGAGAATCATTGCTGTAAACTTTTTATATTTATGGATTCAAATACATGGTGATGGAAAGAGAACTGACACTGGGTGGTGAACAGATAATGTAACACATAGCTGATGAACTGGAGAATTATACACCTGTCACCCCAATAAGTCTAAGTAAGCATAAAGAAAGAGTTTTTGTATTTAAAGATTACATTCATTATTATGTTTTTATTTTTATTTTTTATTTAAAAATTTTTTAAATTCATTTTTATTGTTAGACTTATTGGGGTGACATCTGTTAGCAAGGATTACATAGGTCTCAGGCATACAATTCTACAGTGCATTGTCAACTTGATGTATAATAAGTTCACCACCTAATGTGACTTCTCTTTCCATCACCTTATATTTAGCTTCCCCCCACTCCTAGTATCTGATTTGCATCTATGTCCTATTCTTATTTCCCTATTTGAAAGCTTCCTGGTGAAAAAACCATGTGTCACAAATCTTAAGTATCATTTACAGCACATGGCAGGCCTGCATGGAACCATAACATAGCATCAACATACAGTATCAGTATGTGATTAACTGATCCACTGGTTGAAACTTATGATGTCTTATATTCCTTAGAGTAACCTTAAATTATGTTCTGTAGTAGCATTTGCACAGTTTGCCAAAATTTGAGCCCATTATATCAACAATTGTATCTGAACTTATTCCAGATGAAACAAAGTTGTTTTCCTAGGGAGTACCTGTGACTTTTGGAAGAGAAATATATGATGAGAAGCCAGAGTTCTAGGAAAGTTGTTATTAAAATTTTTTCCTGTAAAAAGTGTTCTGACACATAAGGTGGACAATATTTCAAGGTCTAATCAATTTGTCTGTAGTTGCAGTTTCACAATTGTAAGACAATTGAAAGGTATAATAATAACATGGAAAAAATGTGAGTTTGAATTGATTAGAATCTAGAACTTCACACCTCTACAAATGGAAGGAAAACCACAAATATCATTATTATTTTTATTTGTTCTACTTCAAAAATCAGATCCTTTGAGAGACACCCACATAGTAACTCAGAAATGAAGCAGTTATATGTTGATCCCTGCTGAATCCTTGCAGAGTGGGATGGCTGGTACAATATAAGGAATAAAACAGTCCTCCTAAATTAAAGGCTTTATTACATAAGAAATCATTTCTTTGACTCTTTCAGAATGGTCCTATTATCTCCAAATCTTGGGAAACCCACAGAGAGAGAATTAGTGCCTGCCACTGCCTTGGTAATCTGATAACTGTTTTGACTATTCTGTCATAAAAACAGTATATACTGGAAAAAGGCTTCTTCCCTGCTAAAATCTGGGTTGATAAACAAAATAGCTGCTAGATTGGGAAATAAAAAGAGAGGTCAACCATCTGAGTTGACTTTTTCTTGGTTATGAGTCATAGGGCAGCCAAATTATTAATTGTCTTACTTTCAGAGAAGGTCTACATTATTTAAACTCATGGCTAAATCACAAAGCATAAGACCTTAAGACAGTTTCTCAGTAAGGGCTCAGTTCTCATTGCTATTTCATCTTACACTAATTATGCTTTTGACCCACTCAGGTAGAAGAAGAGCTCCAAAGCCTGCCTAGCCTACCTGTGAATACTCACAATGGATTGAAGTGTCAGTGTGCAAATAAATGTGGAAAGCAGGGGATAGGGGGGAGAGTTATGAAGTGATTAGTATTTGAACTATAAAACATAGATGTCTGAAATTCTAATAACTGACAAATGTTAGTTGATACAATCATGTGTCATTACAACAGACTTTACCAAGAAACCCAAACAAACTAAATTGCAAATGCCAAACTGAACTTAAAAGAAATTAATTTAAAAAACATAACTACCATCAATTGAAAACTATACCCAACATGAACAAGTATTAGGAATTGCTACCTGATTTCTGTTGGGTATAGTTTTGGGAGCTTTGAAACATTGCCAGCAGAATGTGATAGCCAGAATCTGTATTTCTTAGTTTGAATTTTGAGTAACTGTAATTGCATGCTATTTTTAGCTTATGAATGCTAAAACTGTTTAATTCTTAATAAGCTGGTGAGCAGCCCTTAATTGTATTGTGAAAATCCAAGTTCAATGGTTTGTGTGCCATTTGCCTATAAAAGCAAATAAAGGATCTATATTTGTGGTTCAGATTACAACCCATCAAGTGGAACCTTGAGGTATAAAGGCCAAAAATTTATATTTGAAAATCCTTGCTCTAAAGAGCATTAAATCTCCATATAAAAATATCAAATAAGTCATTCAACAAATACGTGCTGAGTCTACTAAATGGCAAACCTATTTAAGATTCTGTGGATACAACAGTGACCAAGACAACAAGACCCTCCTCTAATGGAGTCCTTTTAGTTAGAAAAAGTTAGAAAACCAACAGCCAAATACCATACCACTATCAATGCCCTCCAGCCAGAGACCACTGGAAACATGGCTGTAATTGAACAAGTTGGATTTACTAATTGTTGTAGCAAGAAGAACCCATGATGCGACTCAGTAAGAGGTTGCTACAAAAGGCTTATTAATGCATTTTGGCTTCTATTAGGTGATTGGGGCGGGGTTTAAGAAAAAAAGGCTTTGCTCTGGATTGGATGATGTTAGGAAGTGGAAGCAAGTCTATGACTGATTGGGCATCATTGCAACAAATCTTATCTATGGCAAGAGCAGATTAGAGTGAGGGCAAAGTTTTGATTGGTACATAGTGATTGTCAATTATTTTAACCAAGAGTCGGCCTTACCTAATTTCTTGCCCCGTACCCAGGCAGGATAAGCCTCAAGAGCAATACAGCAGCTGGGTAATTATGAACAACAAACCACTGCTTCTCCAGAATCACACCGGGGCTCCTTCCATTTCTTTCCGAAGGGGGATCCCTCAGGAAGCAGTTATGAAGTATAATATGGGGCTACTCCTCATCAACGTCTATGAAGGCTCGTAGCTGGAGCCCAGATTTTCTTTCCAGGGTGATGACAGCTCCAGCAAAGGAGGCTGAGCCTCTTCAGCATGCTTTTCTATTGTGTAACCCAACAGTTCAAAATATGACTGTGTGTAGGCAGAATCAGGGGTGGGATATACATAGGAGGTTTATTTATTTCTTTGTCTATTAATATGTTTGAAGCAACATGACCAATAAAAAGACAAAAACGATCTATTTAAGAAGTTTGGTTTGGAAATGTCCTCATAAAAGAGTAGAGGAGTAGCTTCAATCCACAGACGACATGGCACCTAGTATAATACAGTGCCTGATGATGCAAAATTATTTATTACATTCAACACACGCTTAAAGGTGAGAGTATGCTTAACTACACTGATGAGAGTTGTTGGAAAAAATACACAGTTCAGAGATCACATGGTCATGATCTACTTACTGGTACCTCAAGCCATGTAAAATCATCACAGCTCAGGGAACTACTAAAAGGAAGTAAAGATAGAATATGGTCATCCTAAGACCAGGAGGCAACCTCGCAGCCAATAAAACGGCTCCCCCTGTAAGTTGTGCTCATTTACTCTCATACAAAACAATTATTTAAGTGATATGGGCTAACCACAATGTACTCTACTTTGTGTAAGGCAAAAGGTTAGAGAGCATTTCTAGAAGTTAATAGACAGGTTAGAAGTTTTCTTTCACTCAGTGCACAGCACCATGGAAAAACCAGGGAAGCGTAAAAAGCAGGATGGTGTCACACTACGGCCTCACCTTCGGTGCTGCAGGAGAATGAAATACTGACATATTTAGGTGTAGTTCTCATAATTTCACTCAACTCAAAGGAACGACTGACGCACTCCTGGGTAACATGAAAACACCTGGGGAAGGGGGAGAAAAATGATCCTTCTTGCCAATCTGCTTCTCACCTTTGGATTTCTTATAGCTAAGGTACACGTTTCTTGCACAGTGATTGAAAAGGGTGGGAACGCCTGTCAAATCTGTAAAGTCAAGACAGAAAACTCATTTTTAAGATCTCACTAGAGGAGAACAATGGGAGAAAGGTAACTTGCAATTTCTGTCAATTAGATATGTGGGAATAACTTAGTGAAATGAATGCTTTAAAAAACCCCTCCTTGACTTCTTAGCAATTGAATTTCTCCATCTTATTAACATTGTCATTTGCAATTATAGGAGTGTTGAAATTTTATTTCCATTTTTCTGAGCCCTAAGTTTGTCTTCTAAGTAAAAATGAAATCTTTCAAATCTAATCATATTAAAAAGATGGTAAAGCCTAGTGCTTTTCAAATTACTTTCTACAATCAATACAGTACCTGGAAAAAAGGGAAGAGAACAACCTATATTTCAAATATACACAGCACCATTCTGGAGTGTGTGTGTGTGTGTGTGTGTGTGTGTGTGTGTGTTTTAAGAGAGCCTGAGTTCATGCCCCTTGAGTCCCATAACTGCCAAAATGAAGGAATGGTTTCTAGAAATCCATTAATTCTTTCAAATAAAATTACCAAGTCCTCAGTGGGCAACAATCTGTGGAGGGAGCTGAGAGTATGGTAGGGGTGAGCATGAGGTACAAGTATAAATTAGAGGCAGAGTATGTCCTGAGGACCTCATGATCTAAAGGGGCAGAAGACATATTGTTTTCCACCATGTACTAAAATTACTTGTGTATAAGAGTCATGAAAAGTAGAGATTAGTGTAAGTATTCGGAAATGGGAGAAACTACTTTTCAAAAGGAAGAATTAGGGAGCAGTTCTACAAGTAGGTATGATTGACTTTACCTGGGAAAATGGTAAATCTTTGGACATGCACAGCAGGTGGATGGACACTTTCCTTAAAAGGGACAGCGTGAGCAAAGACACGAAGAAAGAAAGAATGGCGGACCAATAACTGGTTCCATTCGCCTCGATGGAGGGGAAGACAGTAACCGGAAAGACAGATCGGAGATTATTTGCTCAGGATATTTTGACATATGTTGTTGGAAGAAGTGATTTTATAGTAAGTTTTGTTAGCAAAAATGTCGTCATTTAAACTAGCTTGTGATTTTCCATAAACAAAGCATAAGGCAACTACTATAGTATGAATTCAGGGATGAAGAAAAAGATCTTCTAAAGGAAAAGTACCTCCCCCATAAATTCCTCGGTTTCTGAAATATCTTTAACAGAATGTTAATCCTTCAACTATACAAATATTTCTGAGTACCTACTGTGTAAAGCTGTGTACTTCCCAAAGCACCACATAATTACAGAGAATTGACCTAAGTTACTTTCCCCCCAAGGGCATATAATTTAAGTTGTCCCAAAGCATACGTGGCCTATCCCTTTCTTACAGTGTGCTCCTAGGGTTCATCTCTGCAGACTGGGGAGGGTCTGAGAACACTATGTGTCTGGGAAGCTCAGGAAGCTGGCGATTTCACAGAGGAAGGGAAAACAGGTGAAGGATGCGTAAAGCGAGGACAGCCTTCACCTATTTCAAGTCCTGGCTTTGCCCAGACGGACTACCATCACCTCAGGGATTTCATTGCTGCATTGCTTTTGCAAAAGACAGCCTGGTCAGCTGAGTGAAATGACCTCTAAAAACGGAAATGCCATGATGTGTAGCCATCAAGCAGAAATTTCAGGGGCAATAGGACACTACAGTCTCTACTCTTTTGTCCCAAAGTGCAAACCACACAGGTCAACAAAGTAAGTGAAGGCAGGGCAGGATTCAAACTTTCAGCTGTGCTAAACTCTCAAAGGGTGATGGTGTGTCCCTCCCCAAGCCAGGGCCGGATACTCCAGAGAACTGCTTTTGTGTGCTGTTTTCTAAATGGTGCCTCCCCAGTTTAACCAGCTACTATGTGACTTTTTTAAATTGTAAAATATGTGTAATGTATTCTCTCCAAAATACATCATTTTCTATAACATGTACTTGGTTGCCTTTTTAAGAAAACATCAAATTTTTTCCAAGAACATTTTTTTGGAACATCAGTTTTTGATATCCAAAGCACATGTGAATTGATGCATACCTCTTTAAGTAATTAAAAAGTAAAATGAATCAAATTTTTCTAGAAACCATTCTGAAACACATTATTCACTTCCTTGCCTTCTTAATCAAAGGATGCTGAATGTAATTTAAACTTATTTTTTATAATGAGATGGTTTTTGTTATTATGAAGGTTAATTATTCTATAGTTCTGTGGCAGAGGGACACCTTAGGGATTGTTGCAGTATATTGAGCTTCTTGTCTACACATGAAGCTGCCTAGCTGCCTTTTTGATATATTTTTTTGAAATTATGAGTCAGCTCTTCATAAATTTTCTCTGGCTTTTCTCACTGGCATGATGCTCAGCCTTTTCTTACCATTCTCATTGCAGTCATTCAAGCTCTTTCATCAACATTTAACCAATCTAGATACTCCCAATGTGCCAAAGCTCAGGGAAAATTACCTTGCACTGGGCTATTAGGCCAATGCTTTCAAATGTTAATGTGCTACAATTCCTTCTGGGGTCTTGTTAAAATGCAGATTCTGATTCAGTAGTTCTGGATCAGCAACTAAAGTTCTGTGTTTCTAACCAACACCCCTGCTGCTGGTTCTTGGCACATACTTTGAGTAGCAAGATATTAGCTAATCATGTGTTTTCAGAATTGTGTCTAAACTAAAGGTAAACTAGTTCTGAGGACTAGAACTTATTTATACTCTCCTATAAATAAGTTCTAATAATTTACAATATAGATTTCACATTGACCTCCAAAATGACTTTGCTTATCAATATGCCCATCCCCTGACCCCACCACACAAACTATATCTCATTCTGTACACTAACATAGAACTTAATTTCTAAGCCTCTCTTATGGAAGTTAGATTTTTATAAATTATTGTTATTTAGATATGAGGCATGTACTAAATTGAAAGAGAAACCAAGTTCTACATATATGTGTGTTCCTTAAAACTGTATGTTGCTCAAAAACATTTTTTGAATAAATGTAGAGATTGAAGAATTAAGAACTCTATGGTTATTTCCATATAATTTCATATTCTTTCTTATGTGACAAATAATCAGGAAATGAACACGGGTGTAATACTTCTTTACTAGAGAAGTACTCAGATAAGTAATCAGGAGGTGAAGCAATATTATAATTAAACAGATTCATGGCAAGTTCTAGTAAACTGTGAGTAAAGTTTGTTCTCTGAGTTCCCGTCACTTTGTGCTACACGTATCCCTTCCCAGTTTACCTCCTCCCACACTCACCCCTAATAGAACACACATGCGTACACACACAGGCACGAATCTGAACACTTATCATCTGCACATTCTTTAACTTCCAAAACCTTTTCTGAAGAGTCCGGGTTAATTTACACTAAAATGAACATGACTGACTGACTATAGCTTAAAGTGCTGTTTCCCACTCCTCCCCTAACAAGGGTTCCAAAGTTTTAACAGAAAGGAAACTACACATATAATACAAGATGAAACCATTAAAGAAAACTTTTGGGCTTCTAATTATAAGTAGGCTGACCAGACATACTCGTTTAAACAGGACAGAAAACAATAGTACTGTCCCCATGTCGTATGGTACATATGTCAGCCTACTGACACCTTGAATTTAGCCCAGTGAGACTAGGCTGACCAGATGTACCGTTTGAAACAGGACAGAACCATTGTTTTCTGTCCCACTTAAAAAGGTATGTCTGGTCAGCCTAATTATAAAGCAAGAGACGTTTCAATAGAGACCCTCCGAGTGCTCCTACATTATGTTATGTTAGCAATGACCCTCTCCTAACTAAGTAATTGCTGACCCACAGCTTTCCTGCATCTGGGCTGTAACGTCTCTCCATGGTGACAAACTGCTTCTAGACTGATATGGGGAACCAATGTGCACAGAAAATCTCCACTAAGAGTTCAAGCTATAGAACCAGTCAAAACTGAAGCAGGACAGCCACGAAAATCAATTTGGCAGCTCATTTGAATGTACATTGTATTTCTTTCCAAGGACAGACAGGATTTATCATCTAGTTGAGAAAGAATAAAACAAAATCCCATGTTCTATTAAACATCTATGTAATGAAAAGAAATGGAAATTGTCTAACTAGAGATGATTCAAATATATAACTAACAGCATCAATGAAAGCAGACATGCTAGCTTTTGAGTTAATGTGATTTAATAACCATTTTACTAACTTCATCTAGCACACTAATCTGCAACTTATCCCATCCTTTTAATTAAATCAGTGTTTACCTCCCTGGAATTCTAAATGGAATCAATAACAGGAGTCAGAAGGAAAAAGTGAGGCATAAAATAGGACAGTCAACATAATTTAGAGAGATTTATATGAAGACACTCTGTACCAATATATTCTTAAATAATAGAGAATTAGATGAAAATAACTCCAGATGACATTGCAAAGAGTCTGTAGGTATCTCTCCCAATCACAGGATATCGATGTGATGAAACCACACTAAGGGGTAAGAATTTGCATTTCCTGATGCCACATATTGTTCACTGCGAAAATGACTAGAAATCAGCTCAAAAATCTAAGCACGAAACTCGCAAGCAAGACACTCTGGAGCTACAGATGAGTTCTGGTAGAATGTGCTGCGGATTGCTACAAAATGAAGTCCCTACATTTGCTTTCTTGGTCATTCAGGGGCCACTCGATTGTGAAAGTCAGACAATAGAACCTCGATTTCAGATAAGATAGAAGTAATAAAACTGTTATTTTCTTCCCACAACAAACAAATCCAGCGAATCAGCACATTTTGCTGAAAAAAGAATGAGAG
The DNA here is from genome assembly GCA_004026885.1 of Lyroderma lyra. Classification (NCBI taxonomy): domain Eukaryota; kingdom Metazoa; phylum Chordata; class Mammalia; order Chiroptera; family Megadermatidae; genus Lyroderma; species Lyroderma lyra. The sequence goes on from PVJL010000844.1 coordinate 87,485, forward strand.
ACGATGTACTAGCCTGGTAGTACCTTACAAATCACAGTCATTATAAACCCAGCCATTCAAGTGAAAGGAAACTGGGTTTAAACCCCAGACCAAGAAAGGTGGCCAAACTATTTAATGTCTTTAATTGCAGGGTCCCCGTTTTTAAACTGTGGGTGGTAACATCTACCTCATAGAGAGGTTATAGGATTAGTGAAATCGTATTTATGGATTGTTTAGCAAAATGGCCACTCAATCAATACTCTTTATTACCACTTCCATGGAAGGCAATCAAGTTCAAGCATGAATTTTATGATCTCTTTTACTTTGTCAGAACATTAAAGGGTATGAATTGGATACATACTAAAATTGTGTAATTACTAGAGACTTAAATATAAAAGAGTGAGTTATTATCACAGAGCAGTGTATAATGTGTTAATAATGGGTTAATATGATGAACTCCACATCCAGATCATCTGCCCTCATGTTTCTATTCTACCTCTGATCAGCTGTACGCTTTGAACAAGTCACTTGAATGCTGTCTCAGTTTCCCCATCTATAAAGTGAGGATAATAATATTAATAGTAACATTTATGTTTTAGATTGTTGTGAAATTTACTATATTCTATTTCAGTATTAATATATCATCTTTTCTTATATATTCTTATATATAAGAATATATTTCTTATATTTTCTTATATAGTACACATATACTGTTGCAGACACACCTTAGAGCAGGGGTATCCAACACCTGGGCTATGGATAGGAACCAGTACTGGGCTGTACCACAGGAGGTGAGTGGCAGGCAACCCAGCAAAAGCTTCATCTGTAGTTACAGCTGCTCCCCACATTACTGCCTGAGCTCTGCCTTCTGTCAGATCAGTGGCACCATTAGATTCCCGTAGGAGTGCAAACCCTATTGTGAACTGTGCATATGAGGGATCTTGGCTGCGTGCTCCTTAGGACAATCTAATGCCTCATGGTCTGAGGTAGAGCTGAGGCAGTGATGCTAGCACTGAGGAGTGCCTGCAAATATAGATTAACATTAGCAGAGAGGTTTGACTACACAGAGACCATAATAAATCAATTGCTGCAGACTCATATCAAAATCATATAAGTGATGGTAAATGTCAAGCTGCATCTGGTGTTTGAAACATCCCAAAACCATTGCCCTCACCCTGGTCCATGGAAAATTGTCTTCCACGAAACTGGTCCCTAGTGCCAAAAAGGTTGGAGACTGCTGTCTTAGAGTAATCTCTAACAATTTTTGCTTCCTGATGTCTAGTTTTGTAATTTCTTCTGTTTCAAGTGTAGAAAAGACCTATGACTGGCTTCTGGCTAATATAAAATGGCAAATGTGCCACACTCTTTATTAGACTATATTATAAAGACTGGGTCTTAGAAGACTGGCATGAAACTCCTACTGGTATTGAAGAATGAAGCTGTTATGTTGAGAACTGCTTAGGGAGAGGGTCACATGGTAGAGAAATGCAGGTGGTCTTTAGGAGCTGAGGGTCTTAGTACTATAATACAACCACAAGGAACTGAATTCTGCTAATAACTATGTAAGCTTGGTTAAGATTCAGAAAAGAATGCAGCCAAGCTGACACTGTGATTGCCTTCTTGTGAGAGCCAGAGCTAAAAGCATGCCTTGACTCCTGGTCCACAGAAACCATGAGATAATAAATGTGTTGTTTTAGGCCTGTAACGTTGTTATAATTTATTACAGAGCAATAGAAAAGCAACATACCTTCATGTGAAATCTAGATAAAAAATGGGAAGATGCAGAAAAGTTTTCTTTTCTAGTGCCTTGCTATCATTTGTTCAACATTTGATTGTACTAAACAATGTGGATCCTGAGTTAGTTTCAGGCTAAACAGGCTTGCCCTGGTGAAATCCACGTAAAGTCTATTCCTGTAAAATACACTAAGGACAGAAAGATCTAACTCTGGTCTACATTTTCCCTCCAGGCTTTACTTTAGCTTCTGGCCTTTATGAATGACAAGAGTACAAGGATGTCAATGATATTTGTTTTTCCAGCTTCAGATTCCAGTTTAGAATTTTTAGCAAAATGATATAAACTAAAAGCCTTTTAGAGAATGGAAATGGGAGAGTGAAATATTTACTTTTTAATACAAATGTTTAGTAGGTTTTGCTGACAAAGCTCACCCTGCAGATTACTTGCTTTCTAACTCCTTTCCATCTTACTTTCCTCATTTATTTGTTCCTCTTTGCCATTCTAGAGAAATAAACTAGGAGCCAAGGGATTTGTATATCGATTTAGGTTTGGCAGGTCCTTGGTTGTATGACTAAAGGTGATGCAGATGAGTTAGCTCAAATCTATGCTCCGTTACTCTCAAAGGATTGGAGTGAGGGGTAGATGAATAATAAATTAAAATAAACTTCTGGGGAAAAGTTACAAGGGCAGAAAAAAATAAAAGGCCATAATATTACAAAACAGTGTGGAAAGCTCAAAGGAATCTAGGCAAACACTTAAAAAGCCTCTGTTCTTTATTATAACAGAAGCCAGTTCATGTTGCCCATTCCAAAGGTTGAACTGCCTTAGGATTTAGTTTGGCCCAAGAGGTACATGATATTTGAAAACTGGGAAGTAAGTAACTTTTTCTCTCTTAGTCAACTTCTATATAATAATAGTAGTTAGTGTCTCTCTAGCTGGTTGAGTAGGGTCCTGAGGCTTGGTAGGAGAGAGTACTCCGACTAGTTGTCCATCAGTAGGAGGGACTAACGGCAAGGGAGGCCTGCAGGCCGCACATCTTCTGACCTTAATTCCAGTTCGACCCTTTTAACTTATTCATGAGAGCACAGAAACAATGGGGAAGAGAAATAGCTTGTTAATATTACAGAGCTAGTTGCTTTCAACTTTGTTACATAATCCCAAAAGGCAATTTGTACATTGGCTTATTCCTGTTAAGCATCCGTATCCAAAATGCCAAACACGACGTTTTGCTACTTCAAAAAGCCATTCTATTTGTCAAATTTGTGATGCCTCTATTTACAGTTTGTTGATGTGAGGAAGTGTCTAATTTTGTCAATGTAATATTTACTCTCAGTCTCTGTAATATCCCTCCATCCTGATTTGAAAGTTGTTAAAGTCTGTTGACAATCACCATGAAACTGCAAAGTAGTTATTCAAAACAACACTTTGTAAAAGGTTTAATATAAATGGCACATAGGTCATTCTAAAAAAATGATGTGCCCTTTTTGCTTCACATGTTTAACTCAATTTTCCTATAGTTTATTGTTTAAAATTATTTATTACATTTTTACATTCTTGTTTTAAAATTTACAAACCATAACATATTTTTCAGAACCACATCTGAAATGAGTAATATTTCCAATATTCCCTGAGGAGCTACGGGTAAGAGATGATGAGCCATTCTATAAGGTACTTGTAGACATAAAAAAGAGCACTTTTCTGTTATTCCAGATAGCATAGCAAAGATGGAATGTTTTGCTTCCCCTTGACTTAACAGATGCCCTGTCTTATTGAGAAATATTTCTTGACAAAATCTAGCTGGAAAGATAGAAATGTATAATTTCAACATAATGCACTAAGCATCATTGGTAGGTATAAGGAAATATCTACAAGGGTATGAAAAGGCATGGTGAATTTGATGAGGGATGGTGGAAGGAGATAGAAGATGGAGAAGACGTACACAGGGCTAGGTCAGAGAAGCTGTTGGAGTTCATTTTAAGGAAACTAGGTAGCTTAAAGATTTTAAGCAAGGCAGTGACAGGGTCAGATAGGCATGTTAGATAAACCCTTGGGCATGAGAAAAAATTTGTGTTTCATGACATGTTTAATTATAATAGAATATTTGTTGAACTCCATAAACTTTTTTTGGGGGGGGTGGGGGGTCCCTGGCTGGGAATCAAACCCAGGCCACAGCATTGAGAGCACTGACGCCTAGCCACTACACCACCAGGGAACCCCCTTCCATAAGCTTTTGTCATTCTGCAATACATTAGTCTCTCAAAACTCACAAGGACATATTTTTATATATGCAAAAAATGTGGAATAATCTTTGGTATTCTCTGGTGTGGATTTATATGAGTTTTTTTAATGGTAGGTAGATTATTTTTCTGCTTAGTGGTTGCTTTAATTTTTGTGAGTGTTTCCATTATTTCCAGTTTAGGCTATTTGGCATATTAATACCTTGTGGCTTGTAAAAGTAAGATTTTAATATTAAATCTTGCATTGTTCATTTAGATATTTTTTCTCTGAAAAGTCATAAAATTATTCAAATCTATCTCTTCTTTATCTTCCCTTCCCAATTTCCTTTGCCTCCCAAATCTACAACCTGAAGACAGGTGGAGCTAACACTTACTAGTTTGTAGAAATATTGTACCTAATATGACACTATGAATTATAGTCTAAGTGGTGAATGTTAGGTATATTCTGCTTTCAAATACCATGTTAAGCTATTCATTTCTTAAAATAGGGATCTAGTTAAAGTGCAGATTAAAATAATCTAGAATTCTTCAGGAAAGTTAAAGGGAGACAAAAGCTATTGCTTTATCTCATAGTTAAAGTATGGAAAATATTTTTTCAATTCTGTAGAGCCACCGTTGGAAAAAATGATTATTTTTAGATGTGGCATCATGAAGCAACCACAGTTTGGAAAATGGTGGGATGGCTTGTTGTCCTACAGCCAGGTAATAATCTGCAGTAACCAAAAGACTAACAAACACTTCATGGAACCCCTGTCTTTTTTTCTTAGTTCATTATTGAATAAGTTTAATTTATTTATTATTCCTGCTGCAAAGAATAAGAATAGTAAAGAAATTACCAATAATAAATCTTGTTCTTATTAAGTGCCAGGTAAAATAATCCTTATAACTATCTACTGTGAAAAGATACTAGGAAATTGGCAGGAAGAAATTTAATTTTATACACTTACATGCTATGCAGAACACAAATACATTATACTGTGGAGAGTAGAAAAGAAGACAGATTTTTCCACAATTGTTAGAGCTTGATTCCTAACACTTGAGAAGATGGGAATGTGCTTCACCTCTGACATGGCTTGAAATCTTTTTTCTTTTTTACCAGCCCACTGCTTTTCTTCAGGTCATTAATAAGATTGCCTACATGAACGACTGTGAAAATCTACTCACTGGTGTCCAGTGCCCTCAGGTTTCATGCTATTGAATCTATCATCTACTCTGACAGTATTATCTGTCAAAACCCAGAGCAAATAACTTCACATTCCTGCTAAAAACAAAACAAATAGCAACAAAAACCATACTCTTCCAGAGCTTCCCATTATCCAGAGAATCAATGTTTAATCTCTTTTGTGGAATAACCAATATTCTCTCAACATCTGCTCTACATTACTCTCATCGTGCACTGTAATTACCACATGTCTGCACCAAATTCTACAGTTCTTTACAACACTGTACCTATTCACAACCACAGGCCTTTGTTCATGTCAAAGTTTCCACTTAGGATGGTTTCTTCCTAATTCTTTACCTAGGAAAACTTACTGTCTATCCAAGCCTAGTATTTTTTATCACAGTTTGATTTGTTTGTTTTATTGGAATCTATTTTGCATTGTAGAGAGCTTCATGAAAGTATTACTTACTACTAGCACCTGTGTTGTTGAAATAATAAGATAAATATATGTTACGTGAAACTGTAATCATATCTTAGTTGTCTTTTTGCTTCATCATTAACTAGCCTTGTTTTTATAACTAATGGATCTTCATGTACATGAAGCTTCCTCTGTTTGCCCCTTTTCTCTCTGACATCCACCTCTCCATTCTCAGCTCTCACATTCAATCATTAGCCAAGTCCTGTTGATACAGCAACGTTCCTGTTGCTTATACCACATTCCCACCGCCATTACCCTAGCTTGGGTTCTCATTACAACTCTTTCTTTATTACTGCAATTGCTTCCTTAGAAGTCATTCCACTTCCAAGTCTCTCCCTTCTTGGATTATTTGACAACCATTCTCTGTCATCTTCCCACCATTACAACTGTTTAAGGATGGAACAGGCCATTCTGAGCACTAAATATGTTTGGAGAGAGGCTAAGTGTTCACCTATGAAGACTACTGAAAGAAATTTCGATACTAGGTAGGTGTGAACTCCATGATCTTCAAGGTCCCTTACAACTTTAAGCTTCTTTGCTGTCACAGGAATAAAACTGAGTAATTTACTTTAAATATGAAGTAAAAGTAAATGAAACTCAAAAAGGGGGTCATGGTAGCCCCTGATTTATAGCTGGTGAGTCAGAAACACAGGTGACAACCTGGATGTGTGATTGGCATCTGAAGTTGTAGGGGGCAGTCTTGTGGGACTGAGCCCTTTAACTTGTGGGATTTGACGCTAACTCCAGGTTGATAGTGTCAGAAATTGAATTACATTGCAGAACATCCCATTGGTGTCTGCAGACTTGGAGAATTGCTTGGTGTGGAGAAAACACACATTTGGTGTCCTAAGTGAAGTGCTATAGTGAGTATAGTAGAGAGAAACACAGGAGTTTTCCATTATAATTTTCCAGCAAATATTCTGGCCTTTATGAAACCTAGATGCTGAATGTAAGAGGCTTATTAAGGATCTGATGGAGTTCACTTATTTGCTTTAAATTTGTATAATCATCAAATTTGTAGAAAAGATAATTTACACATGATACTTGCTCTGTGCATTGTTTTCTGAAGTACCTAGACATCCCCTAAATAAAATAATCAATGTTTTAAATAACACTGACCAAACATGAGGTTTCTAAAGTAACTTCGGATAGGATGGTATATCTGCTAACAGTCATTGGAAGGGAGAGAACACTTTGTATTTCAGAATTGGAGTTCTCTTTCTGGTTGGCTAACTATACAAAGAATACCAGATTACTCAACAGTTTTCCTGTCTGAAGCAACCATATTACTCTACGTTGTAGAAGCTATGTCGTCATTAGGGTGTGTATGTATGATTGGGGCAGGGCATTATCAATTTTAAAGTTTACAAATAGGTAGATAAATTTCTTCATAATCAATTAATGTCATAAAATCTCTCTACTGGAAAGCTCAAGATGGTCTCAATTAATATTTCTACTGCTACCAACAAGTTCAATCAGTGACTAAGAGTTTAGCTGAGAGTCTCCTTAGAGAATTTCTACCATCTTTAAACAGCATTTATGACAACAGCCAAATACAGCTGGACTTGGCACTCACGCATGTGCAGACTTTTCATGAGCTCAGGGAAGTCACCATGGCCAGAACTACCGTAGTTCTTGATGATTCCCTGTCATAAGTGCAACTTTGGTGACTCTGACAGAATCCCTGCAGTCACTTAGCTCAGGATGTTCTCATGAAAGACATGAGAACAAGAAGTATCACTAGGACTAGACCAAAAAAGACTAATAAAGATGGAAGGCATCATAGAAATCATTAAGTAACCCCTACTTTTTTAAACAAGAAGACTCGCATTAAGTACGGAGTTAATTTGTGACACAGGTCTTCTAATCCCTGACCCTCCGCCGTTGCCCCTGCAACATCGATCTCCATGCAGAACTAGTTTTTTTCCTTACACAGACCTTGGAATCATCAAACCAGTTCCAAAAAGAACTGAATTTTTATTAGGAACAGAGAAGTCTTCAGATTTTTAATTTAAAGTCATTATCAGGCTAGAATCAAGTTCAAATTCTCTAATTCTCTAGTGCAGTTAATCATATGAGGACTACGGTCATGGTAACACAGAGTCTCAAAGCATAACAAATAACTTGTTTGAAATTAGCTGCTTGAAGGGAACACCCCACCTTGATTTTAATGAATTTCAGAGCAGATATAAGCTATTCTCAGTGGCTTTCATATTATTTCCCTTCACAGACTTTCTTTAGGAAAGCAAAAATGCTTTCAGGAATTTTATGCCTGCATGGAGAAAATTGCTATTGTGTACAATTAGCATATTTACTGAGGTTTGTCATTACTTTTGGTAATTAAAATCATACAAAGAGAGAGACATATCCAATTCAAGAACATTACACAGTACAGTAATACAAACATAATGGTCACCTGACAATTATTAAAATGCACCAAATTCTTCTTACAGTAGAAGTATTCACTAGAGTAGCTTCTGAATAAGATCCTTGCAATGCTTTCTATTTAAATATGTTTTTCTGCACAGAAAATTATAATTACATTTGCATAAGTACTATAATCAATCTAGAATTATAGCTCAAATTTGTATTCTCCAAATCACTATTCTTTCTAAGACATCAGGAGATCTGAACCATAATCTGTGTTTGTATGCCATTATTTTAATTTGTAATGGGATTAAATATATTTTTATACCTTCTCTACATGAATTAGTCATCCCAGGGACAACCATATTGTGCAATTTGTTTACTTCTGTCTTGAAAAATAGGTTTTAATTAACCAAATCAATTTTGTCCAAAAAACAAAACAAATACATGGGTAAAAAAAAATCATTTAGAATCATAAAAGGAGAACACCAAATGAAATTTTGATGAAAACGGGCTTCTGGTGAGAAGTCAGACATTCATCTCTACATTCAGATGCCCTGTACTTACTGAGATTAGCTGGGATGGCCGAGCTAATTTCTGTCCCATCTCGGATAGACTGGCTACCAAAACCCAGATTTCTTTTGGAGGTTCCTCTTTACTCCTGATGAATTCAACAGGCTTCCTTGGGACCTGACATTACAGCCATATTTATTTTTAAAATCCAAGTCATATCTGATGAAAACAATAAGCAGACCTAAAAATATTAATTTGCAACCAGCCTTCTAAAGCCACGGACCAGGAGGATGTCTCTAAGAGAACTTCCTGTTAGCTCCTTCTTCTGACAAATCTGCTCATAACACTCCCCAAAATACCATCTACATGGTTCTTGTCTCAGGAGGGCTGAGACTGAGGTGCTGCGGCAGGCCAGGGCATGAGGTATGCTAAAATCTAGTTTGCCTCTGGTCCTGCTGCACAGTGTATTTGGTTACCAGGCTCAGCTTCTCAAGGGAATGACATCTCCAAGGGCAAGGCCAGCACAAAGTAAGTTCTCAGTAACATAGATAATATGTGTTTCCCCAAAGGCACAATATGAAGTCACTACAGAAAGAAGCCTGGCTTAAAGCGTTTCTCTAGCATGGAACTTCAAAATAATTTCAAGTGAAAAGATGCTAAGCCTAACTCAATCTTTTCAAACTTTTCCATCTTGTGAGTTTAGCAGCTTTGCTAAATATTGCACAAGTTACTGTTTTAATGACCAATTAATTTAGATTGGCAGACATACAGGGATAAACATATTCAGTGAATAATAGTAAGGCTCACATGGATACCCAGAGGATTATGTGTTGACTTTAGGACAGAAATTGAGACAAGCTGAGGACAAACATTAAATCATCAGTGGAATTATCCTATTATTTAATTATGTATTTAAGTATTTGTGTGTGAGCACAGATAATGCTTACCTTGAAATACTGAACCCCAGCAGATAACTAGACTTGTAATTATATAATTTTATAAAAGTAAGTTCTTGCCTCATTACTTAGAGGCAAGATGAAGGCTCGTCCTTATTTGGAAGATAATTGAATCCAAAATTAATGACAGTTTCATGATTTCTTTCCTTTAAATAGGGTGGGCACATTTATTCCAAAGACGGAAACAGTCCAAGATGCAGGCAAACAACCATATAAAATTGGAGATGGGTGGACATTAAGTATGTCCTAATTTTGTTTATTTTTTTCTATTCTAATCTTATATAAATGTAAATTGAAGCTCAAAAAATACCTTTTGTTTTTTTTTTTTAGTCACGAGTAATAGCGAACTAATCATTGCTTGGTCTGGAAAGAATTAAATCACTTCCTATTACATGACACTAAATTTGAAGAAATAAGCTTGCAGTAGATGTTGGGAATACATATTAATAATAGTAGTCCAGGGTCAATATGGGCAGAAGAATAACAGGAAAGTTGCATTTTTCTATTTCTAAAAATATTCTGGGATTCCTTTACTAGCTTCATATGGCTGGTAAGCTATAATAGCCAATGCATAGCCTAGAATATTTCATATTTAAACTACAGTGTTTTCTCATGAAAAACAGACCATCCATGTCCTAATTAAAACAGGGGTGTGAATTACTAGAAAAGTAAATGCATAAAAGAAATAGGAATGAACAGTTTTTAAAAGCTATGCTTCAGATATCATTGTTATATTTTATAACTCAATTAGATTTTCATATACCCTTTTTAATCTGATATTTTGAGTGGAGCATATGAATTAGCATATTTATAAAACAAATATATTCGCCTCTCTATTATTATTTAAGACAAATAAGTTAACAATTCATATAAAATACCAGTTATGTTGCCAACTCTTCACCAATTCAGTCACCATGTAAAGGCTCAAGCTATTTCTAGCTTTTATTTTTCTTAAAAAAAAAAAAAAAAAAAAAAAGAACAAGTTGAGTAGATACATGAGTTCAAAACTTTACCATGAAATATCCTCCCACTTCTATTCATCCTCTCATCCTCAAAGTTGGCTGATACTTCTTCACTAGGGAAACAGTCTTTGTTCTGGTTGTTTTACTTTTAAGTTCCATATTGCTCATGCCATAATTGTATATCCAAAGATTCATTCATTTATTCACTCATTGAATGAACGATACTCATAGTAGACACGAGCATGGTGCCATGGCTGGGTATATAGTTACAAATAAGAAAGATAGGTAGTTGATCTCTTAGAATTGACATTCTAATGAATAGAAGAGGCTCCTATCTTTTATCAATGTCCCTATTATAAAGTCTTCTTCCAAGTAGTTTTCATTTGAATATTTTGTTTGTATTAGTTGACCCATGGAATGGGATGGATGACACTCCTGAAAGCATCCCTCCTGTGGGGCTCTTCGGTGCTGTGGCTAGTAGCTCCTTTCTCACGGTGGTGTGTGCTATGATGGGAAAGCCTGTCCCCCCTCTCTCTCTGGCCAGGGTTCCTGGCACAGAGGTCCTAAACCCCTTCTAATTGCCTAAGTGGTAAGAGTCTTAGGAACATCTTTTGATCTAATATTTGATCTGTGACTCTTATTCCCTACTCAGAGCTCTTTTATCTTTTGGAATTACCTGCATCATAGCTCTGTCTTTTGTGCTAATGAGGTAGGTTACTTGTTGGGCTACTGGATGGAAGCTCGCCACCAGAAAGACCAAACCATGATTAGAAGTTTAGAATTCTCAGCCCTACTTCCCCTTCTCCAGAGAGGGAAAGAGGGCTAGAAATGGAGTCAATGATCAATCATGCCTATGTGATGAAACCTCCACAAAAATCCCCAAAATACGGGGCTCTGAGAGCTTCCAGGTTGTGAAACTGGAAGGATGATACACCTCAACTCCACTGGGGACAGATGCCCCTGTACTCGGGACTCTCTCAGACCTTGCTCTATGTATCTCCTCATAAGGCTGTTCATCTGTATCCTTTACTGTATCCTTTAATTAACTGGGAAACATAAGTATTTCTCTGAGTTCTATGAGCTGCTCTAGCAAATAATAGAATCTAAGGGAGAGACGATCAGGGGAGCCTTCAAGTGAACTTGGACAGAAGTTGTGAGTAACCTGGGGACCTACTACTTGTTATTGGCATCTGAAATAGGGGAGCAGTCTTCTAGGACTGACTCCTTAACCTGTAGATTAGGAATAGCATCAGAATTAAATTAAATGCACAATGGCCAGTGGGTGTCGCAGACCTGTTTTGGTGTTGGAAAAAACACACAAGAGGAAGATTGAGGTTTTCTACACAGGGCAACATCTCCCTTGTTCAGAACTACTGATTTATTCTTAACAAAACAAGCTAGACACATTAGGTGGTGAACTTATTATACAACAAGTTGACAATGCACTGTAGAATTGGATGCCTGAAACCTATGTAATCCTTGCTAACAGATGTCACCCCAATAAGTCTAACAATAAAAATGAATTAAAAAAAAACAAGCTAGAAGTTAAATTTCATTAATTTTTTTCATTAACCATCTTTTTATAGATGAGGCGCTGCAATGTTAAATAACTTGTCTAGTCACACAGTTAGGAATCAAGAAGGAAAGCCTGTGAACTCCAGGCACTTGATTCTAAGACCTGGAGTCTTAACACTAGTGTCTATTGCTTTCTCCATCTTTTCAAGTCAAAATCTAGCATAGAGCCCTATTAAAAAGTTAAGAAAAATAACCCTATGTAATAGTCCTCATTTTACCTGAAATATTTTAAAAAATGGTTAGATTTCTCTATTTTAGATAATGGTGTCATAGCTAATGCAGCCAAGACTCCTGTCTCCTGTTTTACAATTTATCCAGTGCCTGACTTCCCAGTCTAATGCTATTTCAGTGTTATGTTCTACATGTTAAACAGATTTTGTTGTAACTGACCTTAAATTGACACCAGGGCAAGCTATTATCTGTGCTTTTCTCTTTATTTCTTCCAGGCTTTGGCTGCGCAGGAGAATAAAAAGGCCCTTACTTTTTTGCATCTATTTTAAATGATGTAAGTGTCCCTAGGTTATACAATATGTTTAACTGTCCTAGCAAGAAGAGCCAATCCACCTGCATACCTTCCAATCAGAGCTGCTCCATTTTCCTTTAATGATGTGTGGAGAGTGGGGGCAGCAAAAAGACAATTACCACATGACCTCACATGTGGAATCCAAAGAACAAACAAACAAACAAACAAAACAGACCCATTATCCATGTATCCCAGAGAGCAACTGATTGTTGTCAGAGGGGAAGAAGGTTAGGGAGGTGGGTGAAAAAGGTGAAGGGATTAAGAAGTACAAATTGTAATTATAAAATAGTCATGGGAATATAAAGTACAGGATAGGGAATATAGTCACTAATACAGGGTCCAGCAGAAGTAATGTCTGAACTTGAGTTATGAAATCATAACCATACATGCTTCTGGTTATACAAGTGATTCCCCTTTTGATGAACTGGTAATCTATAGCAATTCTTTTATAACAAATCATAAGCATGCTTGGTTATGATTTTGTAATAAAATCATAACTCAAGTCCAAGTGTTACTTCTGTCAGGCCATGTATTACAGTAACTATGCATAGTGACAGGTAGGTACTAGCCTAATTGGGAGAGCACTTCATAAATTATATAAATGTCTAACCACTATGCTGTACTCCTGAAATTAATATAAAATAATATTGAATGTCAATTGTAACTGAAAAGAAAAAGAAATGTTAGGAGGGGGAAAAGATCTGCCCTTTTTTTGATGTGGGCATTTTGCAATCATACAGTGAGAACTCCTCTGAGCCCGTCTCACTCTAGGCAGGCAGGAGACTGTGGCTGGGGTAAGGAGGAAAAAATGGGAATAACTCAGAGAAGATAATAAATGGTTTTAGGCTCCCTTCTGCTGAACAGGGATTGCTGCTAAAGGAAAAAGCCCTGGGCTAGGTAGGAAAGTGCCTGATGTATGTGGGGCTTCTGTTCTCTTACCTGTATAATATTTATGAAAGGTCCTGTTTAATGATAAGGTACTATGCATCAGTAATAATAAACAAATGATAAAGAATAATTGGCAGGGTTCATTTACTATTTTAAACCATTAAAATGATAGAAAAGGCAGAAGGTGGGAGACAAAAAGAGAATCATAGATTGATAATGGCCCAAACAATACTGATTATCCAGAAAATTGTATCAGTGAAACCTTACTTAAGACTCTGCTTTGCATCTGTGAAATGGAGTTAAAAACCTCTGTCTTGTAGAATTTTGTAAGACTTAGGCTGAAATCTCTCCAGCAGTACCTGGCATACTACAGGCATTCAATAAATACACATTGGTTAATGGACGCCTAAAGTTTTCAAGTGAAAATGTAATGGTGCACTGAGGTTTAGTTCTCTTTCCTTTCAAGAAGTTTTAGTGAACATGAACAAAAGTGAGGATCATTTTTATTTTAAGAAGACCCACGGCCTAAAAGAAAAGTGAAGACTAATGATATTGAAAAGCTCAGAAATTTGGGGTACCAATACCAGGGAACAAGAGGAAACAGATGAGCCTTAGTGAAAGTCAAGGGTTTCAATATTACTTAAAGACATCTAGGTGCCTTTTCCTACCACCTTAAGGGCCTTTCTTTCAGTTTCAGTTAGCTGAGCTTGAAGTGGCAGAAGGAAGTCAAGTTGGGTGACTGGCTGACATTTTATCACCAATGGTAAGAGCGCAGTGGGGTAGAGAGCTGGGGCTTTGGACAGAGGCTAAATCAAAGGCCGTGTTTCTCACACACAGAGGCAAAGTTTGATGCTTCCGAGCCACTCACCAAGAAAGTGAGAGGGCTGGCACTTTCCTCCTCACTTCCCTTTATGACTTAGCAATTGGCAGAGTAATAATGTTCAGCTAAGACAGCCTGGAACTCAGGAATGGGATTGACGAAGCCTGGCCAAGCTTCCACCTTCCAGAGCATTATTGGCGTTTTTCTCCAGCTTTGGAGTTAGAGGATGTGTCTCAGCTTACAGAGCTTTAGGCATAATACTAGAAATTGACATTTGATCGGCATTTTATGCAGTATAATTGTGTAAACTTTGGGGCTTTCTGTATAATAATCCTTCTCTGCCCTGTGCCAACCACTTTGGGCCCCTTTGGATGATAGATGTGACATGACTGGGAAGCATTATTATTATTTATGTTTTAAATTGTGTCAACTCTATGTCCTCTGCCACAGTAGACACTTCTTTCAAATGTACAGTAACAGCCCCCAAGTGAAGCATTGTCACATATTTTTGAAATGAAAAAGCAAAATTAACCACAAACTGCCCCTTTGTCTCAATGAAAATAGCACTGCAACACTACCAGGGAAAATCAACGTTAGACAATAAAAGCTGCAACAAAATAAAAACCTAAGAAATTGGAATGAGCCTTGGGTTTGGAAGAAGCATGCTTTTGTAAATCCCAACAATGGTAATTTGCCTCTCCAATTAAAGTGTAATAGTGAACAAACCATCACCCAGAGTATCATCAATAGCTCGATGAATTTTGTTTTACTTAATAAAAAGTAAACTTTTTGGTAGAGATGTTTCCCTAGATAAATATTTGATTAGCAAAGACATAGGACATTTTCTTTTTCTCTTTACATATCCAAACTCAGATACTGCCTGATGAGTCATCAATTCATGAAGTGTTAAGGTTGGAAAGCATGTATTTGAATACATAGTGGACAACAGTAACAAAGCATTCTAGGTTTTGTTTTTTTGTTTTGTTTTGTTTGGTGGGTGAGAGGTCCCACCATGAAAGATTTTCTAAGAAGATTTTCTAAGGAATAGATTTACTCCTTAGACCATTGAGTTTCCATTAGGGACAGGTCACACTAATTCTCAGGATCTCTTTCTAGAACACAATTTAATGAGTGTGACTCTTAGATTCTATGTCAGGATACTATATTTTAAGACAGGAAGATGTCAATTTAAATGTGATAGAAAATTGGTTGTAGTTTAGTAAACTTCTAAGATTGCAACTTTGATGTTTCCTCTGGCAGTAGGAATGATCAAAGGTACCCCTGGGGAATGAAAAAGTTCATGCACTTCCCTAAACGTTTTGAGTCTGAGAGAATTTAGAACAATAAAATAACATTTCCTCATTAACATACTAGTCACATCATCATTCTCATAAAGTGCCTCTGGCATATGAGGTTGGTCTTTTTCCAAATGATCTTTTATGGGGATAGTTATTTTCCTTTGTCTTGCTATTAATGAGTGAGCTATGTATTCTGGGAAATAGATTTCAATGCCTGTCACACCACCTGTCAAATTATCAGAGTTTGCTTTTCTCCTGCTCAAAGAGTAAGCAATGATCTCTGGTAATATGGGGGGAAACTGGAATATTCAGTGAAAAGGATCATGAAAACTCACGTGAAGGCATAATGGCCGTATTCCAACTATGACTTCATGACAAAATGCTATGACTTCAGCATTTCATTACTGGCTATATCTTAATCTTTTGCATTATTAAGCTTGATTTTTCTTCTGAGTTCTTATGTCTTTTGGAAAAAGAAGATAAGAATACTTGTAAAATTTTCTATAGTTATAGGACATTTTATCATAAAATTCAGTGACTGCTGATTTGATAAGAAAAGTATATTTTTATAGGTCAAGACTGCTAGTTATTTGCAAGCATTCTGGAGCAACAATTTCTTTCCTGAGCAATCCTGGTATGTTACCTCCTACTACATCATATTCTAACACAGCAGGCTAAAGCTGACTGTTTCACCAACATTTAATTTCCCGTCTATGGCTAATGGACTGAACATGTTAACAAGGCAATATAACACGAGGAATGGGCACAAGAAATACTCATTTATATTGATCTCAGCAATCCTGAGTCTCCGTGGAAGTAAAGAGAAAAAAATATCAGGAAAATAGTGAATTGGCAGTGTTGAGAACATAGGAATAATATTATTGGCAAATACTTAATAAGTAGATAGAGATGAGGGAATAAGCACAAGGTCAGGCAGCAAGCACATTGCACTTTGTATTTCCTAATCACTCCCTCTGCTTTGCAAATCCTTCCAAAACATTACCTCATCTGTGCTTTCAGCCTCCCCGGTGCATAGGGTTCGATTACTCATCCTATCGCTTTGCACAACGGATTTACCTTTATTCAGCTCTGCTTGTCCTTATTGTCATTCTCAGTTTAGCACTTATTATTTTGGTTTTAGTAGGTCTTGCTAACCAGTTTGAAAATTATCTGAGGACAGGTATATGCCTTTTCCATGCTTCTCTTGTACCCTTCCTTGAGTCCTTAGTCCTCAAGAGACATAGGTCTTGATCATAACAAGGTAGTTTCAGAGCATGTAGTACATTATTGAAGGCCAAGCTTATCATTTTAAGCATATATGTATAAATACTTGTTTAATACATTTCAAAATGGAAACTCCCCATTTCACACCCAAAACTCAAGTGGCTATGGCAGCAAATTACTTATAATTTTGATTTATAACAAAAAGAAAATATGTCATGCATATTTTATAATAAAAGAATGTTGGGCATCATTCCTTTTTAGAAGAATTTATGAAGACAGGTTTATGTTTTCTCAAATGGGTTTATTGTTTATTGTTATATTCATTCTAATTGTTTTAATACCATAGTGCTAAAGTGATTTCATATATGAGCCAATGTGGAAATTCATATGCAATCATATTAATTGATAATTCCATATAAAATTAAAACAATCAGAATGCCCTATTGCACTTCTCAGCAGTAGTTCTATCACATTTTAATAGATTCAGGATGAATTTATTCATGGATGGGAGTCTATTTAATGTCTGTTTAAGCATCTCAATTTTTAAAATAAAAATAAATAAAAGCTGTCTTTTGAAACCTACTTTGTTTTAGATATGTATATATCATATATATGTTACATATATATTTCATTATAATAAAAAGATCATTAAATCCCTACCTAATCCTACCTGCCTGCCCCATTCCTTCCTTTTTCTACTTGAATAACTATAAATAACACTTCTCAATATTTCCAGGAGAATAAAAATTGCATTCAATCTGATTTCAGGAAAGCTTTTCTTGTATGCTAATCAGTTAAGTAAGTGATTGTAAAATATACTAAATTAACCTTTTCAATAATTAGGTAGGAGCACAACACACAACTTAAGCCTTTTCTCAACTATTAGTTGATACTGATGTCAACTCTTGTCTAGCAGTTCTATCAACCTTTTGCAAAGGGCTGAATGCACTTTATATAATAAGCACTTTAAGAAGTGGGAGAAAATATATTCATCTACTAAGGCCTAAATACTGTACAAATATTGCTAATCTGAGATATCTGCTGGAGTTTTTAACATAGGTTGTTTTTTTTTTTTTTCCAGTTTAAGGACCAAGTTGCTTAGGAATGGCTACTTCTCTAAGGTATCTATGGAGACTATCTATGAAACTTCCCTCTGCTATCTCTGTAGGGCAGAAACAAGCTGCTTGTTTAAAGGCATTTTAGTTGAAAATATGCAAAGACACAAATCATAAGATCAATTGTAAGAAAAGTCAGGCAGTAAGCATATAGGCGATTCTCTTAGGAGAGAATATTTTTAATATCTCATATGGAATATATCTAATAGTTATTATATGTTTCCAGTTCAGAACTATTGAATAAAGTATTTTTTCTAGAAATGAATTATTTGAGTCTCAAATATTACCCTTTATTTCACTAAAGGAGCCAAGGATATTAAGAGAAGTTTTCAGGGCTATCTTCCTAGGCTTTGGAACTCCTAAAATGTGTTCAATAACCAAAACAGTTTGAAAAACTTTTAAAAATATACTATGCAGTTATCTTTAACATATATTTTGCTAAATCAACTATTACAGAATCTTCTACTTTCTTTATCACCCTGCATAAAAGATAATTCAAATACCATGGCTACAAAACAAATGTTGGCAGACAATTAAAAAAATTGTTTTTTCTTATCACTCAAATCCTTCAAATTCACACTTAGAAAAATAAAACAGGAGGTATCTTCGTGTTTTACTTAAAAAAAGCATATTAACTCTTGCATTTAATGATTTGATACATAGAATGATACTAGATTTTCTATACAATTAACTCCCTAACACAAAAATCTTGTCTTCCCCAACATAATAGAAATAAAATATATAAATAATTTAGAAAAACAGAGTTACTTGTAACCATTTCAAAGTTCTTATAAATAATAATTTAAAGATTTGTGCAAAATTTCAGAATTGTGAATACAAATCTGGAATTCCATAGGATCACTGCCAAACAATTACAGATGACAGAATAGAAGGCATGGTTCCTTCCCTAAAACTTAGGAACTTAATCAAGATAAAATAAAATAATTTCAAATTCTTTATTTTTAAAAAAGTTTTATATTGAGTTGTGCTCTACGTTGTTATTGTACTCTTTTTCTACAATCTGTGACAGTTGTTAAAATGTCATGAAATAAAAACAGTTTTTTTCACTCGGTGACCTGTAAATGCATTATTTGTCAGAATGTCTTACGTTGTTGGTAGAAATAAAGTCTCTACAACAACCAAATTCCATCCCTAGTTAGTGCGGGGGTTCAGTCTTTACACACATTCCCCATTCTTTTTGAGATCAAGTGGTGCTACATTGTTCTGTTGTCTCCTCAGCAACTGTGCCTTTGCCCCTCACCGATAGCTGGGGAGACACGAGGATGCATTGAGGAGAATGATTTTCAGCTGCTGCTTGGGGTTGCCTGATAAATGTACATACGTACGCATGTCAGACTCCGTGATATATGAGGACCCGTATGAAGAAACAGAAATCACTGCTAAGACTCTCTTCTGAAGAGGACTCTCTTCTGTCCTCTTCTGAAAAGAAGTCACAGTACTCTACTTGGCTTCGTGAAGTCCAAGTGCTATTTTCTTCTCAATGAGATTTTGATTATGAATTACTGTATCTGCACGTCTTTTCACTGTCATCACTTACATTCTTCAATGCCATTTCCAAACATATAGTATAAGTTGTAAGCATGGATGAGATTCCTGTTGCCCTGGCACTAAACCCAACTAACAATGAACCCAAGTACATAGAAGGGGCTGGGGTCAATTTTCTTTCTTTCTTTTTTTTTTTTTTTTTTTTTTTGCTGTGAAAACTCAGCATGTTTTCTCCTGTGAAGGTGTTCAACTTGGGGATCAATGACAGGGTTACAATGAAAATCTGGGACTGATTTTTACTTACTCTGAATAAAAGGTTAATAAAAGATTAAGCATCTTCATGGATGTTTAACCAGCATCACAATCAAAAGTAAGAAAGGCAAAGGCAAAACTAATGGATTAACCTTTTAATAAGCAGTTCAGTGGGATCATTACTACAGTAGCCTTCACTTCAGGGCCAGATTTGTTTATATGATGGTCTCCCTTGAATCTTACCTAAGAAAATGTAAATATTTAAATATCAAAATCATGGTGGGATGGATGGGGAAGACTATATTGTACACCATTTAGTGAGCCTCAAATATAATTTTTAGAAAAGTAAAGTTGCCCTCTCATAAACAATTTTAACATAATAAACTAGATCATACTTGTATATGCCATCCAGAAATATTAAAGACAATATTAACAGTATATGACATTTATGCTAAATACTTTACACTGGCTATTTCCTATAATTTTCATAGTATTCCAGGAATTAGGTGCTATTAAATTATTCTCATTTTACAATTGAAGCTAGACCCCTATTTATATTGTTAGTTCTTGCTGAAATCAAGCAGTAGTGCATCATTCTGTTGTCTTCCCAGAGGCTGTGAGTCCTTCCTTCTTCACCAGTAGGGAAGAAACAAGGATACATTGAGGAGAGTGACTTGTAGTAGAGGCCGAGGCTTGCTCCTGATGTGTACACATGCACGTAAGAGACACTGAGGCTCACTCCTGATGTGTACACATGCACGTAAGAGACACTGAGGCTCACTCCTGATGTGTACACATGCACGTAAGAGACACTGAGGCTCGCTCCTGATGTGTACATATGCGTGTGAGAGGGATTTAAATAATGTGCCTTACATTCCACAGCAGATCAGATAAGGAACTGAGACTGTGAACTCAAGTCCAATCAAGATCTTAGACCTTGAGTACTCAGCTGTAATGCCTATCAACACAAGACACAGGGTTTTTTCATGAGTGTTTTTCTAAAATATCTTACCTCTAAAAGTATCTTAAGGTTAAACTCAAGAGAAATAAAAGAGATCTTCTTGGTCTTATGTCCCACTTTCCCTGAATACATCTCTTAACAGCTTATATTTCTGACAGAATTACAAAATATGTTATATTTTACAGAATAATACTAACAATTTCCTTTAAGGTGGGGAAGATAAAGCCTGTTATTAATTATACTCATAGCTATAGCAAAGAATTAAACTCAGTGCAGAGAACCACATTCTAGTCCTGTTTTTGCAACTAGATTTGTCACCACGGTAAATGGTTTAATTCTTTAGGTTACACAACTATAAAATGTGGACTCTAGCCGATAAATGAGATTCACAGTAGTTTTAAGATGGTGTGATATTCAATAATATTGTTTTGGCCCATAAATTTTCAAGCATTGCACTAGATACTATGAAGAGATCCACAATAGCTGAAAATATACTGGTTAAATTTTGAAGAGATTTATATAATAATTTGGCCAGTTGAGGGCAGTGAGTGGAATAGGCACTGAAAGAGGAGCCAAAAAAAAAAAAAGGTTCCTTTACAAAGATGATCTTACTGACTCACTACACCTAGGATGTTCTTTTAACAAGTTCTACAATAGACATGTACAAGCTGCGTCCTACCATTATCTCGTAACCAGTCCCAAGAGATAATCTGTGAACAAGGTGTGGGGAGCAGTAGTGAACACGAGTGCCTAGAGAAATCAAGTTTTAAGGTAAGAAGAATGGCTGGTACAGAGACATGGAATTGGTGATAAAGAGTCAGAGGGGATGAAATGAAGTGGAGCTTCCATTTAGGTACTTGGAGAAATTAGATATGCAACGTGATATAAAATGAAGCTACTAAAGGCAATGGAAGCCATGAGCTTCAGGAAAGTGGTTGAATAATGAAGTGGGGATAGGATGGGTGAGGGAGAAACAGAGTATGGGAAAATAGGAAAATATGACAAGGTCCAGGAGGAGGAAAATTTGAAAATGCTTAAAGGGGTCTATACTTTTAAACATATGATGAAAATAGTATTAGCTTCTTAAGCAGCTATGTTCAAGTCCCCAAACTTTTATATGCATCATCTATGTTATAATCACCTTGCAAACTCAGTCGCAGTTCTGCCACGTTATGGATGCTTAAGCAGGTTGAGCAGCTCAGTAAGGGTCACCCGCTAGTTAGTGGGTGAGCCAGGAAGAGAATATACAGGTCTGCTCTGAAGCTAACACCATGCTGATTCTCAGTCCCTAACTAATTTTGCAAATATACAAAGGGGTAACTTTAGCCTTCGTGACTCAACTTCAGGGTAACTCTGACTATAGACATTTTGTAATGACTTATTAGAAATTGTTACTAACATTTCCTCATAGGTTCCATCTCTTTATTTCCAGTATCCAGGCATATGTTTTGCAAACCTGGCATACTGAGTGCATAAAATACTTCCTTAGAAAACAGATTAGTCAGGCAGTAGGAATTACTGATCACCATTTATTAATGCAATAATCTTACTTCTCCACACTCCCAAGTCTACCTGTCTGCCTATAAGACTAGAAAAAAGTCCACTCAATTTGAACTTGAGCACCTACTAAATTTTTGAGGCACATGCTATTTGGAACACCCAAAATTTTTGTGTGTTTACAACAGAGACTTTTTCTTTAGCAAATCTGGCCCTTCTGAAAGGTCCTCCAATTTTAATGTCAGGAGGTTTACTACTGTGTCCTGGAGAGCCTAGCTCATCATGAAAATGTGCTCTACTTTTCAGAACTAAGTGAATACCTCTTCCCTGCACATTGCTCAAAATGGTTTCCTTCCCAGGGTCATGCTTTATGATTCATGTAATCAGATTTGGTAATGTGAGATTTTAGGTGGAATATTTCATCAATTACAAAACAGAAAGCAAGCTTTTGTCTCTCAAAGGGTTTAGTGACACTTCAAACAAGTTCTGAGCTGCAGGGGGAATTACAAAGAACACACCTTTCCTGTAAACCATTAAAATTGCACGCTTGGAATGCAAAATTGGATGGCTGAAGTTTAGTAAGGGACACTCCTTCTCCTTGAGATTCATTAAATGTGTTATTAAACCCAGGGAAGTGGATTTCTTCACTTTCTTTTAAGATTATGGCCCTGGGAAGGTATCACCTGGATGGAGCATGCAAAACAGTGGCTTGAGAACAACTCACAGAGAGCAGCTGATTTTATGTTGACGTGCTACCCACTTGCCTTGACATTCCCTCTCCTATTCTTGCCTCACTTAAATCTACTGTTATCCCAGCATCCAAAGTAATCTTACATTTGAAATCTGATCACAGTATTCCTCTACCTATTCCTTCTATTGACTCTCCCTGTTTTAGGAAACTAATAACATTGAGTTTCCTCAGCCAGATTTTGAGTTACATTTTTTAGTATAAAGTACAGTCACTTAGGCACTCTTAATACAGAATTTAGAAATCTTTTAACTCAGTGAGGATGAAAAGTGAACAAATATCATTTTGTCAATTCTCCAGTTGCCAGAGACTAATTACTTGGTCCTCCATGGACATGAAAAATAACAATGTCTGAGGAAGAGCAATGCAATTTGTCTCATCCAAATGCATCATATGAAATGACCAAGCACTGTGAAGTGCTAGGTATGTGTCTCAAAAGATTCTCCATGTCTGCATCATTTTAGGGTTGTTTGGAAATTCAATCCTTCTGGTGAGAAGTATTGAAAGATAAATCTGGTTCCCAGCCCTTAATTCACCACTTACAGATGAGGTGTTCTTATTGGAGAATGTGTCTCTTGGTCTTGCAACCTTTCTTGGCAGCATAAAAATTCTAATGAAATGAAAGACACAATGCCCCTTACCCAATTCTAAAAAGAGTAACTATATCATCCTTTGCTGTAGATGGTCTGTGCTAAAAATAATTCAATATAGGGCTTCAAAAAGAGATAATATCTACTATTCAATTTGAAAATTCCTTTTGGGTATAATAAAAGTGACAAATATACTATTCACTGTGACAAGCCAGCCATTACTAAAAATAGCATTATTTCTAAATTTGCTGAAAATCTGATGATATGTGTCTGAAAGGAAAAACATTTTTTTTCACTTGTAACAAATATTTTCTTGTTCATTCCTGATATGTACTATCAGAATAATTAAGATTTTCTTGACTCTCCTGATAGATAAAAATTTGACCTGAAACCTTCTCTGTTGTAATACTACTAGAATTATTAGGTGGTAGTACTTAAGATTGTAGACAAGACAACCAGTTCGGAGATTACCTTGTTAATGATCAAAGTAGAGAAATAGTATGATGGTCAAAGGAATAAAAAGAAAACTTAATTTTAGATAGAGATTTTAGAAAGAGAGTATGGTTAGGTCATTTAGGTTGAATTTGTAGATTTTTAGTAATGTACATATACTAAACTTCCAATTTGAGAGCTGAAGTCTGTTTCATGTTTAAAGTGTGCTATGGACTTAATTGTGCCCATTCAAAATTTGTATGTTAAGGCCTTAACCGCCATGTGACCATATTTGGAAACAGAGCCTTTAGGAGGTAATTAAGGTTAAATGAGGTCATAGGTGGGAATCTATTCCTATAAGACTGTTGATCTTATAAGAAAAGAAGGAGAGATTTTTCTCTCATTACATACACATACCCAGGAAAGGCCATGTGATGACAGTGTACTTGTGCAAACTAGCAAGAGAGGTCTCCCTAGAAACCAAGTCAATCACACCATAATCTTGGACAGCCTCCAGGATCATGAGAAAATAAATTTCTGTTACTTAAGTCACTCAGTCAGTGATATTTTGTTACAGGAGCTAGAGCAGGCTACTACAGAGTGGAATCACAAATTCTTACTAAAATTTTGTTATAATCAGCATTACAGAAAGGCTGATGAGTTCTTTCCCAATGACATATGTTTGCCTCATGTGAAGGCATTTGTTTCTATAGTAATGCCCAATTTTAATAGATGTAAGTTTAAAATGCCTTCAGACTTTTCTTAACTGGGTTCCATGGGTCAAGTTCACATCTATAAAACACTCAAGCTGCATGCAAACTGTTCTGTGCACATATAGTGTCCTAGGGAGATAGTTTGTGTTTTTATTCATATTAACAAAGGAATGTGGCCCCCAACATGAATACAGGATGGCACAGACACTGTGTGGCACTACCAGGGAGGTTCTATGAAGTTGTGGTGGAGACAGTGACAACTGGAAATAAGTGATTCCGTAAAAATCTCATCTAATACTGGACATTTTAAATGAACATTTGATGGTCCCTAAGTCTGGAAACAAAGACTTTTCAACGTGAACGTGTTTTTTTTTTTTTTTTTTTTTTTTTATGAAATCACTATCTAGTTCTTTTTTTAAATATTTTTCTTTAGATCATTTACCATTATCTAACAGATAATTTAATTTGCTTATGCATTTTCTTTGTATTTTTCTCCATTCATTGATATTTAAGTACCACAGAGGCATGTTTTTTAATCCATGGTGTCCACTGCTATTTCTACACTGCCTAAAACAGTGCCCTTCTTCTAGGAGGTGTTTCACAAATATTTGCTTAGCAAATAAATGAAATAATGTCAGTATTTGAATGTGGTTATGTGTATTGCTAACACCTATATAGATTTGTATTTTAACTATTTCCAATTCCATTTTCTTTCTAAACTTGTCTTATATCTAAAGATATATTTTCTGTGTTGATTTACCTGAATAATGTAGTTACAAAGTCCACTTGGATAATTTATATATACTTTAATAAATTATAAGAGTAGTTTTTAGCAGAGGTGACTGGCCTGCACTTGAACGTAATTCAAATCTTGAATTCATTATTTTAAGTTAAGAGTAAAAGCTGGTTCTTTTTGTCTTAAATAAAGTCATATGCCTTTCTTATATTTCATTCTTCCATTTCATCACACAACAATGAGGATATGTGATGCTAAAATGAAAGTATTTTATTGACTGCACATCTCAGGAAAAAATAAAAGCCGATATAACTTGGTTATTTGCAATAAGAAAGGCTATATGTGGGGAAATTAAATCAAAAGGTTGGATAATTGCCAAAACACATCTTTTTAGGTTTGTGAGATTTTCCCTGGTATCTGTATTTGAATATCAGTGTTCTGCTGTTCTAGGAGTTCATACCACTTGAATCGAGATATCATATTGTCTTAGTCAGTTCAGGCTGCTGTAACAAAGTACCAAAGACTGGGCAGCTTATAAACAACAGAAATTTACTGCTCACAGTTCAGCAGGCTAGAACTCTGAGATCAGAGTGCCAAAACAGTTGAGTTCTGGTGAGGGCCCAGATTGCAGGCTGCTGACTTCTCATTGTATCTTCATACAGTGGAGAGCAGACCCAGGATGCAAGCTCTTGTGACTCTTGAGTGGGCATTCCTGTCATTCATGGGGGTTCTGCCCTCATCTAATCCTAATTGTCTTCCAAAGGCCCTACCTCTTAAGACTACCATTTTGGGGGTAAGCTTTAAAACATATGAATTTTGGTGGAATATAAACATTCAGTCCTTGACACACATTTTTCTAATTCTAACTATCTGGATTTTCCTTCCCACATAGAGTTTTACAATTTGTATTCACTTAATGGAAGAGGAGCGTTTCTTTCCATTCTTAACATGTTTTTAGATTGAGGAAAAAAATAAAACACCTGTTAACTTTTGCCAGCTATTTAAATAGATTTTATAGGAATGTCAAGGTGAATTAAAACCAAAATTCTGGAGACAGACTGCAATCCAGGTAATATTCTTATCCTTAGAGAGGAAAAGCAATGATCTTCTTTGAAGTTTTGACATCTCTTTAGCCTATGGACTGAATGAGAAAACTTAAGGGAAAAAAAAGGAAAATTATGACAACTGCAAGGCATATTCTAAGAAAAAAATAAAAGAAACCTATAATATAAAATTGAGGAGAATGTGTAGGTGTGTATGGGTTTATGCATAAAGAAGACACAGAAACAGGGTCTATGACAAGCTTATTAAATCAAGATCGTGACACACACAAACTCAAAAGAGATTCATGTACTTTGTAGCAGATTGATCTTTGAATAATGTGATCTTTGACCATCAAAGTTCAATAATGAATACCTCGAGGGAGGAAAGGGGAGAAAGCTAACTACAGGAAAGCTAACCACAGGACTTGCTGTCCGTGGAACAAACACAAATTAGCTGTTGCAATATTGCATGCACCCAGGAAGGAATGGATAACACAACCTTTATCTAGGAGGCTGGTTCAGAGGAGAGTAGCACTATTGTTAACCCAAATTTTTGAGATTTTGATAAATCTGAATACATATTTGTTTGTCATTTGACTTTTCAGCTATTAAATATGTATGTGACTACATGATTTTATCATTTGCTAGGCTGGAACATAAATATTAATATGGTTCACACTCCTTAAGCAGTGATCAATAATAAATATGGTCACAATTTCTGCAATTCCTCTCTTTGAGTCTGGGCTGACATTGTGACTTGCTTTAAAAATGCAGCAGAAGCAATGTTAGGCAAGCTCTGAGCCTGGGCCTCAAGAGGTGTTGCACAGTTCCACTCTCACTGGTGAAATTCTACATTATGAGTAAGATGGAGGATGAGACACATGCGGAGCATGTGAGACAGGTTAATAGATTAGCCAGTCCATAGCCTATCTGGCACTGATCATTAACAGATGAACTAGACTAACTGAGATCAGATCACCAAACCCTTCCCAGATCAGAAAAACCAGACAGCTGAGCCCAGTGCAAATTGTAGAACCACAGGTCATGAGCTAAATAAATGATTACCATTTTAAGTGACACAGTTTGCAATATAGTAAGAACTTATTGATACACAAAGTAGGCCTGGAACTTAAAAAATATTATACTCCATCTTAATTAGAATATCTTTGGGTAGGGATGGACAGTTAACTCTGAAATGATAGACAATAGGTAATGATAACTACATGAGACTATTAAATATAATATATGGTTAGGTTTAAATGTAAAATGTTTTTCTTCTTTGCTTTTTATTTGCATTAATCTGTGAGTTAATCCTTTTTAGCAAAGCAAGCAGTAATATTGCTTTCGATACCATTGGAATTAATGTACAAATGTTTTTAAAGTCAAAGTAAAAAGAGCTGGAAGGTTAAAATACAGCTAATAACAAAAATTCTCCTCTCCTTCCAACACTACTCCAGTATCTCCCTAATATTTCTGTTTCTCAGTCTCTGGAACAAATTGAAATGGGATACCCGGACAAAACCATATCTGGCTTTTCATTTTGGCTTTCCTCCACTGATGAATAGAGGGTTATAAAGTCAGAAATACAAGTCCATTTCATTCTAAGATTTCATTAAAGATAAGATATTAGAGAGATTGAAGGCTATTTTGCTGGCTTACCACATCATCTACTTCCAACCATCAGAAATGAATGACAATAAAATAATGCAAAAGAACTCAGGCCTTATCAACCACAGAGTCATTTGGAATTTTTGTGACTGTTCTTCAAAATCAAATGATTATTACTAAAATTGATCAAACTGGGAAAATTAAAAGATTCTTTGGAGTTGTGTAAGTGCAATACCGTACACATATACTCAAGCAAGTAGAGACTGCATTAGCAAGTTAAGCTAATGGGGCCAAAGACTAGGAAACTTAGAATTCTGAAATGGTTAAGAACCATGTATTCATTTCTTTATATTTCAGAATCTGTTAACAGTTAAAAACAAGATAAATTGTAGGCAGAGAGACTTCTTCTCTGGCATTTAAATGTGAAAAGAAGTTATTTTAAATGCAAAAGGTGTTCTTTTCAGTATAGTGACTAAAGGCAATAGCAATCCATTTAAATTTCTCCAGTTATAGTAGAAATCCTCAGATCCAGTTCAAGTTGGGAGAGTATAAAATCTTTTATGTCTCTCCCTCCCGAGACCCTACAAAAATAAAAGCTAGAAGACTAAAAGTGGGCTGTAAATCCTTAACAGTGGAGAGGAAAAGTATGCAGTCAGCAAAATCAATAGATTTCCAAAGAAATTTCTAATGGAAGACTAGAGTGGATGAAAGAGCATTAATGAGTGAAATAAGAAAAAAAAAAAAAAAGGCACAGCTTAGAATATGATACAGGGAGATAACAGAGGATAAAGAGTCATCAGGAGCCAATCTGGAGATCTGGAAATGAGATTAGTAGAAAATATACATAAAAGTCATACCAGTCAGCATTCTCCTACTCTATGACATTGTGAGGGCCTCCAAAACGGTCCTGAGAGATCCCTCAGCTCCTGGCATTCATGTCCTTGTGTAATTTCCTCCCCTTGGGTGTGGGCTAGACTAACAGCACCATGATGAAATGTCACTTGAAAAATTAGGCTATAAAACATCTATGGCTTTCATTCTAAGTATCTTCCCCCCTTTCTCTTATCCCTGCATCTGCCTCTCTGATTAATTGTCCTGCAGAAAGACGTCTGCCAGCATCCATGAGATAGCCCTGTGTCCACATGTGAGAGAACAAGGTCTGCCAACGGCTATTTAAGTGAACTTGAAGGTGGATTCCCAGCCTGCAGTCAAACCTTCGAAGGAGACTGCTGGCTTGGTCAACAGCTCGACTCCAGCTTCACCTGAGACCTTGAGCCAAAGGCACCCAGCTGAGCTTCACCTGGCTACGCCTAACCCACACAAACTGTGCAAGAACCAACGCCTGTTATTTTAAGTTGCTAATTTTGGGGATAATTTAAGGAAAGATAACATGCTTCCTGTGGACGTTCTTTTCATTCTGGCATTGGAATATCAGTGCCATATCTGTTGTATTAAAAAAGAAAGGTTTGCCACTCTACACACTGTCCACTCTCAACCTGAATAGGGTCTCTTGTCACACTAGAGAACAATCAATACAGACTGGTGCTCAACGACAGAAAGCATGGATAGGACATGTATAAAGGGAAAAGGGGAGCCTTGATGGGACTGAAAGTACGACTGAGAATTTGAAGTCATGATACAATAAAGACATGGGAAAGAATGCAAGAAGCAGATGCTGAGGAACTGCTGAAAACAATGAAACTATGGAAGAAAGGTATAGGCCAAATATAAAGCAAAATAAAATGCCCTGATTTTAAGCAACTGATAGGATGGAAGGGAATCAATTCATTTGACCTTGGCCTAGAAAAATTTCCCTCTAAGCAGTCTGGGTAATTTTATATTGGACCCATAAGAAAACAAAACACAACAAAACAAACCATAATCTTAACATATAACTGAGACTGCCACTGGAGAATATTTACATAGTAATGGTAATCTAAATGTTCTTCATTGCTTTTCCACTTTAGAAGCCCCAGAGATTAAAGTATTGGCGATTAGGTTCTCGATGCCAGACAGCATGTTAAAGTTCTATCTCCAGAAATACAATGAGATGGTAATAAGTGGAAAAATGGAAGCTAGCAGAACTCGTAGGAGTATAGTATCTTCATCTTACTACTGTGGGTACTCAAGAGACATTGTTGTAAATTAAAAGAATGAGAAACAGACATGTAAATATACAATTTAAAGTGACAAAAATGACGAGAGTAGCCCCCCCACCTTATCTGCAGTTTTGCTTTCCATGGTTTCAGTTACCTGTGGTCAATCAAGGTCTGAAACTATTAAATGGAAAATTCCAGAAATAAAGAATTCATAAGTTTTAAATTTTACATCATTCTGAGTAGTGTGATAAAATTATGCACCATTTGCTCCATCCCACTAGGGACATGAATCATCCCTTTGTCTCCAAGCTGTTGTGTGTACGCTACCTGCCCAGAAGTCACTTAGTAGCTTCCGTGGTCATTAGATCTACTGTCACAGCATCACAAGGCTTGTGTCCAAGTAACCCTTTTTCTACTTAATAATGGCTTCAAAGTCATAAATTTTATTACCATGTTATTAAAATTGCTCCATTTTACTATTATTTATTATTGTTAATCTCTTACTGTGCCTAATTTATAAATTAAACTTTATCATGGGGTGTAAGTATAGGGAAAATATACAGTATTACAGGATTCAGTGCTATCTGTGGTTTCAAGCATCCACTGGGGGTGTTGGAAATTATCTCCCACAGATAACATTGGGGGGACCAGGGTACTTAATGTGTGTATATGTATGTCTCTTTCTTATTCTCTCCCACTTTTTCTTTTCTTCAGAGGAAAAGATGAAAAGACAAGATTAAGGCCAGGAGCTAATTTTCATTTTCATACTTGAGATTGCATAAATATTATAAAAAAGGGATAAATAAATGGAAGCATAAACGTATTATTTAGAAATATGAAACTCATTACTGAAAGAATTCTGAAATGATATCATCTCTGGATGGAGGATTGCTGCTTTTTATAGATCTTCTAAGTCATACTGATTTATTTTCATGTGCTCGTATTACCTTAATGAAAATAATTTAACAAGTATCCCCACTTGTTTTGCATACACACAGCGAAGCATAAAAGTGATTTTTTTTGTCAGCCACCTGCCATTAGCCTTAGAAATAGTACAAAAAGGTAGGTTATAATTAATGTTATTATTAGCAATTAGAGGTACCACCCATTTAAATATACTGTATTTTCAAATAACCCACACAGTAAGAATAAATGCCTTTGACATTTCCTAGGCTTTATTTCGATTTGTCTGTCATCAGGAATTCACTCCACTCCCCAAATTTCATTGAAGTCTTTGTGTCCAATTAGGGCCATGCCGACATGTTCCTTTAATCTCTTCTGTTACTTCCCTAGTTCTTTGTACTCAGTTCTCATTTTAAATTGTCTACAAAAATATCACAGTTTTTACAAGCTTAAATGTGGTAATGAGTATCTTTTCAAAATATTATGCAATTTCCCCAGTTCTATCTGGTTTGCAGCAACAGTCAATGTCTAAATATGGAGCCGATGCCATGCTTTCCTTGAAGCCACATCACAAGTCTCTGGTGCAAAGGGTGTCTGTAATGGGGCTCATACTACCAGGCTTCCTTCTTGTTTTCCTAGACATTTTCTCCTGTTTATTCCACTAGTCAAAGTTGGCTAGAGATAGAAAAGAAAATCATAGTAACTATTTGAAAATGGGAGTCCCTGAATCTTCAAGATGGTCCAACCACTTGCACAATTCCAGCAACTTGCCTGTGGCCCACCGGTCAGGTGGCAACAGGCACGGTCAGCTTCTGGCTCACACAACAAGGGGTGTTTTGTTGCAGAGCAGGCATGTTCAACCTGTGGCCCAGGGTGGCTTTGAACGTGACCTGACACAAATTCTTAAAACACTGAGAGATTTTTGCCACGTGTTTTTCCTCAGGTCATCAGCTATCTTTAGTGTTAGTGTATTTTATGTATGGCCCAAGACAATTCTTCTTCCAATGTGGCCCAGGGAAGCCAAAAGGTTGGAGACCACTATTGTAGAACATTTAAAAAATGATAGCGAACCTGACTAAGCATGTTTTCTATTTTTACAATGTGTCAACAATTCTGAACTATGCCAGTGACAAAATATTCTTCCAAAGAGAAGACCATGAACAGTGCCCTTCCCCAACCTAGGTAAACCATCATAGTCCCACAAAAGATGAGATTCTACTAAACTTCTGAGAAAGTGTTTTACACCCACTCATCGTAGCCTGTTAGGCAAAATTGCATTACCTTGTCCCCTTCTGCTTCCCATTTTAGGGACAACTATTGGAGCTTCCTTCCTGGTCTTATATAAATGTCAACAGTACAAAAATGAAATTAAGAATTTCATTTCTGCTTAAATAAGTAAGTATATAACCTGTATTTTAAAACTGTGTCTTTACTTTGCATATAATGGAAACTGATTTTTTTATTTCCTTCTTATACATATCATCTTTGTAAGTATTAATCAATACAGAAAAATTCAAGCCTGGGCAACACTAAGTATTGATCTCAGCACTGGACTTTGTACTCTGTTCATTAATTTATTCAGAAACTATTTCCTAAGTGTCTGCTTTGCACCAGTACTGTGTGAGGTGCTGAGCACACACAGGTTAGTTAGGCATTGGCCTTGATTTTAAGGCACTATTTAAAAAAATAAACTAAAGTTTATAGGTTGTGATAGATAATTAAATATTTATCTCCTTATCTGAATGTCTTTTTATCTATCTCTCAAAAGTGCTATTATAATGGGAAATGCATTCTGTTTAGGGTTGTTTGGAAAAGCTTCAAGTGAAATGCAATGTCCAAAATTATCCCGTACTATTAACATTAGCAAAACTTTAGAACTTTATGAATGTAGAGCCCATTATTAGTAAGATCACAGGTAGAGTTGTAAGCACAAGGGGGAAAAAGGGAGGAAATTGGGACAATTCTGGCAGAGGGGACAACATATGCAGAGACTGAAAGTAGGAAGGTTCATTTGGTGTTGAAGGAGTATGAGCGGCTCATTATTGCTACCATACCAGTGACACATTTCAGACTAGGCACTTCATCTTGTTTTTTCCTTTTCTGAATCGAATTTCCAAACAACGCACAATGCAAGGGCACAGTGACAGAGTGCATGAGACAACGAGGCAATTAAATAAAACAAGGACAACTTTAGTTACAGATATAATTAAGCTTCTCTCTGAAACTATAATGAAAATTCTCACTTTGGACAGTAGAAAGCCATCAGTTCCTAACAGAGTAAGTGAGCCATTTGGCTGCCCTGTGGTGTCTTATTTATTATTCTGTTACTATGAGCTGTTGACTACGTCTAGAATTATTACTAATGACCAGTTAATGCTGTGTTTAGAAAAGTCAGACATAGGACTATCACCACAAAATTTGTAAGACTTTGGATCCTTTTCATGTCTGAAATACTGATATTAGGATGACAGGACTTCCATTTAGTGGAATGTGCATACTTTGTATTTTCTTTTGAAAGAAATTGATATTCCCTTTGGCTCCATGGACCTGCACTGTTTTCCAGCTCTGCACCCAGGCTTTTGATATGGGTAGAGAGAGGTAAACTGAGAGGTGTAGAAAATACGTAAAGTTTCCCTCAAGTGTTCCAGGGACCAAGTTTTACTGCTGAATTTTCATTTTCACACCTGGATAGACTGCTCACTTAGCCTGCCAGGATCTCGGGGAATCCGGAGTTGAACGTGTGTGTTACCTAGTCCTTGGAAACTGTTACCTAGGCCAAATTCAGGACCCTTTCTCTTATTTGAGATTTGGGTCATCGTGTGTGACTCTGCAGTGCCTAGAATGGGATCTAGTGCATGGAAAGAAGACAGACAAAGGAGAGAAAGGAGAAATGGAAGTGGGGATCAGGATACCAAGCAAGCAAAAAGTGACCACCTACTATGTACCAGGTGTTATATTAAGACCTGTGCTTATACAAGTTTGGGTGATACTCCCCAAATTATCTGTGACCAAGATGAACATGATTTTATAGTTCCATTACTGGCTTGTATTTTACTCCATGCAATAGTTCAACATTATTAGGATTTCCTCAATAGCACAGTACTTATTCCATTTAAAGATAAAGATGATTCCCCGACTTGGCTCTCAGGGGAGTCTCCAGATCCCACCTGACTAGGAAAATCCTAAAAGGGGGCAAAAGGGGCCAGGCTACCATCTACCCTATCAAATCTACAGACTAGAGGATAACATCTATTTTAGAAGACGTTTTCCATAGAATGTGGGTAATTGCAGAATACGTCATGTCCAGCACATTGTCAACTTGCAGGACATGTAAAATATTAATAATAAAAGCGTGTTGCTTAAATATGCTCATTATTAAAAAGGAACTAAAATAACTTCCTTTTGTTAACTTTGTTTCTGAATTTCAATTGAGTCAGTGATACTGCTAATAATAGACTGTACACCTGTGATATACAAACGTTTTGCTACTGTTTAAGGCAATCCATAATTTACGTATGGATTCACTAATAACTTAAATGTTTGAAAAACGGTTCTTATTATAAAACCCTAACTCAGTACGTACCTCATCCTTACCTTGAAGAATATAATATCTTGAAAAGTGCACTTTATATGTTAGATACACAAAAGATATTTGCAAATTTGTAATTTTAAGTAAAAGAATCATGTATTCACAGGGAATACATACAACGGTTGAAAAGAAAATATATATATACATACATATACACTGACACATTTTGTTTTGTTTAATTATCATTTAGATTTGTTACTGGAGAAAACACTGGTGTTTTTTGTCTGCTTGATATCCTATATAGAGACCAGTGAAGATGCAAATTCCGTGAAAGGTGCTTGGTAAGTATTGTATAAAGGAAAATCAATTAGTTAACTCTTCTCTAAAGGTTCTAGCTTAATTACATTAATATACTTTTTTCTTGTTGGGGAACTTTTCAGTGATGTCAAACTTATAAGAAAATGTAATGTAAGTTTTACATGATAGAAATTTAAGAAATTATTATGGAGATTTAAGTTTAATCTTAACTTATTGAACAAAGCTTACTGTTTTACATATATCAAAGAAAAAAGCATTTAACACGTGTACATACACACACTCACACGTACACAATTATCTTTTTTATGTACTCAGATGATTTACTTTCTCCTCCCCCTACAGATGATTGTTACATGTAAAAGAGGAATAAATCAAGAGATGTAATACAAACATATGTATGTATTGAAAACCAGATTGTGACAAAATATTTCACAAATTTCACAAAATATGGCACAAATCATCCATAGTGCTAATCAAAATCAAGAAAAGAAAATAAGGCTATATACTTGCTACTTAGACATTAAGTAATCATTTAGTAAAAAGATATTCCTTAGTCTTTAAACTGAGACTAAAAATATCAAGAAGGTGTCAACCTCACCAGTCCTTTCTGAGAAAATATCCACTGAAATTGCTGCCACGTAGTAATTAGCTACAAAGTCTTACATAACTGTTTTTCTCTGATGCTACTAAAGATTATAGCCAAAGAGATTACAACAAGAATCATAAACCCAATTTAGACCAATTCACAGCTGGAAGTATTTGATTTTTTTTGTTTGTTTTGTTTTTGGTAGCTCCCTGGCCGGGAATTGAACCCAGGCCGCAGCACTGAGAGCGCCGAAGCCTTAGCCACTACACCACCAGGGAACTCCTGTATTTGATGTTTTCAATACCCAAATTGGAAAAGGAGTCTATCTTGAATTTGTAAGCTCCTTGATGAAACATAGTTTCAAGGATAGTCACAGAAGTCATAATTGCAAGATTCAGTAGTTAGCTGCTGTCTGAGAACAGCTGCTAACAAGGTGCAGGAAATTTCTGACCCGCTCAGTCAATAGTCATTGGCAATTGGTGGTGGGAGGTTGAATGAATAATGTGGTGTACGGGGGTCAGTAGTCAGTTCTTCCTTGTGCAGTGTGGCCAGTTTTCATGGTCCTCTCTCACTCAATGCCAATGCCAATGCTCCCCTGAGTCATCACCCTCCCAAGGCACGTTCTAGGAGAGTAGGGCTGCTTCCCTGTGGGGAACACTTCATTCAATAGAGAGTTCAGCTTCGTGTGTGCCACACGATTGATGCTTTGGTTCAAAAACATCAGTTCAGAGCTAATGGCAGAGAAAAGGTAAGAAGGTGCTTTAAGTTATACTTTGTACCTCAGGAATGCTTTTCACACAAAACCGTCATTTGTATAATGGTTCAATATTTATTTATCTATCTATTTATTTATATTTTATGATGAGCCATAAGACATGCATATGTATATATATGTAATAAAAATGTGTGAAATAGCAGTAATTTTATGTAGTTCACATACACATTGACTCCTTAATGCTCATAACAAGCTTAGGAAGCCATAACCACCCTTTTATAAGTGAGAAACAGAGGTGCTGAGAAGCCGAGGAAGGTGCTCAGTGTCACGGCCAGCCTGTGCAGGAAGTTAAGCTGAGATTTATGCAGGGACGCTGGTTTCCTGAGTGACACCCTTGACCACCGGGCAACACTGCCCCCTAACAGCGTTGCCTCTTCAAACCGGCGGTTCCCAGCAGGTAGAATGAGACG
This sequence comes from Lyroderma lyra, assembly GCA_004026885.1. Classification (NCBI taxonomy): domain Eukaryota; kingdom Metazoa; phylum Chordata; class Mammalia; order Chiroptera; family Megadermatidae; genus Lyroderma; species Lyroderma lyra. The sequence continues at coordinate 124,023 of PVJL010000844.1, forward strand.
GGAAGACGGCCTGGGGACAGCAGGAAAGGGCATCGGAGTGCCCTCCAGGGGGCAGTGTGAGTCGTTCACTGGGTCAGGGACCGGCCACTGAGGCCGACAGCTGGTCCCTGCGGATCACCCAAGGAAGTGGTTCTTTGCCCTAAAAACCTAGACATATTAAGGAAGGGAGTGACAAGAGCATAACCGCGGTGTTGGAAGAGCCATCCGACACCTGGGTGGGTATCGCACTGAGCTCAATAAAAATCTGTGAAGACAAGAAGTGATGAGACTCCGAACAGAGGCCATATTTAAGGGCAGAGGACCAGATCACCTCGAAGAGCCCTGAAAACAAACTTGCTGCCTTGCCTTGGGAATGTGATCTAGTTCCTCTGTGCCTCAATTTTTTCATGTGTAGATTAAGAATAATAATGCCAAACTGTACTTTCTGAGTCTTCATCTCTTTCTCACGCACTTCTGACTTAATAAACAAGACACTTGTTAGTGTCTCATGTCCCCAGGCCCACACAGGGCAGGGGACGTGGGGTCCTGCCTCTGGGCCAGAGCCCATCTCCCTGCTGGGCTCCTGCGGTGCAGCGCCTTCTTACTGTTCATGAGTGAAAGTTGGGGAGGGGGTGTCATTGATAGGATTGGGATTTACTAGAGAGGTGGCATGAGCCAGAACCCTTAAGAATGAGTCTGGGACCCGGGGCTCCCAGGTGTTCCTCTGCTGGCCCAGAGGACTCTCAAGACCCTGTGACAAGGGTCTTTTCTCTGGGAAAAGTGGTCTTGGCAGCAGCTCCTAGGGCCTGATCCTGCACTCTCTAAGCTGCCCCTGATGTGCAGTACATCTCAGCCCATCTTCACCCCGCTTTTCCATCAGCACTCACACTTATTGCTACCACACACCTGAAGCCACACAGTACACCCCCGCAGGCTCCCACTGCATCCTGTTTGCTTTCCTGGGAAATCACACACTCCACCTACCCACGAGCTCTGGCTCAATGAATCAATCCATCCCTCCATCCATCTATATTGGTCACTTCTGTTCTTTTCCCTGTCATCTAGTTCTCTAATACAGCAGCTAGTCAGCACTGGCCCTATTCATACAGAGTACAATCCTGCTGAATCAGAAAATAAGTCTGAATTTTAATATGCCAACATCCTATTATAATTGATACCTATATAACTGACAATCCATGCATGTCTATTCAAAAAGGATTCCCATTTTATGAGCACACCCTCACACATGCATCCCCTCTCCTCTTCACTTTTTTCCTACAGCAGTTGACATCCCAAGTATGTTGTTTGTTTTGGTGTTTATTGTGTATCTTCCCCAACTAAAATGTAAGCTTTGTGCAAAAAAGTTTAACTATGTTCAATGCTGTCTTTTCAGTGACCAGAACATTGACTGGCATATATTAAGTGCTCAGTAAACATGTTTAGTGGATGGATGGATGCACAGATTTATCTGTCTAGATCTAGCCTTGACTGAAAACATCTTAAAACCAAGGTTGCAACCACTAACAGAGTACCTCTTTTTTTATTCAGTGAAACTTCTAGACCCCAAAGAAAATGAACTGAGCAGAAGAATTTTCTTAAAATAAATTATTCAAAATGTACATATCCAGGCCCTTTTGTTTACCAGGAATGAGGGAGGGAACACCTTCTAAATAGGGTTGCTTACCTACATTTAAAATCATAATGAATTACACTTTTCTAACCCAGCTTCATTAGTTTCAGGAGAATATTCCTTTGTATATATTTAAAAATCTACACCCAAGTGTTTCTCTTTCCAGTATGCACTAAAACTGGCTGTAAAAATGCACATTAAGTGAATTCAGCAGGATTGGACTAGGGAAAATGAAATTAATTATTCATGTCATCAGTATTTTAAAATGCAGAGTGATTATCAGGAACATACATAATTATAAATAATGCAATTATTTTTAATAATGAAGCCACAACTAAGGTTAATATTTTTAATAAAAAAATAAAATCCTGTTCTTTGAAGTTACAAAATGTATTTTGTTAGTTTTAAATATTTTTCATGGGAATATGTGTGCACTCTGCTTACATTTTTCAAATAAACAGCATTAATTTTTCATGAGCATATCCAAATCTTTCAGGAAGCAATATCAGTGTCTAATATATTCAAATACTCTTTTCGTGCTTGAATGGTAGTTGGGTTTCTTTTTGGAACATTCCATGGGAATAAAATGCCATTGACTTTCATAGCATATTACATATGTGAAGTACACATGTCTCTGACAACATAGCAATGTTTTTAAACTTTCAGTATTCCCTTTCCTTGAGTAGGTTTGCTAACGACACTCTGGATAAAAGCCTAATTGGAACCATAGATTTGTTCCAATACATTTCACTCATATTTACTAATTTTGCTCCACTCCATTATTTAACTTTGTACTAACAGCTGCAAACATAATCTCTCCAGTTAAAAACCAGATTCTCTCAAAGTCTTCTTCTCTCTCCTTTCTCAAGATTTTTGAAAAGAGGTGAGAAGAAGATGAAAAAGGTTATGGATTCTTGAAACCAAGTAAAGATACCAGAGTCAGTGTCTGCTCAGAATGTAAAGGACAGAACATTATTTATTATTTTTAAGCAGTATGATTTTCTTGCAAAGATAGATTTTATATATGCTGTCTAAGTAGTTTGCAATATAATTTATTGACCAAAATGAGGTGCTTTTGAGAGTCAAAAATAGATACTATTAATAAAGACATTGAGACATCAGGTGCATATGAGGACTGTATACCACCCGAGATGCATGGCCATCCTGTATGAAAGTCAAGGATAAAATCTATGCTTTGTTAAATAATCATCAGAAGACCTAATTAAGAGCATCATTATGAGAGTCAGCAGAATTTAAGAGCTCAGTATAATTCAGGAGATTCCTAGGTTCAACCCACTTATTTTAGAGAGGTAGCAGACTTCCAAAGTACAGTGAGATAAACCAGCCTGTTCAAGTTCCACGACAAGGTAGTGATCGTGTTGGAAGTGGAAACCAGGTCTCCTGATTCAATGATCCATTTCCATTATACTGTACTCTCTCAAAGTAAATGGCATTATTACGGATCTGTATTCTCTACAGTATGTATATAGCTTGTAAAATACTTGTATTTTTGAAGGAAAGAACCAAAAGATCACAAAGCGTGATACAAAGCACAGATGGGAAGAAACACCACAATTCCTGACCTTAAAAGAAATAGTACAGCTCCGCTTTCTTTATAGACTGGCAGCCAAAGGAGGTGAATGCTGCCCTTTGTACATTGGCTTACTTTTACTTATTTACATAAAGGTACATATATGAGATCTGTCCAGAAAGTATCTAGCCATGTAACCATTCTCGTTATAGTGACAATGGCTGGATTTTTTCTGGACAGCCCTCATAAAGCCATTAGATACTGCCAGATTATTTAGCAGTTGTGGGAACATTTAGCAGTCAAAATCTTGCATGACATTCCTGCCCCAACCCCAAGGAGCTCTCAGTATCCTGAAGAAATCTATACTATCAAGTATTAGCCTTATAGAAAGTTTATCTTTTTTTGAGATGAGTGAGTTTTATGGAAAATTTTAGATGTTAAATACTTTACGTAACACAAATTTTATGAACTTTATGTAATCCATACAAAAGGTATTATTAAACTTGTTACATTTTTAAAAAGCCAGTTAATTGGTAAATGTACACATTAATTCATGATAATAAATCATGTCTAGTAAACATCAGTCTGAAGATCGACCATCATTCAGAGAAGAAAAACTCTTTTTCTTTTTAAAGCATGTTTTACTTTTAAGTAGCAATGTAAACAAGATCTTATGAGATGACATTTTGATGAATACTCTTTTATATTCTGTGACTCTGTGAAAACCAAAAATACATTTCTCCCCTACTACTTGCCCTGCAGGATGGCTGAACAAACCTCATCTCATCTATTTGAAATGAATCCAATTTAATCCTACTTGACCAGAAATCTGTTTCCATAGTTCTAAAACATGCAATCACCCCAAGGTACATTGCCATTGCAGCTAAAGTGGCTCATTGTTATCACTGAGGAAAATATACTTTGATTGAGAAAACAGTCCAGTATGATTTTTGAAAAATAAAATAACCCTTCCTGGTACATAATTTAGCAAGGCAGTTGATAAAAGCAGGCAGACATGTTGACTACAGACAGAGTTTAAAAGAAGATGCTTCATCCAACCTGCAAAAATGGGTCAAAGGTTACAAAGCCTTACAAATCAAGCTCAATTTTAAACTTCCCAGACTTTGACAGTTCTCACACACACCATCACACACACACACACACACACACACACACACACACTTACTTTAAATTCTACATGTATTAGTTTTATCTTTGTAGTTGGAGGGCAATTTAAAAATCAATTGTGAAGTCAAGAAAACTTGCAATAAATTATTCTGTTACTCAGAACTAAAACACAAAATAAAACTTCCTTTCTTTCCTACTACTCCGCATCCTCTACATAACATACATTACCTGTAAGCATAGACAAGCATATTGTACAAGAGAATTTTAAAAACTCTTAGTTCAACTCTAAGATATTATTGCCATAATTGAATACTTGTAACATAGTAATCCAAATGTTGTAATTGCTGTATTTGTTCTGTTAAAAATAAAAAATTAACATCTATCTTTTAATGAACCTAGTAATACCTTACTTAAGTCAATACCTTCTCAAATGAACCAAGTAATTACTAATTGATTAGATCATTTACTTCTATAAACTACTGCTGTCTTTAAACATGTAATAGCTTATAATAAAGGATAATCTTTTCATTGGCAATTAATGGGCAGTTAAGTCTTTTTCTTTTACATTAGTATTATACAATGCATTAAGTTTTTAGTTTCTTCATTTGTAGGTGTTTGGCTTGCAAATGAAATAGCTGTTTTACACATTTTCTTAAAAAATAATTTCTTAATATATAGCAGTTGCTAATTGGTAAAATATACAAAAACAAAGCTGATAATTTTTTCCTTATTTTGGGATATGTTTGGTTACCTAGGAACTTTGGCAACTGTAATTTCATTAATGACAAAACAAGGATAATAGGAAAAATATTAATATCTGATTCTTTGAAATTTTATTTATGGGAACATTTCCAACTGAATATGCTAGAATGTCTTCTTATGAATTATTTTATATAAATGAAATAGTCTATCAATTAGTCTGTTTCATTTTTCCTACATCCAATTCACCTTGATTATTTCATTAAATAAACCATAAACACAATCATAATAACTGACCATCAATGAAGTATCAGGAAAGGTATCAAATGGAGGTGCTGGACATGCATAAATCTGTCTGAAGTCATAGGTCTTTATACAAGGGGCTACGAGTTATTACCAACAATCTCATAGGCCCAAACAAGATAGAGAAAAACCAACAAAATGATTATTCTTTAAGCATAAATTCTTATTAAAATGTGGATTCCACAAGGGCAGGGGTTTTTGTTTGTTGTTGCTAATGTAGCCCCAGTGCCAAAACAGTGTGTGGAACATGTAGCGTGATCAATAAATATGTATTGACAAACATTCTGTAAGAATACTCATTTTACTTTATGGCCAAATGAGAGAGAGGGAAGAGAAGACAAGACAAGACAAGAGAGAAGAGAAAGGAGAGAAGAAAGAGGCAAATGCCACCGACAGGTGTACATAACCAATACTACACTCAGAATTTACAATTATTTATCATCTCTCTTCACCTAGGGCATTTCTGCTCCTCTGTTCTGTTCCTCCCACTTCTTCCTATTCAAAGTAAGATCAGAATGTACTTTCTTCTGTCTCTGGTTAACTTATGTTAATTAGTAGGTAGGGTGCTGATACAACAAAATTCACCTTTTTTTACTCTCTAAGTCTGAGAGTCTGTTTCAAACATTTGAAATACAAACAATTATGAAAATAATTCTTGTCACTCTTGCTTCATTAGAATGTGGGTTTCTAGAAAAGTAAAAATAATGTATTTGGAAAAGCTTTATATGGCACCCACTGAAGACAATCACTATTAAAAACAAAAGGAAACGATCAATTTTGGACCAAGGAGAACACACAATTCTGAAAAAATCAACAACAGAATACTATGTACAAAGCCTAGAAATGTCAATAGGGATCTAATAGCATTAATGGCATTTAAGTAGCATTCTGGTAGCTTTTCATAAAATGCAAGCTCTACAAGATGGGTAGTTTTTGGTTTTATTTTCCTTACTCTCCAATACCTGAACTAATGCCTGACATACATTAGGCAATCGGTAAATATATCTTGATTGAATTAATATATTTCCAAGTTGTACCAATTCCACGTTTAAAATTCTACTTCTCAAAAATTGTAGACATAAGATTTAACAATTGAGGTCACTGAAGTGAATTCTAGGTCATGGCAGTTAGCCATATGTCATTAAAAAAATGTTAGCCCCAGACAATTTTCAAGTACCATATTTTGGGTCTTTATCTTCAGAAAAACTATGTGTTTTTCTTATCAACAATAAAAGAGCAAACCTATCATTCACCATGAGAGCCGCATGCCTACCAATTCAAAATTTTAAGACTTCGAAGTACAATAGAAGTTTTGCAGGCAAGTTCTTTTTTAAGATTCTCAAATTTGTTTTTATTTTATTTTAAGGAAGTGCTGAGCTCAAAATATCATGAATTTACTTGTTCATCTAACTTAAAAAGTAAAAACGCCATGATTTGCAAACAATCTCCTCAGCTTGGATTGGCTAGACCAAGGTTATTGAAGTAAGACCATCAACAAGCAATGAACAAACCAACAAAGCACTTTATAAAAGTCCACAAATCTCAAATCAACAGAAAAACACATTTCATTTTTAGACTGAGTGCATTATATTAAGCGAGTCTCAAAGGAAGCTTAATGCCTGAGATCAGAAACAATCCCATTTCAGGAGAGACACCTACGCAGTAAAGCCTCTTTCACAACCACAGGTCCAAAAGGAAGGAACGAAATCTGCGTACTCACCTGGCTAATGGGTTCTTTCGTAGGGGGCTTTCCTCTTCTGGCTGTGCTAGTAGCCAGGGTCGTGGTGGTCTCCATAATTGACGTGGACATCTCTGACTGCATGGCAGTGGCTGTCGACTCAGTTGTCATGGAGGAAGGCACTTCACCAACCAGTCTCACATTTCCCACTATGGCGATGTTGGCATCATTTTCGGCTGCCATATTCAGAACTTTCAAGCCATTGTAGTAAAGCCCAGAGAGCTGGCCCTGGAAGGGCAGGCCCTGCTCTTTCCCGCCAATTATTATGGTTGCTTGGCTATTGAAGATTGTGAGCTGACGCCCTGTAAAAATAATATTACATACATGCAAAAATGTTGATTGTGAACTCTACATTCTACAAAGGATGATAAAACAGATCTTTCATGGGGTGGATAATGAAAGCAATAAACTATAAGAGAGGCATTTGACTCATAATTCATTGCTGATAAATGAGGTGTCCATGAAATGCATAATCATTGGCAAATACTTGTAAATTCTCAATTTTATTGTAAATGTAGCGCTTTTGCTAAAAGACCAATCAAATATATGTATTGTAAATCAATTTTTAGTGAATCCCTTTCCCTTTTACCTCAAGATCTTATTAACTGTTGGTCTCTTAAGACTAAACTGTTAAATTAAAAATGTAATATATCTACCATTTCAAGTATTTGTCATTCTAAAATTACCACCAGCAAAATGTAATCTATAGCGGCTGATATCTAATTTTAAATTTATGATAATAATTTCAAAATTTACTTAATGGTCACAGGTATCTATATGCTATTCTTTAGAAACATTTATTTTTTTGAAGGCAATCGTCCATTATTATTTGAATTATTCTATTTTCCGGCAATCACACTGAAAAGAAATGCATGGTTTACACTGAGCATGTCAGAGACAAAAGAATTCCAAAACTATTTTTCTGATTGGCTTTCAGCAAGTCTATTAAAACAAAACAGAATGAAAAAATAGCTTCAGATGTAAAAAAGCGGCTTCAGGAATGATACACAAACCGATGGAGAAATTATGGCACATTTCCATTAAACAGCAATCCTCAGCAACAGTACCAATATCATCAAATGGAGTATCCAGTTTTAGCAGATTGCTCTCTGCTCATAAAAAGCATGCACACAACTTTAAGTTCAGTTTTAATTAGGGCTTGTTCCCAAATGCTCTTAGAAGGTTGCAAACGTTAAAGGGACTTCATTTTGACTGGCAATCCATATTGCCCACTATTTAAGATGCCTAGAGTTTAAACCAAGAGTTTTTTGTTTTTTCTTTCAGGACCATAATAAAGATATCAGAACTACATATATTTTAGTTAAAATTTAGAGGCTGGAACATGTAATATAATCTATGAATGATTTATCATTTTGGGTTAATGCTTACTGTGAGTACCTTCATAGATTGAGTTAGTGGATTATATTTAACAGTCCCTTTAACCTTAAGTTAACAGGGTAAGATTATTAAACAGCTGGTACGTCTAAAAATGTATAGAAATTATTATACAAGGTATGCAAATATTACTATCTACATTTTACTGTTTTAAATTTGTTTTTAATTTAGTTTTACGGAAAATTTATTTTTTATGTTTATTAGTGTTACAATGAAGCACTACTTGGTTATGTTCAAATTATTTTTTTATTTGAAGTTTTAATCAATGTTTTTTACCTTTGTCGAGTAGCCATTCATCAACTACTCGACCAAGTCGATATGGAATTCGCTGTCTAGCAATCGCCAGGCGCTCGTTATCATTGTTTCCTTTAAAGTTTAAAGAGACATTTCATTGGTTAAAATCTGTAAGGTCAAAGGTTAAAAGTTAATACTTAAAGCTTGAGCTATACAGTTGCCACATGATTTTTTGAAATTTGGAATTTTAAAAAGTTCTATCTAGAACATTTCATGTTTCAGACTTGTCATTCATTCATTTATTTTATTTTAGCAAACAAAATTATTCCTATGTTAATTGAAAATTAGAAATCTGCATTTGAGTTAGGTTATTAAACCTATGTTATAGACAGACCCGAACAACCAATTTAAACAGCATATAATAGCTTTACAAAAAAAATGACCATTGATCTCAGGGTTTTGTCTTTTTTGATGTTTCTTATTAACTAGTTAAACATGTTCAGGTGAAACAGGTTTAAGTTTTCAAAATACATTCAACCTCTTATTCCAGATTAGTAATTTATGAACACCAAACTTAATACCATCTTTGGCACACTGAAGATTCTAAAATAGGCCTAGCATACTTTATGTCCTATTCAGGAAATATAAATATCTATTCATCTCATTTAAGGAAACCACAGAGTCTGAATAGTTCTTGTATATTTCATACAAATTGGTTTATCAATCACTTGGACATCACAAGAGAATACATCTTGCATCATCCAAATATGCTATTATAGGAAAAGGCTTTGACAAAAGTGACTTTGAGTGTCCTTTAGTTTAAAGCTTAACATGTTGAAGCATCAATTTGGAAAAAAAAATTGTGTGTTTTTATATGTTCAAATATCTGCTTTTATATTAAGCTATTCTAAAGAAGGCATGATAGCTTAAGGAACAAATATAAGCTACAAACGGTGGTCTCTAAACATAGATCTAAACTAAGTGCAAGCCATGCTTCTTTGAACAAAAAAATTTCTGATAGAGACACCATTTAAATTGACCTTGAATAATGCTTGCAAATAGATTAAGTATTTCCTTGATCTATAAAGCACTTAGGAAGAATATAGGCTGCCATCTCAGTGCTTAATCATGTATATTGTAAGACATCTTCTATTCCATGAAAACTAAAACATGGAATTTTGAGCTAAGACACTTCGTCAACAGCTCAGATGAGGGCTCAGAGGTGAAAGAAACATTAAATGGTACTAATGCCCACAAAAAAGACTGGAGCATTTTGCTAGGGAAAATAATAATACACATTTTTCAGATATTTAGAATAATTTACAAGTACTTTCTTATACTAATCTTATTATACACTGTATTTATCACAATAAACCCACTCTGGTATTGGTTGTACACTTTTAGAGAAACAGAAACAAACTAATGTTTAAACTTTATGTATCTGTCCTTTGAATGTATATATGACTGAAAATATTTCATGCATTTGTATTTAATTTAAAATCTAGCTATGAAAGTAGAATCAAATATAAAGCTTAATAAAACATTTATATGTATTTCTCAGTATTATGTAATCATTAAAATGTTATAAAAATAATATTTTATCCTATGGGAATATATTTTTGATATCTTGATAATTAAAAAAAAAAAACCAAGGGTACAAATAACTTAAATTCCAAGTCTAACTTTTGTTTTTGGAAAGTGTGCAGAATTTGTGTCCTTTTTCATGTGTTTGCATATACATATGTTTATTGGTTATTTTAGGGTAATGTGATTATTGATGAATATGTGTTCTGGGCTTATACGTGATTGATGTATAAACATATTTATGTGCATAATTTCATAAACATGAAATACTTTTCAAAAAACACATATCCTTTGCTTATATGGACTTTATTTTCAGTCAACACTCATTTCACTTCACGCTATTACAACGAGCATGATGACTTTATAATTAGGTGGTTCCTCATGCTGTTTTCCATGCTACAGTGTTCCCATTGTCAGGAATGATCCATTATTCCCTCAGACACCACCTAAATCTAGACCACCAATCACCTCTTCCTCAATTACTACTTCAGTATATTAACAGAACTCTCTGCATCCTCTCAGCTGTAAATCCCACCCATGCTCCACATGTCAGCCAATATCTAATCAAGCCACTTGTCTGATATAACACTTTTTGTTGACTTCAGGATAAAATCTCCAACCCCAAATGAGGTTTAGGATGATTTCCATGATCTGAAATCTTTCTACTTCCCCTGTCCCATCTCATAACTGACAGTGCCTTGCTCTCCTCTTCTAACCTCATGAGACTTCATTCAATTTTTCTAAAGCTCCCCTTTTTCCTCTGGGATTTTATACTTGTAGGTTTCTTTATTTGAAGTACCTCATTTCTACCCCATCCTCACTGTGCCTTGGCCAAGATGGCTCATTAATAAAATCTTCTTGGCAGGCGCATTATTTCCTCAGGAGGACTTTCCTGATGTCCCCAGGTTAGATTAGGACACCTGAATGTATGCTTGCCTGGTGCCCTTTAGAAATAAGCATTTGTCTTGTAATTGCATATTCAATAAATATTTACCCTCTCAACTATGAAGTTCCATGAGGTCAGGTATTGTGTATAGTGTTTATTCTCAGTGCTTACACAATGCTTATCATATGACCTCCTAGGAAATATCTGTGGAATGAAGTTGTGAAGAAAATCTTTCTTAAATATAATAGCTTTTCTGGCACCATTATTTCATCCTTACAACCTAACAAGACTTGGGAAAAAAAAGAAAAACAACTTGTACCCAGAGAATACACCTTATGTGACTAAGTTTCCCTTTGTACTTTCCAAAGGAAACATCACATATTTAAATTATAATTTTATTCCTTCAATAATAAAAAATAAATATTTGAACATTTATACAGTCCATGATCTTTTATTTGCTTAAAAATAACTGCTTCATGCCACAAAATAGGTAATCATAGTTATTATTAGTAATGGAAGCAGAGGGACAAGTCTAAATAAGAGGGTAAAGAAAACTGAAGGCTTCACATGTTCTTTCAGAATCACTTTGAGAAAGAATACATAAAAACACATAAATATATACCAGGGGTGCCATAAAGATTATTGTATACACATTTTAAGAGATGTTATAATATCTATGTATTACTTTTCAAAGTTGAATTGAATTACAGTAGCAATGTGTAGTATGATGCTCACTCAAAAGATGGCATTAATCAAATGAACGCTAGAGCGTCACCATGTGACAGCAGGACAGTCAAAGAAAATGGCAGAAGCACGGTTGTTGATGGAGGAGCACAGAACCATTTTGAAGTGGTATTTGAAATTTGAGAACATGGCTGAGTTTCTCACACGTTCTCTTGACTTAACACCCCTTGACTTCTACCTATGAGGGACCTTAAAGTATATGGTGTGCCATAGAAAACCGCTGTACTGGCTACACTGGCAGTACTTTGGGAAGAAATTGAAACAGCATGCACAGCGATACAAGTAGACACTTTGGTCAACATTGCTCAAGTAGCAGTTTACCATAATCAGAAGTGTATGGACACTGATGGTGACTACTTTGAGCACCTTTTATTATTGCAGAAGTCAAACATGACTTGTATTCATCTTTGTTACTGGTATATATTGAATATTATAATTGCCATAGCTTTTTCTTATCTTAAAATGCATATACATGTTTTTGGCACTCTCTGTACACACACACACACACACACATACACACACACACACACAATTTTTCCCTTATATCTTTGACTAGCACTCACACAACAATTAGTATGATTGATATGGCTAATTTAAGTCAACAATAGCTTCTGAAGATCCTTGATGAGACTCAGCTAAAACAAACACATAAAATATATACTCCTAATGTAAACAAAAAGGTCATCTAACACACCAAAGAGAAAATAGAGTAGGCAGTAAAGATAGGTTTAAAAAGACATAATCGTTTTTAACAAAGGTAGCCACATGAATGGGGTCATATAACCTATGAATGTCAGATGCTTTCTAGTTCAGAGAGCATTTTTTGTTTTAGACAAAAGTTGTGGTTTTAAAATTAAAGAACAGACTCTATTCTTTGTTGGGTTAGTGAATGGGCAAATAGATGATGCTTACTTTAAATCAATGTATTTTGACACCCCCCCCCGAAATTCTTTGTTCTACTATAATAAAAACTAATGACTTTTCTCATGATAAAATTATACACAAACACACACACACACATACATATACACAACCAAATAAAGACATATCTAAATAGAATACAGTGACAATATCTTTTTAACAGATGATCCCTAAAACCCTCCTATTGTTGGGTGTAAAGTAGTTCAGATTGTTTAGGTTTGCCAGGAATAAGCCTAGATTTTTGCTTCCATTTCTTGATTTTTATTAATAAGCTGCATGTAGAAAATGGTAAGATAGACATTTTAAGAACTTGGTCAAAATGCATTTTATTTCTTTACAAATTCATGGTGAAATGTTATTTGTAAAATATTCAGTAACATTATATGATTTAGTTCACTTTACTTAATTATGTCCATAGTTTGATATACACTTAAACTCTACATGCAATAACACAACCCACTTGATTGGGAAAGGTCAAAGAGAAATAGAATTTTCCTACGACCTTTTCTTTTCTCTGGAAAGGGCTGGACTCTTACACAAAACATGCTGGGATAGAGAAGCCTTACATAGAGATTTTGTGGATGGTCAAAGGAAGCAGACTTGGACTGCCAGGAGAGACTAAAACAAGTGGAAGGTCCCTGAAAATTTAAATCAAACCAAAGGTGAATCTTTGGGAGATGCTATTTTCATCTTCAAGAGCCCTAAATCAGAGGTAAGGATAAAGGAATAATGAGCCACCTGTAAAAGACCTATTTACCATGGAATTATTAAATGGGTCCAATAAGAATTTCAACACATCAACTAGAGCAGTCCATTGGGAACGTAAATTAGATTTATGAAAACAGAGCTTCTCACTAAATAGTTAAAAGATGGTAATTTAGCTTCATACTGCCTTTATCCTAATAAACATGGGATGAGGTTTTCCTTTTGATTTCTTTTTCTTGCAGTTAGTTTTATTTGGATTAAATATGTTGGTACCTCCATAAATAAATGTCATGAATGACATACATATCTGTGTTGAGGTAGTTTTCAAGCAATGAACCAGTATATACAATTAGGGGTTATTTTACTTTTTATGGCTGAAGGATTCGGTATTTTTGACAAGAGGGCCCCTGTAGTAACACTACCACAGCAAATTGATAGGTATTGAAGTGGCCATTTAAGTATAAGGTACTAAATATAATGGATATTTCAAACAAGGTTCCAGGAGTGAAGACTAAGAAGGAAAATCTGATCATTCAGACCTAGAGTATAACATCTCCATTTTGATTGAAACCCAGATAGTTTGATTTTCCACCTAATGAATAATATTTGTTCATGTGTTTATTAATACTAACTTTGTGTGAACCAGTAGACTTAAAGGAAACAAGAGTAATTTCAAAGAATCCAAGTAAGCAGCAAGGAGTAATAAAACTTAAATCCTTGTCTTGGAGTTAAATTTTATGGTGGGACTCAGAAAAAAAAAGATAAATAAAATTATAATCATATTTTTATGACTGGTCAGTAGAAATAAGCTATATGAATTTTGGTAATAAATACCTTTTCTTCTCTCATTTTCATCAAAGTGTGTAATTTCTCCTTAGAAGTAAAAGTGCTAATTTTTGATATGACATGGTAATATCCTCAGGAAAAAAATAAGGAAAAGCAATACTATGGACCCAACATTTTCCCAGATTAACATGGAAGTAAAAACAAAGATATCTACCTTCTGAAAACTTATTTCCTGAGTTTTTAACATTGGGAAAGGAAACACAAAAAATTTCTGAAAAGCTCTACATACTTCCATATACAGATTAGAAGTCTGTTTTTAGATTTTTTTGCTTTTAAATGAGAATACGGTTTTTGGATATGCTTAGGCCCATAACAAAGCAAAAGTTTAACATAGTTTTGTAAAATTACTCTAGTTTTAACAGCAGTATTATCACATAACTTCTAACTAAATTGGAATAACTAAATGCTTTATGGGTTATTGCTATGCAAACCATAAAATACAGTAATATCTAACTTAGCTGGTAATGTTCCAAGTAAGTGGATTTTGAACACCACGGACACTCTCCAAGGAACAAAGTTGTGAAATAATATAGCCGATCTAATAAAATATTTGTCTCATGTATTACACTATTTCCCATATCATTAAGATGTATGTGTAACAAATATATCCATTTATTTGACTCCTCCCTATTTTTCCAGTTTCATCTTGAAGCATTTATTTCTATTTAAATACTGATCTCTCCAGACATCTTTCACTTCCTTTAACCAAGTTCATCTTCTTTGAAGATGATATTCCCATGGCATTACTAACTTCTGTGTACTCCTCAACTCTCCTGTCACCACACATGTGTGCACACACGTTTGAGTTCGGACAATTTATTTCTCCATTAAACATTAGTTTATATGTTTCTCAAGGAAGCATTCCCTGTGCCCCATACCCTTCTATCAAATTAGTCTAGAGCATCTCATCATTCATTCTTACAACACATAGTAGCAGTTTCTATAATCATGATAAAATTATTTCATGTAATGGATTCCAGATTATAGTTTTCATTGCAAGTGGAGACCATGTTGTCCAGTGCATCTGTTCACTGATATATACATACATACATACATACATACATACATACATATGTTTTATGCATTGTTCTACATGCTTATATAGGTTATCTCATTTATTCATCATATAGATCCTAGATAAGTATCTTTTATTGATAGGAAAATTGAGGCTCAAAAATACGGTATAACTAGTGCTGTGCCATGTATAAAAGATAGTGGAACCATTTGAAACCAAACATATTTGACTTCAAAGTTATTCTATGGAATAATTATTAAAGCAACGTCTGAAACAGCCTTAGTCATAAAGACCAAGCATCTTCCTTTTAATCCATATGACACTCTCCCGATTAATAGAAAATGTCATGACCTTGTCTATAAAGGTTCTGCCTACCATGCACAGCCACTTGAGACACGACATGCTTCAGGTATCCCTTGTCTTTACCTCTGACCTATAAAAGAAGCCCCAACCATGATAACTACCAAAAGCACAGCTTTTTTGATGCTGACCCTCTCCTGAGTCAATCTGGAAAAGGAAAGAGGGTCCTAGTTCTGAGTCAAAAGACCACTGTACTTTATTAGCCTGTGAGATGAGGGACTGTATGCTACAAAATGTTAAAGTGAATTTTGCTTTAAGTTCACATTTCCCTTTTTTTTTCTTTCTTGTCCGTCTCTTACCTCTTCTTTTCCTTTTACATATCTCCAGGAATCCAATGCTTTTATGCCACTCACAATCCAAAGCATGTATCCACATCTACTCTGCCTAGCTAAATCTCATGTCCCCAAAAGACCTCACCTTCCTTTCCTAACAGTTAAATCCCTTGTTCATTTAGTGTAACTTAGCTAGATATTAGCAAAGCAATCTGACTCCATGAAGTCAACATAAGCACTGACTTTGTATCCTGAAATCACTGTGTCAGGCATACATTAATACATCACATAGATTCTACTATTGAAGAACTTATACTTTGTTTGGGGAGGAAAAGGGCAAAACAAGAAAAGTTGTATAATAGATAACTTGACATAAGTATGAAATTAACTACCATTTAGACTGTACTTGCCACAGAAATTCAGAAAAGATAATAGATTAGAAAAGCAAAGTGTGATAGAACAGAAAGAGTTTTACCTAGACCACAATCTAAATTTTATTGAAATAACAATAAAAATGTGTTATAATGTGGATATTAATCCCCAAAAGGTTGATAATTGATTGCTCTCTTTAATTTCATAAAGCTATATATTTAAATAAATATATAGCTTTATGAAATTAAAAAGCTATATTTATATGAAAAAAGCAATATTTATTTTTAAATAAATATATTTTCTAGTAGAATATATTTAGTCTCAAACTAATTGCAAATATGAATAAAATGGTTAAAATATTTATGCCATACAAAGTGAAATATGTAATACAAGGTTAAAACTACTAAATAAAATATGCAAGCTCGCAAAAATTTGAGGTTAATATGCAAAAATGAAAACATTTGAATAGGATGAGGGCGTGTGGGCAACATTTTTCAAATTTTAATTCAATATTATTAATACTATACATATTTTATAGATATTTCTATTTTGCTTCTACCATTTCCTTAAAAAAAAAAAAAAAAAGCTTTTTCTATAAATTAGATGTAGTATCTTAGTGCAATGCTACAGCAAGACAACATGGCAACCCAAGTGAGATGTACCACTGGAGGGAGCACAGATTGCTCAAGTAGGGCAGCGCTCTCTCTGTTCGTGACTAATGCTTCAGATAACACCCCACCTCCCTATGCGAAACAGCAGGCCTTTGTATCCAGTTAAACAATATGTTCGTGCGAGACTGCTGTGATGCTAGGCATGAAAGGCCATAGGCTGTCTACTGCAGAATTCAACAGTGCCTTAGGGAAGAAATTAAAAGCTTAGCGCATTTCTAGCTGGCTTAAGAAATTTCTCCCTTCATGCCCCTCTGCTATGAGGGGCTACATTAAGATATCGAGCATTACTTTATATAAAGATTTGTAGAGGCACTTGTTCTTACTAGCTGCTTAAACTCAGAAAATTTTTTTGAATATTGTTCCATCAGGTTAGTTAGAAATAAAGGCAACCTTGTGAACTTTGGCTCTCATTGCTTATGTAGAATGAACAGTGATTTACTGATCTTCCCTAAGCCTTTCTATACAGTTGGGTTCCTAATGTAAAGAGATAGAACTATCATATCAAAAACCAGCAGCAAGAAATGAAAAGCAACAGGGACAGGCAGACAACAAAATACAGAATTACAGTTTACTCTCAGTTAACTGGCACCCGTGGAGATAGATAGAGGCTGGATAAATGGAAGTAGACTCTTCATTAACCAGAACTCAAGCAATTGACACTCCCAAGGAACCAGTTGCTTGAGAATGCTGGTTAGTGAGGAGTTCACTGTACTCCAGTAAATTAAAGGTCATGCTCTGTTATCATGCATACTAAAGAATTCTTTTGTGCTAGTTGGGTAGCATTTGGGACAGAAGCATGGTTAACAGCTACAAAAGCAGACAGGGCCACTGACAGACATTACTCAACTGTGAAGATAAGAAAAATAAAATGTAAGTGCAGTCCCACATCACCTTACAAATGGTATTCTGCTATTTTCCCAAATATGAAAATCTTAAGCACTTTCTAATTCTAATGTCATAACATTGAAGCTCATCTGCCCTAATAAGAACTTACATATGTAGTCTCTTAGGCTTCTTCTCCCTGTCCTTTATTTCTGAAAATCTGAGAATTATGTTATATAGCTGGATTATCTACCTCCTCACATCAACCTGGACTTTTAATTTGTTCCTTTGAATACTTAGACTGGTTTATGAAAGAAGAAACAACTAAACGTCTCATATATAGTCTGATATGGCTTGTCCACGGTACTGAGAAAGTTTCTTACTCACCAAGTGAAGAAAACTAAGTCTGATCACTATTGCCTTTTAACTTCATTTTCAATGGACTTCAATCACTCTCCTTCACTTGTGTTAGGAATATGGGAAGATATTTTCCAATTAGAAAGCTTGAGTTTGTCAACTGCACACAAATTATTTAAGATTAAATGCTTTGCACTAGATAGGCTGGGATACAGCTATTGGATTGCTGCCAGTTTTCTTCAATTGTATGAATTGCAAAACCTCTGAAATAAAATAACTATTTTTCTTTTGCAGACAAATAAAATATAGATATGAACTTAAAACTTTAAAATACTTTCCCCTAATAAAAATTTATTCTGTCTGTGAGTAGTCATTTCTTGGAAATAAGTACTCACGTGGTTAGATTCATTGGGGAAAAAAGAACTCTTAATGGTTAAGAAACTGGGCTGTAATTCCTAGGTTTAAATCCTGGTTTCACTACTAACCAGCTGTGTGACATTGGGCTATGAATATAGCTTCTCTAAACCTAAGTTTCCTTGCCTGCAAAATAGGTATTTGTAAGAATAAGTGACATACTCATAATTTATGTAAATCTCTTCACAGAGTGCCTGGCACACAGTAAGCACTCAGAAAATACTGCCCATTATATTGTGGTTGTGTCATTATTTGTTATCTGGTATAATTTGCCTAATGTGAGACATATCTAGGAATATATGGTTCACAAAAATTATTTCTCACCCAGGTGAGCACAGGAAAGGAGTTAGGGTTGGTGTGAAGAAGAGTGAACAATAAATGTATTTTTCTTTTCCAGGGCAAATAAAGGCCAGGAAACTAGACTTATTGTAAGTGATGTCCAGAATTCCATATGTATTTTATCAAAATCACTGCGTTTTCTCTCAAGCAATGTCAGGAACAATCTCAGAGGTTTATGCATGGCTACCTACAAGCCAATGGGAACAAATGAAAAGAGGTCATTAACTTGAGGATGATACACACACACACACACACACACATGCGCGTGCACACACGCACACACACACGCACGCACACACATGCACACACACACGCACACGCACATACACGCATGCACATGCACACACACACACACACATGCACACACACACGCACGCACACACACACACACACATGCACACACACACACACACAGCCAAAGGCACCTGTCCTAAGGTCAAATGGAATTCAGAGGACCACCCTGGGTTCCATGTAGCAGCAAGCATGGTGACAAAGCTGCTCCTGGAATAAGAAAACTTTAGCTATCACTTGGGTCTCAAAATGACATTTTAATCTCTGTATTAATGCTTCAAAGAGAGACATTTGAAACGAAAAGGTCTTAAACTCTTCTTTTCCCCCATAATGCTTACGGCAAAGAAGGACCATGGAAACTAAATAGATGCAGATACTTCATGGGCTAAAGCAAGGCAGTCCTATTATCTGTAAAGTAAGGTCAGTGGACAGTATGGCCTCTAAGGTGGCCTTCAACACTAATGAGTTGTGGTCCAAAGTTTATGCAGGTTTTTAGCGGGGGAATTAATTTTAGAGGCATTAAAAACAATATTATCACTGTTTGTAATTCTGCAAATATCTTTAAAAGGTAATGAAAACTTTGACTTAGCATGTGGTTTTTTTCCCCTCTTCTTTGAAAAAAAACCGTTTCTTTGATAAATTTATGAAGACTCAGTCATCATCTGTGGAGACCTTTATAATTAAGCCATTACATTTTTCTGATATGTTAGATGTTGCAAGCTTGTCTTTTTCTTTCAGCCATGCAGACACACACCCCTCACCATGTACACATTCCTCTGGCTTCTCTCTACCTACCTGCTAAAGCATGTCACTGCTCTGACAGCCATTTCAAGAAGAGTAAGGCAGGCAGAGGTTAGATTTTAGAAGATTTCCATCTTATAAAAAGTATTTAAGAGGATGGGGGAGTGCATTATGACACTCAAGAAAAGAGGAGGTTTGTCTCTATTTTAAATTCTCAGTGCTAAAAAAGGTAAAAAAGGACAATTTTAAGAGGGAATCTAAGGATTTCTTCAAATCAATGATGGCTCTTTGCAAACCCCTTTTGTCCATAACTGATATAAGTAAAATCTTTTCTTAGTTCTCTCAAACACCTATGTTCTAGGGAACTGCACTTTGGGGAGCTATTTCTTGTTCAAGAGACATCCCCCTGAGAGTTACCATCCAATCAATTCTGACAAGAGCAGGCTTGAGAATCCGTAGGTGACCGAAGTGGTAGAAATCACAAATTAAGATCCAAATATCCTAAAAGAACTCATATGTACAGGTGAAAAACAGTTCATGACTTTGCTCCAAACAGGACTATGAATTTCCCTACTGCCAACAGTATTTACCCTTAAACTTAAGCCATCTGTGATTTTTTTCGTGGATCCCTAAATACAGAACAGAATGGAGAGAAGAATAAACTACATGTATGTCCTACCAAATTTAAGCAGCTGCATTAGTCAGGACAATTGACACTGATCTGCTCACCCAGTCTTCTCTGTTGTTTTTATAACCCAGTGCATCAATAGTTAGGTCACGTCAATTCCAAGTAGAGGGCTAAAAGAATGGAGTGATACAGCTCTGGCCTAATTAACACCTCATTTAAATATTTCCTGGAAGCCATTGCAATTTGATTGGCCTGTGTTGAGTTTAGTGAACATAAAAACATTTGTTCACATCCTCTACACAAGAATCTTTCAAATACTTCAAGACTGTTATGGGCTGAATTGTGTCCCCTTGAAATTCATATGGTGAAGCCCTAACCCCTTGCACCTCAGAATATGACTGTATTTGGAGATAGGGCCTTTAAAGGAACGACTAAATCCAAATGACTCCCTTATGATGAATCCTAATCTAATCTAACTGGAATCCTTATAAGAACAGGTAATTTAGACACACAGAAAGACATGGGGCATGCACATACAGACAAAAGACTATGTGAAAAGTCAGAGATAAGGCAACTATCTACAAGCTAAGGCGATAGGACTCAGAAGAAATCAATCCTGCTGACACCTTGATCTCGGACTTCCAGCCTCCAGCATTATGAGAAAAGCCACCCTATCAGTGGTATATGTTATAGCAGCCTTAGTAAACTAATACCAAGATGATTTTAAAGTGGTTAAAATCATATTATGTTGGCTTATTCACAGATCTTTGATATTAAGGAGATATGAGACAGTATTTTGCTGCTAATTGCCAAAAAGTCTAGGATAGAGTAATTTTAGATTTGCATTTTAATGAAGTACTATGTTAATGTAAAAATTGTACCCATTTTAATCATTAATTTTTCTGAATTTGCTACAAATCATAGTGTTTTACATCATTCTGATAACACAGTTACAAAAATGAACTCTACTGATTTACGTTTTGCTTTATGTTATACAGTAATGGTGAAATTGATTTAAGCATGAAATACATATATTTCAGTATAGTTCCATTTCTATCTTTGAAAGGAACTATTTAACCTTTAATATTATTGAATGAAATTTCTTAAACTAAAAACCATTATATGATACTACCATTTTACTTTGTGGCCCCTGTAGCTTCATTAACACAAATGAATGAAGTACTATTAAAAATTTAGCATTAGCATTCTATTTCTAATTTATTTTTAAAAAGTACCATGTAAGAAACGAAGTATATAAAATAATAACCCCCTATATAATATATTAATGATTACATTAGGTAAGATTCTCTTACTGAAATATGCTGTTTTCTTAATTTGGTAACTATTGTGAGATCACAAAAGGCATATTGTGCCCACTTCTAAAACTCTGAAAACAAATTCTAAGTCTTGAAAGATAAGCTTATATTATTCACACAAATATCTATTTCAGGAATTGCCCGAAAATTTTTTTTAAATTAGCACACAAACAAAAAAATGATTCCATGAGACTTTAATTAGTTGGGGGTGGGGGGCTTGCTAAAGAGTCATGTCAACAACAAAAAATTAGCAACTTTTACTGTTATCTCAGAATATTTAGCATCTACTCAAAACTGGATAAAGGTCTCACTCTGTTCTCTTTCTCCTTTGGTATTTATCACTGAGGAATGATGTCACTTTCCAGCCCAGCTTCCATGGGAGACACCTTTGTGAAGCTGGCCTTCAGAGGGGTGACAGCCTCCACTGAGAGTGCCCAGGGACAGTGGCGGGCCAGGAAAGTAGATGACCACACCAATCAGTGCTAAAATAGAAAGACTTGAGCTTTATAGAAATGTGACCATATCAAGGTCCCTTGTATTTCCTGAGAAACTGGACAGCAGTTCACCACCTCCACCTTTACAGCCAGACTTCAATAGGTTTTGGCCTGCTTTTGACCTAGGAAAACACTTGGTAGAAGGGAGTGGGAAACCTTGGTCTTAACCCTTGGCTCCTGCTGTCTTCTAATTTACCTGGGGCCTGTACCCTCAGGGAGAGCCCAACCTTCTCTTTCAACACCAGTGTCCTTCCACATCCACTTCCCATTCTGCAGTACAGGAAATACCTGGACTGCTACGTCATTCCTACCTTAGCTCCAGACATTCATTCTTCTCTCTCTGGCTTAATCTCTACACCAGTGGCGTCCAACCTTTTGGCTTCCCTGGGCCACACTGGAAGAAGAAATGTCTTGGGCCATACATAAAATACACTAACACTAAAGATAGCTGATGACCTGAGGAAAAACACGTGGCAAAAATCTCTCAGTGTTTTAAGAATTTGTGTTGGGCTGCATTTAAAGCTGTCCTGAACCATAGGTTGGATATCTTTGCTCTACACTTTAGCAGAGGGTGTATTTGAAATAATGTGCTTTTTTCCAATAAGACTGTAAGCTCCATGAGAGCAAGAACTGTGTTTTCTTTTGATCACCACTGTTTCCCCAGCATAATGCCAGACACAAAAAAATGTTTTTGGATGAATTACTGAATAAATACATTGTTTTAAGCAGTTATTTCTTCTCCTATACTTTGTTATATGCCTCACCATATTGAATATCTTCACTCTGGAATGTTTATTACATCTATTGCATGTTCTCAGTCTCTTCTCCATGATCCAGACTTACTGATTCTATCTTCCATTCCTGCCAATCCTACTTTTTGCAGGTAAAAATAAGTAGCCACAGTGGCGATTGCTTTTCCCATCAACACATTAGAAAAACAGAAGCAATGCCACAGTAAGATTTACATATGGTCAAGTCCCTTCACAAAATGTGATACACTGATTCTCTGTTAACTGTCTGTAGGGATATACAATTCCAGTTTGGATAGAAAAAGTGGGAATCAAAAAAAGTCAGGACTACTAATCATTTTTAAAAAGTCCTAGGGCATTCTGATTAGAAACATCATATAAAAGCTCTTAGACATAAATAAGTATATCTTTAATATTTCAATCAAGAAATAGACAAACGTGAAGAAAAGGAGTATGTGTACTATAGTAACTTAGCATTTAATAGAGTTTATGGCAGAAGAATTCTATGTAGTACATGTGTTTCTTCAGCTGGCAATGTGGTATACTAAAAAGAACTCTGACCTGGAAGAAGTTTGGGTAGGGTCCCAGGCTTACCATTAATGACATGTACAACCACATTTTGGGTTAGTCTCTGTAATAAATAGATTCTAGGTTGCCACATTATTTTATCTGGTGACTAAGCTAAGGGATCATGACATAGCATACTATGAGGAATAGAGAGTTTTTTAAAAAACATCTTACATTGTCACAATAATTTAGGTGAAATGTGTATATAGTACATGTAGCACTAGATGACATTTTTCTTACCAAAATGATGTTTCCTTTTAATAGCTCCAAGAGAAAGTGTTTCCAGTTTGAAATTTGTGAAATCTTGAAATTCTAAATACTTAACTAGAAGAATATTAAGATTTATGGAAAGGGATTATCAAGGCTATGTGATTTTATGGGAGTTAGAAAAGCCCAGGTTCAAATCTTAGTGATGCACTGAAGAGCAGGGTACTGAATCTTTGCAAGTCGTATCACATCTATAAAATGGGAAGACCTTATGAGATGTAATGTGTGTAAAGCACCTGGGAACTGTTTCTGGTTTATTATCATTGTTAAATATATGATGGCTACTAATGTTTTTACAGATTACACAGAAACACAGACCCAAGAAATGGAAAATACTAGCTATTAAAGAATCTTGTCCAATTTCCAACCAACGTAGGATGGTTTTGATAGCCCTGACAGATTGGTCTCCTGAGCTGTACAAAACTAGAAGAGTCAGAAAGGTTACCATAGTTCATTAAGAGTTGAAGAAAATTAGCTCATAAACTACTGTTTTTCTTTTTCCCCCCCCTTTTTATTATTTATTATTTTTTTTATGTGGGTAGTTCCCTGGCTGGGAATCGAACCCAGGCCGCAGCTCTGACAGCACCAAAGCCTTAGCCACCACACCACCAGGGAGCTCCCTTTTTTTTCCTTTTTAAAGGAAATGAAAAAGTAAAGAAAAAACATTATCACCCATTACAGTAAAATAAAATGGACTTTCTAGTTTTGATTTGTTTGGCTAGACATTGAAATACTCTAATTACATTTAATCATTATGTTTAGTTTTTCAAGTTAACAGCTTTTATGTATATTCCATATGAACAATTAACAGTAAAATTCAAAGTATGAAATTAAAATCACAAATAGAGTAAAAAAATAAACATCTGTAATCCTAGGTGTCCTGTTGCAAAGGCAAGGAATTGATAACATAAAACAAAAACAAAAATGTAAATCAGGAGAATCAAATTTTCAAAAAATTTCTATATGTGTAGAAATAAAAAAATTTTAAATCAGAAAAATAAGATTTCAAAATGTAAACTAACAGACCTAATAGAAGGGCATTGAACCCTACCATATTGCTCTCTTCATCCATACAAATTATTTTCCCTCTACAATCCACTTTTGGGAGCTGCTGAAAAATTAAGGGGCAGTAAGAGATATAACAAAAGCAATTTTTGGAAGATAAACATTTTAGCTGCATACCAAATAAATTAAAATATAGGGGCTAAAGAGAAAGATGGTTTATAGCTGACAGTAGGAAAAGAGGCCCAATTGGGACAAAGGCCTTATATCACTAGAATAACGCTCGCAGCGATAGACAATGATGCGAACTGAAAAACATTTGAAGGAAGAATTAATAGTAACTACTGCCTGCTACTGGACTCAGTGGTTGCTTTGATGGTATAATGAGAAAGATTTTGATATATGGGGATGATAAGGTGAATTATGTTCTGAATAACACAAGTTTGAAATTTAAGAGGGTAAAATGGTTTGGGGAGTTAGAATCTGGTTAGAGTTAGAATTTGGTTGTAGTCGGGAATGAATGCCCTTGTAGAAATAAGATACATGCACTTGCAACTTGATTAAGCAAAAGAGAAAATTATGCACGAGATTTATCAGTGACTGAGGACGTACTGGTATTTTAAAATACTTTTAGAAGGATAAGAAAAAAAGTAAAGATGTTTCAAATCTGGTTAAAATATTTTTCTAACTCCAGTTTAGAGTCTTTTTCTAAATTAATATCTTCAGCTTCCCCACGCGAACAGGAACAAACTCTGTCACCTAATAGTGTAAGGGCTGACTTAGATTGATTCTAGTTTCTCCATGTAAAAGTCTAAGTCCCACCTGGCAGCTTACAGGTAAAGTGACAAATGACAAACGTTCTAGGATTGCCTAGAGCAGGGTTGGTATGTGTCTGTTATGTAAAAGTAACTATTAATAGTGTTTCTTTTCTCACTAAGAATTGTGCCTATTTGAATGATAATTTTTATGGCCTCCTAATTATAGAGCACCATTGTGGAAAATTGAAAAAGAGACTGCCCTGGTGGTTAGAGCCCAGACAGAATGTTTGGCAAGCTCAAGGTACTTGGTGAGAAGGAAAAGACAACTCTTTCTTCAGGGGACATCCCTTGTGCCAGAGCATACAGCATGTCGATCCAAGCACGGACTGGATTCCAGGGGCCACTCCACCCCCTCTGGCAGGATACTGGTTTGGCGTACAGCATTCCCAAACTGTATAATACATGCAGTGGCCTGTCCACCAGCTAGCACAGTCTCACTACTGCTCATTTACTGAATTCAAAGAATTTTCCAGCATGCAGCCCACATTCCAGTCCTTCTTGAAGTCTTCCCTTACCACTAAATACCACTCTCTTCTCTAAATTTACACAGAATATATTTTCTATGCCACTCATTTCACTTAAACCCTATCCTTTCTAGTGATGTCTCTATAGCGTGCTGCCTTTGATAAATTTAGGGGGCAGTAGAGAATAGGCCATCACATGTCTGAAGTTTCTGGAACGGTTTATCTCCATGTGTGTGAATCCAAGTCTGACAACCAAAACAAGATAAATTTGTTCCCAGAAGGAGATACACACCACACACTAATACAGGGAGGTTAGTACCGATTGCAATTGCAGGGCTGCGAAACTAAACAATTTTTAATTAATAATAGTGATACTGACGAGTACCTACTAAGTTTTTACCAATTGCTAAGTATTTTGAAACTAAGAACTTAATTAAAACTTCAAACAACCCTACAAAGTAATGATTATGGATCATTAACCCAATTTATGTTAATAGATCCAGAAACTTAAGTACAAAGTTAAAGAAGTTGGTCAGAGGTCACATGTCTACAAAGGGTTAGAACTAAGATCTGAACCCTGGCAGGTGGACCCCTGAGCCCTCTCTCTTAACCTCTACCCTATCCCATCATTAATCATGTGTTGTCTCTAGCATATGTTTGAAGTTCAGTCATTTGATGGGGAGTCTATATTTTCCTATAGCAATTGTTTTTTAAGAGGGGTATACAAGTTGGACTTGGCGCTTACTTCTGCATCTGGATAAAGAATTACCAGAAGACTAGAAGGAGGAGGAGGAGGAGGAGGAAGAGGAAAAGGAAAAAGAACCAGCAGAGAGGGGTGGCATCATTATGGCCATGTTACAAATTCCAAAGGACCCTTGAATGGCCCTCAGAGATCTGAACAGAAGAAGCCTTAACCTACTGCTATGAGGACCTCAATGCAATAAAGCTTTAGCCATCAAGGAATCTGGTGGGGATGAAGCATAAACTTCTCAGATTTTTTTTCTCGTAAGAAGTAAGAATATAGTGTAGACAGCATTGCATAATACTTCAGAGCACGGGAGTGAGCACTGGGGGGTGGGACCTGGCAAGTAACGTAATCCCACTATGGTGGTTTATTACTCACCTATCAAAAGAAGAGACTGTAAGTTGCCTTATAAGATTTGATGAGTGTTAATGAGAAAATGTATATAAAATAACTATCACATTTCCAAGTATATAATGCTCAGCATAGGCTGCCTGTCTAATTCACTGTTGCTGACACCAGATTCTAACAAAGGTAAGAATTTAAATGGGTTGGGTGAATGTCGGATTTCGGGTGAGTTCTGATACCTCTTCACCCAAATTTTGTGTAACACCACTTTCTTTATGGAATCAGTTCACTGCATTTAACCTTCTATTTGAACTCGACTTTCATGAAGCCAAGGCCTCATCTCATTGTTTCCAGGTCTGTTTCCTACTGTGATTGCGTCTGGTGGGGACCTGCCTCTCTTTTCACGAAAGCAAATCTTTGTATTTAAAGACACTGCTTTTTGTTTGTTTCTCCTCTACCCAGAAATTACACTCTCCTCCAACTCCCCTGCCAAAGTGAGCAATAAAAATAAGAAAACTGATGACTCTATGTGGACTTCTAAAATGCTCCAGCAAAGGTGCCCCTGAAAAATTACTCTGGCATGTTATCAATTAGTTGACACTATCTAGAAAAATGGAGCCAAATATCCCTCTATTCTGTCCGGTTTTATATCTCATAAATCCAGCTAAAATAGTTCATTAGAAACACACATGGAAATATCTAGACAAACTTACCTGTATATTACTTATACTCTCCTTTAGATTCCCAACAGACATTTTAAATATTCAAACAACCAGTATAAACAATATGCCCAAGATGAGGAATTGCTTCAAGAATACTTAACATAAAGAAAGACTCAAATTTCCAGGGTAGGGTGTGTGGGAACCACAACTACTTTTAATGCAGTCAAATTCATAAGGCTAAAATCAAAACAGACTTTAACATGTTTAAGATGAAAGTCTTTCTTTGAGAAATACTCAACTCATGAGGCTAAATTTGACACAAAATATTCATCATCATAATTTAAATTTTAATATGTGGCCTATTTAAAGGCTTCATACTTGAAAAGGTTTTCACTTTTATTATGTCGTTCTGTCTTAATTAAGAACTAAGTAAAATATTAGATTGGGTTACACCTTTGAATTTTTACAGAAATTAGGTTTCTATTCCTTAAGAATAAATGTACTTCTCTAATAATCATATGAACATGTTAATATATAATTTATTCTCAACAAGTACACCTGACTCACCAGGTATCAGGTCTATAAAGACATAAGTTTAATTGTTTAAAATCATTTTTTCCCCTGGAATAATGCTATACAAAATTGAGTTAAAGATATTTTTCGACAGAAATAATTTTTAAAAATGATTTCAAAAGAATTAACTCACAGGGAAGTTGTACAAGACAGTAATGAGAGTTCCACATACTTTTCATCCACCTTCTCCCACTGTTAACATCTTAAATAACCATTGGACAATCATCAAAACAAAGAAATGAATATTGGTATTATACTATCAACTAAAGTACAGACTTGATTAGGTTTTAGAAGTTTTAACTATGTTATTTTGCTGTATATAATGCACACCCACATTTTGGTCCAAACTTTCAGGGAAAAACTTTTTTGTTTCAATTTTTTAATTCAAATTTTTATTTGTTTATATTTAGGTACTTGTTTTTATATTATAAAGAAAATTTAGCTTTTATTTTATAACATATTATGGTATAAGAAATTTTATATAACAAATAATTAAAAAACACAAAAACAGATACAAGATCCAAGACATTTTATGTGTAAATTTTTTTATATAAAAAAATAAAACAAAAAACTGATTATTCCACAGTATTATTTTGCATATGGACAGACATTGTTATTGATTTCTAGAGTTACACTTTTAACTCATAAACATAAATAAAATAATTAAAATATTTATATAGATAGGGAATTAGTAGTACCCATGTATAATGCACATCCTTATTTTTCACTCACAAATTTGGGCAAAATGTGCACATTATACACAGCAAAACACAGTAATGACCTTTTTCTGTTCCAGGATCTAATCTAGATGCCCACATTGCATGTTTCCTGATTATACTGAGGCTATGAATTTTTGTGGAACATCCCAAGAATAACAGGGAAATGAAGTTTCTTTGTCAGAGCATCATATCTGGAGGTGCATGTAGTCTTATAACTGGTGATGTTTAAATTGATTACTCAGTTTAGGTGGTCTGCTGAGTTTCTCTATAGAAACTTTGTATTTTTTACCTTGATAGAAACAGTTTTAGAGTACATAAATTAGACTCTTCAAACTTCTACCTACTAATTTTAGCGCATCTATTGCTTTCAACAACCATTACTTTGAAGTTCTAATGCTGAATATCTATGTTGATCATCCTTTTACATTTGTTCATTGGAATTCTGTAAGAAAGAACTGTCCCTGCTCCCCCACATACCTATTATCCATCTATCTGTTCAATTACTTATTAATATCAGTTTGAACTCACGGATATTTACTTTACTATTTGGTTTATAATCCAGTGCTATTTCTACTTATTTTGTAGCTAAAAATTGCTCTACTTCTGACCAGTAGGACCTCTTTCAGATTGGTTCTTGTGCGCTTCTGTCATGTTTTTAGTTCGGGGTCAGTAAACTAGGCTTATGGATCAAATGTGCCTCTCTACTTACTTTTGTAAATAAAAATGAATTTGAACACAGTCATGCCCATTCATTTTCAGATTATCTATTGCTGCTTTAGAGCTACAGTGACAGATTTAATTGTGACAGAGAGCATGTGGCTTGCAAAGCTGAAAATATTTACTACCTGGCCTTTATAGTAAAAGTTTGTCAATGCTTGCCTCAGATAATTTGTTTTTAATTATCAGCTTTGGATAGTACCGCAAATGTATCTGTTTGTCACATTTCAGGTAGTTCATAAGACAGAAAGTTGAGTATATATTTGCCTATATTCTCCTAAATTAATTACTTACAACATTTTTAATGTTAAAGACTTATTTTTTTGTGTAAAGGAAGAAATAGATTGACAGTGTTCTCCTGGAATAAGTTAAGTACATACATATAAGAAAATAAACTATAAATATTAAGAAAGTAATAGAAGGAAAGTGAAAAATTATAAGGGGAGAGAAAGAGAAATTGTCTTCCTCTATGAGTTCTAGTGATTCCTCTATGCATGCAAAGGGCTTGTGAAATTGTCCTCATAATAATAAAAAAAGTAACAATTTCCAAAGATTTCAGATTTTTTAGTCACTTTTGTCTTGAAGATATTAGATATTGTTCTTAAACCCAATTAGATATTGGTAAACCCTTCTCAGTTGATTTACCAATAGATATGTCCAAATGAGACCCTCAAACCATACATTTTGGTGTTAAGGATATTTATTATGCAATGCACCAATGCTAGAATTATATCAAGCCTAGTATTAGTGCTCAAAATATATTTATTGGAAGGATAATGACATTCTTATAATTGTATTTGAGAGAACAGTTGTTCTAAATTGGAAGTACAAAAGTTGGACTTGTTTTATTAAAGAAAAAGAATTATACCTGAGCTAGCAGAGACTACCATATTTTGCCATGTATAATACACACCTTTTTTGATAAATTTGTAAGAGAAAAATAAGGATGTGCATTATACATGGGTAGTACTAATTCCATAGCTATGTAAGTGTTTTAAGTCTTGTATTTAAGGGTTAAAAGTATAACTCTAGAAATCAATAATGATATCTGTATGCAAAATAATAGAATAAGATAATCATTTTTTATATTAAAAAGTTCTATACATAAAATGTCTTATATCTGTTCTTGTGTTTTGTAATTATTTGTTGCATGAAATTTCTTGTACCATATGTTAAAAAATAAATGCCAAAATTTCTTTATAATACAAAAATCAAGTACCTAAATATGAACAAATAAAAATTTGAATAAAAAAATTAAAAAAAAAAACTTTTTCCTTGAAATTTTGATGCAAAAATGTGGGTGCACAATGTACATGGCAAAATACGGTATATCCAGATAGCTACATCACTAATTAGAAGGTTACTATTATTAGAAAGTTAATAAAGGACAGCTACACTACATTGGAAGCACACCTCATTTGAGGAGGAGGAGGTTCCTTCAAATATATTCATTAAATAGGCTTTATTTTTTCCTCTAAAATCTCAACATCCTCAAGATCAGAGGTACCAAATCCTTGGTAAATAGGCCCTAAGAATGTTGAGGCACAAATCCTAAAAATCATATACATAAGTCTGTACATGCAGATATATGAGTATTTCTACAGATATGATGTCCTATTTTATCAGATTCTTAAGAGGAAGAGATCCAAAGGAGTGTAAGAAAAATTTACCTAGATTAATGTTTAAAACTAAAGATAGTTACTTAATTTTTGTACTTCATAAAGGGCATCAACATCAATGTGTGAAATTTCAACCTCTTTGCTATTCTGATACCTCTTGAACATACTGTCATTGTTCTCTGGAAATAAAGTGATATTTAATACCAACCTATTCCTGAATTTACAAGATAAGAAAAGCAGACAAGCAATGGACAAAGGAAGAAGTATGAAAAGTATGAGCTTGATCATAGTTGGCATTCAAATGCTGATATTAAAAGCCAAGAGAATTTCCCTTCTCTTAGTAGAATTTTTTTTAAATTGCCTAATCATATACAAAACATACTATTTATTACGTGCATTTACTATAAAAATATATAAATATTCCTGAGCAATTTACTAAAAAGCTCTTAAGGTAATAAGGGGTCAGAGTGTTGGAGCAAGTATTAAGAGAAAGGCTCATCATGTGAGTTGGAAACACACTTCCCTTCCATTGAACTCAGGTAATTATAAACTACACAATACAGGAAGTATACTGTTTGATAACTATCAAGCTATGTGAGAAAACTATAAACCTATCAAAATCAACCACACACTTATAAAAGCTACTTAAAGGTTCCTGAAAGCCTAATGTCATTTAAAATGTAATTTCTGACCTTTAATCTTTAGCTATTTCTTAAAACTCTTTTCCATCTCACTTCCTAAAAACTAAATTTTGCATTTGTAGATTTCAACTAGTATCTGTATCTGACTTGAGTAATTTATTGTTTGTAAAAAGTAGGTATCTTCAATATCTTTGAAGAAAAGTCCTTGAATACAAAACTGAGTCAATAATTTTGGCTTTCCTTATATAAATTTATGATAATACCATTCTCTGTTTAAATTGAGTATTTTTGAGAATAGGATTAACTTTATTATAAAAATGTAAATCACAAAGAAATTGTACTTTGGACACAATAATAGAAAAAAAGAAGATAAAGGAGGAAATCTTCTGAAAATCATAAAGAAGGGCTGCTATTTGTGTACTATAGCATAATATATAATATACTTAGCAAAACTCCTTGAACACAGTAATAATCAACAAATATCTCCTTATTTGATTTGTTGGTTTCTCAGTGATAGAATCGGAGAACTTGTCATAGTAAGAAAAGGGCAAATACAATAAGTCTAACAATAAAAACATATATTTATAAGTAAAAAAAAAAAAGAAAAGGGCAAATGAATACTGGTAAAAAAAAAAGCCCATTTTCTTTACATTTCAGTCTCAAAGGGAAAAAAAACTGGAGTGTTTATAAATTATACTTTTGAAATAAAACATATTTATTTATTTTTAAATGTTCCAAAATACATTTAACTGATTCTTTCAATGGGCTTTCGAATTAAGTTCAACTTCAAATACACAGGGTACCCATAGCTCTGCTACTTTATCATACTACAGTTTTCCGATGAAGTTAGGAAGTCATCCCTATTCTCTCGGCTCAGTTGCAAATTAGATTGACCTAAGTGAGAAGGCAAAAGTAGTAGAAAAAATAGGGAGAGAAGAGTTTCGACTTGCATGTGTCTGTGACACTGACAATGGTATTCAAACAGTAGATACCCAACACATACCTAAAGAAACTAATTTTTTGAATTATTTCAGTTTTGTCAGCAGTATGCATTTAATACTAAATACTACATTAGTTTCAAGGGTGAAGAATGTGCATGTTCTGAAAAATAGAAAGAAATGGCCTGTGATGGTTGCATTGAGCTTTCAGAAGGATCTGTCTTACATACGATGAATGATTTGGCCCTGTGAAAATTTGGCCCAAGTACTACAGGGTAGAATACTGACGGGAAGCAGATAATTTAGCCCCCATTGCAAGATAACTTTATGGAAGTTGGTGATAGAGCTAACCACCATGCTTCCTGGGACAGAACATGAAAAACTGCCATAAATACATAAGAATGCAACAAAAAAAGGCAAATTACAGTCAATCTATAAGACTTTGATTTAGGGAATGAACCCTTTAGCCTTGTTGATGTAATCTCCTTTCCTTTGGTTGTACTGTGAAGAAAAATCTTTTAGGAAATATCTGTATTAATCTATGTTTGCCAGCCTGTGTAGTCTAAATGATACCAAAGTCTGCCAAACCATTAGAGGAACTTTTTCTTTCTTTTGTCAGAAAATTAAAAATCCAAGTGTGGTTGCCTTATAGCAACAGTAAGAACTCTTTGCTATTAATATATATATATATATATATATATATATATATATATATATATATATATATATATTTGTCTCTAATTCTTCCTGCTAATTCCATTAAAATGAATGCATGCCTTCCTCCAAGAAAAACCGAGGCTTTTAAGACTCCCATCAAGTTTCAACACCATTCGCTCCAAAATGGCCTCTTCTCTATTGGAACATATTTTGTGTGTGTGTGTGTGTGTGTGTGTGTGTGTGTGTGTGTGTCTTATTCAGAAATGAGCCAAATATGATATGATAACTCTTATATTGTCTCATATATTTTTCATCTTGAACATTCTTTTACTTATCTCTTTAAGCAGATGGTAAGCCTAGTGTGTTCCTTTAATATAGTATATATTCTTCAAATATTGTATTTGTTGATTTGATACTAACTTGACAGGAATAAAATGAATATTTGACTTTGTATAGAATATAAAGGACATCTTTTTGGCAAAGCATGGTAGACAAATGAACCCAAAGGTTTATTCTCAAATGTAACTGTGATTTATCTGGAGCACTTCTTAGTCTGAACAGGTAAGATGATGTTAGGTTTGTGGATTAACATTACGAGAAGAGAATGTCTATTTTCGTTGAGAGTGAAAACTTTGCTGTGTAACTGTAATTAGGGACAAATCAGAGATTAATGATGCATTATAGTCTAGAGCTTTAACTAGATAAGCATCAGGAAATGGCTTTCTCAATTTTAGTTTGCAAAACATTATTTCTATACTTTGCTCCATGCATAGAAAATAATGGTAACTGGGTCTGCTATTCAAAAAAATTCAATATTTATTCTGAAATATGAATTGCTGAGTTATAGGAATATTTTACACACTCCAAAAGAGCATATAATCTACTTCTACTAATTAGTTTCTCTATGAAAGCCTTCCAGACAATTACAGGGTAATACCACTGGTCAATGCTTTAGGTGCTTTTTATTAAAGGTACAGTGTTGCTACCAGATGAATTCCTTCATATAAAAGCACTTACCACAAAGCTCTCTAATGGAAGGTTAAGTGCTATACTTAATTAATAATTTCAACCCTTATTACCTATATTTTGCAGTGCAGGCACTTTAAAAGAAACCAAATACAGTCTCTTGGTCCCTGCTTCTCTGACTATAGAATTTGGTGGTACAGGAATTAGTCCAGCTATTTTTCTAAAGAATAACAGCAACAACAACAAAAACCTTTAAAAATAAAAATTGTCATACCACAAACCCATATAAATGAGATTACTAGGCATTGCTATTGAACTCACACACAACATCATTTTGTTCTAAAAACTTTGATCTAGATGACACATACTTTTAGATTTAAATTCAGCCTTCATTGGAATTTTTGTAGATAAAGATCAATAGAAAAGGTATTTGAAATTCTCATGGCTTATTTTCTTACTCAACATAATGCTGAAATGCACACAGAGCAGACAATTAATAAAATACTTGATGACAGCCATGGTGACTCCCTTATTGACCATTAACTTTTTATATGTATAGCTCCAAATTCCTCACAGGTGCTCTAATTTTCTTGAGGGCAGATTATGTTTTACCCTTATTTGTATCTCTCATAATAACTAACTTTTCTCGCTCTTACTTAATATGTTAATACTATCTAAAAATACGTTTTGGTGAAAGGCACTTAGAATCTTGGATGCAATATAAAAGTTTGTATCTAAAATATCTATTTCTAAAGATTTTCTTCTTAATTATTATAATGATGTCAATTTATGATTTTTAAATATATTTTATATTTTTTCTTATACTGAGCATCCATTTAATTGATAAGACACTATGTGTGTTAAACAAATATAGCCTAGAAAAAAATACGCAAATATTTGTTGACTTAATTAATACTGCCCAATCTGAATTCAAATTGGACATTAGCATGCCCCAGAAAGACAGGGACCAACACTTTTTTGAACTATACCTAGTACACAGTAGCTGGTATGGGCACAATTAAATTTAATCACATAAACTATATTAAAATAATGAGGTACAGAAATTTTTAAAAACATAAAATATTTACCCACATACATTAATGTATTAGAAAACTAGGTTCTAATTATCCATGCTTGGGAAATGCATAACATATTTCCCTTTTAGAGATGCATTATAAATACTAATATAATAAAGTCCAAGTATATACATTTTTAACTAGTTTAATCTAGACTTTCTCAAACTAACTTGGAAGTAGGACTTCCCTTCTCACCACACATGTCACCATTAGCATTCTCTAGAGTAGCAGTCTTAAAGACACCAGTTTGGAAAGTGTGGTAAGAGTAAAAAAGTCATTAAATTCAAGACAATTATAAAGCATTAACTGGTGAAACACACTTAAGCTTCAAGAGGAAACTGCCATTGTAATAAGAACAGGATTTATCATTTCACATGTTCAGGTCCCCTGTTCACAGATATCATTCCAAGGGCAGGGCCCAGACCGTCTCCTACTTTCTATGTGTCATGGCATCCAATGCAATGACTTCCACTCAGTAAAGAGATATTTATTGATTAATTG
This sequence comes from Lyroderma lyra, assembly GCA_004026885.1. Taxonomy (NCBI): domain Eukaryota; kingdom Metazoa; phylum Chordata; class Mammalia; order Chiroptera; family Megadermatidae; genus Lyroderma; species Lyroderma lyra. The sequence continues at coordinate 160,464 of PVJL010000844.1, forward strand.
TATTTTAGGAAATTCACCAATTTATTTTTCTATAATTCCACTGAGGCTGTAGTTATTATTAAAAAGAAATACATTTCTACTAGGAGTTCAGTGAGTGCAACGAGAGATTATCAGGGACTATGGAGCATGGCATGCAGATTTAAGTTACTTTCCTTCCAGATCTTTCATTCTTCCATTTTATTGACGGAAGGTGCACATTTTTATAACTGTAGTGTATACCTGGGAAAAATCCCAGGACATCAATTCAGCAAATATTTATTGAGATCCTACTATTTGCCAGTATTATAATAGGCACTGGACATATTAACAAGCTTGCTTCTAAATTTTGTCATAGAGCAGTTTGTTTTTAAAAATTATATTTAATTAAGCAAATATTTGAAGAGAATCCAGTTGATAAAATAGGTTTGAAATGAGGTTTGAAGACATAAAATTTTATAAATCAAAAAAGGTCCAAAAGGCCATCACAGACACTTCATTCCATAATTGTGAGTCAGTGTTAAGGAAAATTGATCTTTATTTAGTAAGTTATTATTTCCTCAAATTATTCCAAGAAAAAAATACTTGTACTAGAGGAGTTTATATATACATTTTGGTAATCATTGTTGCAGTGCAAAATGCAAACAAGTAATACTGGTGTGAGAATACTCATGAAACCCCATGGTTATATGACAATGGAACAAACATCATTTACTTACATGTTCTTACACTTGCTGATTTACGATACTATAAATAGTTCCTTTACTAGTTCTCTGTTTGTCCCAAGGCCCTCTTGCACCTTTCATGAGCTTCAGGTATGTTAACACCATCAAAAGAATCACCTGGTTCTATTTTCTTGCACAGAAAAGTGTTACAATATTCCTTGCCTTAGCCTCAAATTTTAACTGTGTTACTTTTGACAAAGCCTTTCCTTTGTTCGAATGCAAGGACCTGGTAAAAAAGAGCTCTGCCATGTTGTGCCTTTTATGTGTGCGTTTTTCTGGCTTCACTGATGTCCTGAATTTTGCAAACGATAACGTGTGCCTTCAAGGTCTTCTACAAAATGCCATTTGTACACTGTATCAAGAGCAGTATAGGACAGCAGTACATTCACATGACTCTAAAGTTCAATAAATACTTGATGGTTTCTCAGAAAACCCAGAATTTGGTGAGTCGAACGCAAAACAGTGCTTTGTTTTCCACTTCGTTTTTCCTAAAATCTTCCCCGGATACACATTCACTGGCTTACCTGCAGGGTAGCGCTCGATCACTGGCCAGCTGTCCACCTGTAGCGTGGCATTGCCACCACTCCGCGTGAAACGAACCACATGATATTTCCCATCGTTAATGATTGCATTGGACTCTTCAATGGCGATGTCATCTGTCCCAACATTGAATTTAACTCCAATTTTTCCTTGGTGCTGGAAGAGAGCAGAGGGGACAAAAGTTGTATAAAGTTGTACTGATTAGTTAGCATTTAGTAAGAATTACATATAGGATACTTCAAGGGCATGCTTCAGACAACAGCTACTTTCCTCCGATTTTACTTCTGAAAAACTCATGGAGTAGAAGCAAGATTCTTGACATTTGGGTAAGTCTGAAGTATCTCTTTCATAGGTAATTGACATTCATGAGAACTGAGCTGCCTTCTTCCCGGAGGTTGCCACAGACATGGTGCACAGCTGTCTGTGTGAAAGGACATGCTTTCATGTCCTGTAACACAGCTCTTTTAATCTCCTCTTTTCCTTTCACAAGAAAAATGAGGCTTGACATTCTCCCTTTTAATAATGGTAAAATCAGTGCAATGAAGTCTGTTTAGAGACAATTGACAAATGCTCACAATATAGGAAATCATTATAAAGTTGTATGGGCACACAGATAGGCATTTAATGAGTGCAGTTTCTTGGTCATTATTCACACACACAAAAATCATAAAATGCCAGGAGTCTGAAATTTACTCAATTTCTTTATTTTACAGATGATGAAACGATGACACAGAAAGATGCAATGACTTGTTCAAGGTCACATAACTTAATAGAGGGGTACTAGAGGTAGACTTCAGGTCCCTCGTTTTTAACTTACATCTATGCACAGATAAGGCTATCTAAAATTGACTTCCTCTGTGCATTATGCAAAGCAGCACGGCAAATCATTCTAAGTGCAAAGTCTGCTGCTGTTAACTTCAGAATTGCATAATACAAGGTGGCAAAGAAAAACATGTGCTTGTATCCTCTGCTTCAGAGAAGCATTCTCTAACAGATTGTCAACTTTTCCGTGAGCTCAGTTGATTTTTAAAGCATGTGGATTTGTTCTAATCAGTAATACTGCAGGCCCCTGTTCAACTGTTGAGAGGAAGAACATGGGGGAAGAGGGCTTAAAGGATGTACACTCCATCCATTTCCATAGAAATTTATAATCAGAGTATCAAAAACCTGAAGATTTGGGCCACATCCTCCTGACTTCTTAGCAGATTCTCATCAGTGAACTAGGCAGCAGGAGTGTGGCATCAGCCTACACTGGGAGTTGTAAGGAAATCTTGTCTAAAACTGCATGAATTGAAGAGAAGTATTGGAAGGTGTTATTTGGGACATTATCATTGCCCTCTTCATTTAGATGTTCTATCTTTCTTTTTCCTGGTTTTTAATGTCCAGAAAGGATCTTTTTCTTATAATAAGTTAATATAATTTTTAATTTTTAGAAATTTTGCTTTATTTTAGGCTTGATGGACAATATGACTTAAAATCACATTTTCACTTTGACTTGCAGGACTAGGAAACTCAGAGTCAAAGTGAGTGGGACAATTTTACTAGCTGAATAGACTCTTGATATAGTTGTCCCCTGGACTTTTTATTTTATATCATATTTCTCATGATCTTTACTTTTAAATATATGCCATTGCAACAATTTCAGGGTATTTTTTTGTTTTGTTTTGTTTTTTGTACAATAATTCAGGTGATTAAAAAAAACAGTGGCATTCCAATTAAAATTAAAATTTATCCAAGGGCATATGGAAACTATTTTTTAGAATTTGGGGGTTTCATTCAATCTCTTTTGTGTGAGCATTCATTATTTCCTCATTCTGGTATAACTCCTGTTTTCTCATTTTCAGTAAATCATTTAATGTGGAGTGTGTGTGTGTGTGTGTGTGTGTGTGTATAAACATGTGATATATAACATCACAGGAAAATCAAGAACCTCATTTAAGAGGTTTATAGTTATCTTTATTTAGCAAACACCTTTACAGTGTTCTAAGCACTTTACTAACTCCGATACTTCTGGCAACAGCTGCATGAGAGAGGTACTATTTTGTCTCCATTTGACAGATGAGAAAACTGAAGCACAGAGCGATTAAGTAACCCGGCTAAGGTCACACAGTCGGAAAGAGAAAAGCTATGATTCAAAGGCAAGCAGTCTGTCTTTAGCGTTTATGCTTCTAATCATTACACAGGCTGAATTTTAGGAATATTAGCTCATCCTGTAACGGCTGTAAGTGGATTTAGTAAATCTAGTTGTTCCTTGCTACCTGTTTTATCTTTCTTGCTAAACTAGGAGTGCCACAGCACCTTGTATTATACTTCGCAGATTTTACATATGTATCAATCAACGTGTGCTTAAAATTACTTTACAGAGTACAGTAAGTAACTAGCCTGTGGAAATAACGGGATGGTAAAATGAACTCTTTTTTTCTTTCTCAGTGACAGTTGTAATTTTGAGGTGATGAGAAGTCAAAAAAACAGATTGCTACTACTTCCATTTTACAAAATGAGGTACAAGATTGCCTAAGCCAGGGGGTTCCCTGGTGGTGTAGCTGCTAGGCTTTGGTGCTCTCAGCACTCCGGCCTGGGTTCGATTCCCAGCCAGGGAACCACCCGTGACTGCCCCCACCACCCCCAAAAAGAGAAAGAAAGAAAGATTGCCTAAGCCAGACTTGCAAAGGAGAGCATTGAAACCACTTTTGGGATCCTAAATTAATTACCTATTTCCAGCCCATTAAAGAGGCAAGAAAGGCCAAGCAGATTTTTGAGAATTAGAATAGGATCTGGGGGGAGAATTGGGATGTGATGTGATTTGCATGTCCATCCAAGGTGGAAGGTTAGTTTTCCCTCATCTCAGTGCTTCAATGGAACCTCAGGAACTCGTCTGTCTCCTGGAACTTGATGGCAGTGATTGGGGTAGTCTTCAAACTGGGATTTGACTCATACCTGAGAAATCTTCAGACACTGTGACTGGCTGATGCTCTGATGGCAGAAGTAAGAGATATCACTGTAGCAGTGGCCACTCGGGGACCAGAGCCGGTTAGAACACGGGATATGTGAGCATTGCCGACGGGCCAAGGGTTAGAGAGCTACCACAGAACTGTGTTGTATCCCAGCCAAGGGAGCCACGTCGGGGACGGGTAGTGAGTGGTGAAGACAGCTCAACAGAATGAACCTGGACTTGTAGCAATGGACGCGCAGGGACTGAGATGGAAATCCTAAATGACCAGCTGAGGGAATTGCATTAACCCACCACAAGGAAACTGCAGATCAAGAAATCCCAATGGTATAAAATGCTTCCCTGAAGTGTCCCTCAAAAGTGCCCCTCTGAGTCAGTTTTAGGCGTAGGCTAAGCCCAGCTAGACGCTTCTGTTGTGTTGGCTGGGTTAGATCGTTTCTGCCTCTCATCTCCTCTGCCTTCTCCTGCTCCATCCCCGGAGGAGTCAGAGAGGCAGAAGAGACATGCATGTCATGACAACTAGAGGAGAAACAAACCTGTCCCCTCACTCAGTAGCCCAGGAAGTGTTAATGGAGTGGCTTTAACGGAAGTTGCATTTATTATTATACTACAAAGGAGTGAACTGAAGTTACTTTTTACATCGTATGTCTAAAAGTGAGCAGGATGACACTTTACTATCCAAGAATGACCGAAGTACTATTGAGACTTTACTGCACTTCCCAGGGGTAAGGAAGAAGGTGTCCACAGCACATATTTAAATTCCTGTGGTATCCTAACAATCACATTTTCAACATAACAAGTATATGACCATACTCCTTACTCTAGAGTTGCCCATTGTTTTAAGGTCTCTTTTACTCATATTACGGGCGTGTTTCTTATCCCAAGACACTTTCCTACTTGTTCTGATAGGAAGGCTACAATAGTTGATTTTTATTAAAGAATCAAGTTCTGTGAATAGAAGCATTACAATGCTAAGGTACAAAATGTACCAAACTCTAAAATAAAGTCCCTTTACCTTATCCCAAAATTTTTCTGCATTACAAAATGCAAAATGCTTATTTTCTAGGGTACAGAAAGCTCCAGATTGTATAAGGATTCATTTTTTGCAATATAATAAAACAATTAAGAGACAATGGGGATTGCTAATGCACACAGAGAGCTTCTGACTTTTAAATGATGTTCATCTTTCCCTGAATATGCTGATTTGAACCTTCAACTTCCAACATCATTGTTATCTCATGGATTCAAACTCCAAAGTCAGCTAGAGAAGAACTGATATCACCAAAGCAGGCTCAAATAACAGACCGTATCCCAATTCAGACATTACCCCAACACCCCAACCCAGGCTGCATCACATCTACGAAAAACAATTTAATCAGAAACGAGAGCCAAAGGGTAAATTTTCCCCCTGAAAACAAGTACATTGAAAATGCATATAAACCACAAAACATTATTTCCAAGCATATTTTGAGGACCAAAATTTATGATTCTACTTAGAAACCATAAATATTCTCCAAACACGTCCTCCCCATGTTGACAGAATAGCAAGTCGTTTCAATTATATAAACAATAAAACTTGCTAAACTTTCTTACCAATGGATAATTACAATTAAGAAGAATTCATTTCAAATTCTTACTCCCTGGGATTAAATGTAATTGTCTCTGCAAATTCTCATGAATATTGCATGAGCGAGACCAGCAGTCGTTTCGCTGGACGTGGACTAATCTCTCAGTATTGTTACCCTCCTTGAATGGATAACTGGCTCACACCATAATTTCAAAACTCTATTATGAGAATATCAGTAATGGGGCATTTATAATTGAATGGAGTCTTTCCATGGAGTCATTACATAAATAGTGACAAAGGTAACAATTAATTTTTCCCCACAAAAGCTTATTTCTGAATAATGATTATATTATTAAACCAAGTTAAAAGAAGAAACATGAAAGTTCTAGCAAGTGGCACCACAGCTTAATACACTGTCTAATTTCATCTGCAATCATATATTCATATGAAAAATATTTGTTTTAACCAACATTAAGTTTTAATGGTATTCTCAATATCTTGGGCATACTTCAAGCAACAAGTTGGCATGTTATACATGCAAATATATTTCAATTTATGTGCATATGAAATAGATAAAACAGAATATACATATATAAAGATTTAGTCTGTATATGGCATATAAATACATCACTGTTTCTTTGTCCCTTAGTCTGGGCTGGTATGTGGCAGTGTCTGGCTCAACTATGTCCAGGAAAATAGAGCAGTAAAAAAAAGAAAATTTTCAACTATTTTAAAAAAATTTATTTGTTTACCACACTCTGATAGACAGCATCACCAAACAGGATGAACAAGAGTGCAACCCAGAATGGCATGTAGACCTGCAAGGAGGCTTGTTTCTGGTTATAAACTTCGGTTGTACAACACGGTACCGTCCTATCCTCCCGGGCCCCACCTTGGACAGAATTTGACATCTTCCATGCACTCCATGCTTGTGTACATTTCAGAATACTAAACGACTCCCACGGTCCAATTCTGCAGTGTTGACTGAAATCAGATTCAGGATAAACATTATGTTTTGCTCCTCCAGAGACTAATCCTCACCAGAGAACAACGGTTTTAAGGCTCCAGGGGGACTCTGGGGTCTATAGTCACTGTACACTGCAGAGCGTGTCAGAGAGCCATCTGCTCTATCACCTCAAAATAAACACACTGATCAGATAATTGCTAGTTTAACACAAATACATTTCCAAATGAATAACTTAGAGGTCCTACTGGCTGATAGTGACTGTGTTTACATTCTAGATGGTCCATAATGTCAAGAAGTGGTTTGGGGGAGTTCCCTGGTGGTGTAGTGGCTTAAGGCTTCGACGTTGGCACTGTCAGCGCTGCGGCCTGGGTTCGATTCCCAGACAGGGAGCTTCCCATATACCAAAAAAAAAAAAAAAAAAAAAAAAAGCAAAAAAAAATAAAGTAGTAGTTTGGGTCTAGTTATTTTAACCTGTCATTGAACTGGAAATCACCCCTCCACACACATACCCCATTTCAAAAATGAGAAGCTACTGCTGCCCTGTCTCCTACTTTCCCCACTGAAAAATGTTTTTTAAATTCATACAGTAATAAATCAAAATTGAAAATATGATATGCATTAGGCATTGTGCTTAAGTGTGTAGTGTAGACAATACAAACATGTAATGTGTGTTCTCTGCCCTCTAAAACGTTTTCAATCAAATTGGGAAGATAAAGCATGCATGCAAATATTTATACCCACAAGAGACTTGAGGGAGCAACCGGCAGGAACGCAGATCCATTCTGGGGGAGGGGTCTGACCGGCCTCAGGGAGCATCCAGCCTTTTGGCAGGAGCAAGCAGCACTTGCCCAGTTGTAATCCTGCCAGCAGATACTAAAGACACCCAGTGCTATAGGAAATACTTTCCCTCTGTCTCTCATCTCTCTTTCTAGGCCTACATACCAGAGTGCACACTGGGTGCCAGGTAGTGAGCTACACATGATGCATCTACCTAAAACTTTCAGCAGACCTGAAAGGTAAGTGTCATTTTCTCTCTCTGCTCAGAGAGTTTACATTATGTGCCCCACATCACATGACGAATGAACATCAGTACTGGGACCTGACCAATTTGGAGAGCCTTTCTAAAAAAGGATGACTTCAGCTGTGTCTGTGTTTCAGGGAAAGATCTTGAAACCAAGGCTTGCTCAGAGGACTGAGAAGAGCAGGGATACCGAAAAGTGCATCTTTCTTCTCGGCTAATTATATCTCACAGCACCACACAGTAGGGAACCAGGTTGGGTGCGATCTAGGAAGATGCTACCTCAGAAAGATCTCATGTATGTAGGGCTAAAACATTCCAAGGAAATAGTATTTTCATTTTCCCACGAAGTCGTCGTTAAGACAGAATGGCTTTTCTAGCGTGTCCCCATTGTACAGAATGCTAGAGCTCCTTCGATTCCATGAAATAATATCCTGATGGTGATATTGCCCTCCGGGAGGCTTATACTCATCTCTTGGTCCTCAGACTGTCTAGTAAAACATCGTAAGCCTCCAACAGTCCCTCACACACTGCTCCGGGGTTAGTTTTAATGCACCTGCTTTAACTCCTCAACCATATTATAAAGAGCTTGAGGATAAAATAAAATACTGGCTTATTCTGCACTGTATCCTTCACTATACTTGTCAATCTTCCGCTACATCTGTAATTTTCCAAAACTCTTTCACATACACTTATTTTAATTGAGGTATAATTCACATATCATAAAATTTGCCCTTTAAAAAATATATGCTTCAGTGGTTTTATTATATTCACAAGGTTGAGTAACCATCACCACTATTTAATTCCAGAACATTTTTCATCATGCTGCAGTTTTCTTTTGATGAGATAATGCATGTAAAGTCTTAGCACATTTGATAACTACTCAGAACCTGTGAGCTATATTATTATTACCATTATTATCCCTATATTATTATTATTGTTATTCTTATAATTGGAAAAAAGTGTTTTTGCTCTACAGGAGGTTGATGGAAGTTAATTGAAAAGATGTTTGAATTATACAACTATTACAGTTTAGTGAGAACACATAGTAGCTCATTGATCTTCACGTCAACTTGTGAAGTAGCTTACCTATTTAATAAATAGCAAAGCTTAAGCTTAGAAAGGCTGAGACTTGACCAAAGTCAGAGTCAAAATCCACCATGGTTTGGTTCAGGACGGAACATTCTAAAATCTAACCATGCTCACCTATGGGATAACCAAGTCCTGCCATCAGACGTACTGAGGGAGAGAGTGCTCAATCTGATGACCCCCACCTCCCCTCCCATCTCAATGACAGGTACTATGGTTCATAAAAAGCTAAATGGATAGCTAAGCCGTTGGCATAGAAAAAAAGAATTAGAAAAGGAAGTACCACTTAGTTTTTTGAAACACATCAAAGGCACCTAAATTTGAATTTGAGTCTTAGCTTTTTTTCAAAATGTGCAAAATGAATGAACTCTAAGATTTTCTTATGTTTTTAAACCAGAAATTCTCCAATTTGGCACAGAAAAGGGGATGTCCCACCAGGCCAATGTCTCAGAATAATTGGGGAGGCCTTTTGTAAACCATATGGGTTTTTCCCCCAAGACATTATAACCCTTCTTGTCTAGGGGAATGAAGGGACGTGTTTTTATAGCTTAGACTTCTTGCCCTGCCAGATATGTAAGTAAAGACATTCTTGAACCACTGTGACGTTTTACAGCGTAGCCGTGGGTTTAGAGATGGCGTCAAGCCTTTTCCATGATATTTTCTCATGGTCCAAACAGCGTATCTCTGCATGATACCATAACTGCTGTAGAATAAACTAAAGCTAACATCATCTTGGAAATTAGAACCATCTCTTTGAGGTGATAAATTTCTATATTTGCATCCCTGAAACAGTAACAATGCCAAGGTGGAAATACTCATCTTTAAATGTACCCTTATACGTAAAAAATGTAAGAAATGTGTTCTATCATTAAGCTTTATTTCCCCCCCTGAAAAATCAAAAAGCAGAAATTAAACAGAGCAAAAAAAGGGCACTGACTGCTGACATATGTAGGGTTCTTAGTTTTCTACGTGCAATGCCTCTGGTTTGAATATTTAGCCCTTGCTCTGGTACCATGACAAACGCCTTAGGCTGCTGCACACAGATCTAAAACCACTCGGGCTTAAGGTAAGGCTCGTCCGAAGTACAATGGGCTCACGAGAGATGGCCTGTATTTTTGTTTAGTTTTTTACTTGTTTTATTCTTGTTGCTTAAAAAAGCTTTAGTTAGATGTTAAATTAGCTTTGATCACATTTTACAGTCATTCAGGAAACTGTATGCCATCAACTTTGTGTTTCAGATACTGATTAAAATAATAACCTCTGTTTTGGGGCCTCTCTCTGATTCTCTGTCTTTGGGCCATTACACTGCTTAGTATTGCTTCCACCAGAAAGTGGATAGGGAAAGGACATGTGATTCTATCAATTCTGCTAGCTGTTGGCACTTTTATATAAGAGGTTTGGGATTATTTGTCTATTTCATTTACTTGTTGTATCCCATAACATAGAGCACAAAATTTTTCAGAGCAATAGATAAAATACCTTTGGATGGTGATTTTAGTCCTCTACATGGTGAATGTTACCTTAGTAATATAGGTTGTAAGTACGACAAAACTAGCCTCTGTATTTAAAAAGTGTTTTTTTTTTTTTGAAAAACAAAAGTATATCAAGAGATAAATAGAATTATTTTAAGACCTCAGTTGATGAATGCTTGTGAGCCATACATGAGATGAAAAAGTTGGTTTGGAAGGGCTATAATTTTTTTAAACTGTGTTTGTGAATCTTGCCTTGCAACCAGAAAAATAATGGTGAGGTAACATTTTCAAATGTGTTTGATGGACTGACTTTTTAATAATGCTATTTTGGTTTTCATAAGTCTCAAGGAGAGCCCCAACTTGAAATGCATTCCAAGAAAAAAGCTGACACTACTACCTTTCTTGTTTTCTTTCTTATTGACTTTGGTCTAGGACTATGTGTGTGACAGCCTTGGAAAACGCAAGTGTTTGCACATGGCTGGGAAATGCATTCATCAAAGACTATTTTCTATAGCATCAGCAAGGCTCTATTATCTCCAGTGTGGTAAATAACCATTTCTGCAACCATTAAAAGTAAATCTATGTTTATGTGTGTAATTTTGGTATAACAGAGTTTTCAGAAGAGAATATGAAATCTCTAAGGCTGAAATTCCTGATGATTATGGCCTTTTTTTGTCTTAATAAAAATTAATACCCCTACAAAAATAAAATAATGTCAAGAAAGGTTTATCAAGAATCTATTAGATGCAGGGCATCTCACAAAACATTGTACCACTCATTACCAGGACTCAAAAATTTAATTGTATTTGTTGCTTGTGTTTACATACATTCATTTTCCTAAAATGCATGACAGTCTTGCATAAATTACATGAAAATTTTAGCAATATTGTAACACAAGTTTAGTCTTCAATGATAATTGTCCATTCACTCACTCATTCATTCACTTAATCAATACAAATAGAGTTCTTACTATAGTCCTGACATTTTACAAAGTTCTGGATAAACAGTGATTAACAAAACAGATGACACTGTTGCCATTATAAAGCTTAAGTCTCTCATTATTTCTTTATATATTAAAATTTATATTAGCATATAAAGTATGCTAACTGTTATGAACAGAAAGGGCAGGGTGTTATGAGAGGCAGTGAATGATTAAGGAAAGCCTCTTTGAGGAGCCATAGATGTGAAGAAATTAATGGTGAGAGTAAGAGTTTTCCATGCAGAGGAAATAGTATTTGTGTAGGTCCAAGGAGAGAAAATAAGCATGTACAAAGACAGGTGCTTTTATGTACAAATGCACATTCAGATATAAATATATGGACTTCTTATACAAAGATATAGAAATTATACATGAACATGTATAGTTTTATCTAGAAATTTTGTCAAAGAGACAAAACTAGGTTATGAAATTATAAAGAACTAAAATATATCATTTGTACAAATAAAGCAATTGGAAAATATATAGCAAAGCATATTTTTAAAATCTTCCAATCTAAAAATGGAAAATTTTTTATATAAATGTAGTCTAAAAGTATGTACCTTGGCATTTATCAAATTGTTCCTAAGTTTTATTTATCAATGTGCTTTATGAATTGTAATACATGAAGACTTTCTGAATCAACAGAGACTAGCTACATATTACAAAAGTCATTTATTTCTACAATGTCAAAAACTGATTCATCATTATATGCATATATTTCAAGGCTAATGTAACATGTTTCATTTCTTTGTAGGAGGGGAATGTCTTATTTTTCTAGAGAGTCCTTTTATTTCAAGATGTAGCAAGTGTTCTCCATACACTTTTCACCTTAAAATTGCTGTTTGAGTTTTTTTGTTTCTTTGTTGCTTTCAGTTTTATATTCCACATATGAGTGAGGTCATATGGTCCTTGGTTTTTTCTGTCTGGCTTATTTCACTTAGCATGGTTACCTGAGGGGAAGCAGGGAAGGAGGTGGGAGAGGAGGGAGGCAGGTCAAATACATGGTGATGGAAAGAGAACTAACTGACTCTGGGTAATGAACACACAGTGCAACACGTAGATGATGCACTGTAGCATTGTACACTTGGAATCTATGTAATTTTTGTTAACCAGTGTCACCTCAGTAAACTTAACAATTAAAAAAAAAAGGTCAAAATACTGTTTGAAATCACTTGACTAGTTTTTCAAGTACCCTCCACAAATCAGTTGAAGAAAAAAAAGTTTTCACCTCTGACCTTTTTGTTTCCCTGTTCACTTAGAAGAGAAAATAAACAAGAGTTGATGTTTGAGTCTCTAAACAGCAATTTTCCAGGTAATGAAAGAGTTACTTCAAACAAGATCAGAAGTACTTCATCCAACTCCTTTTCTCAAAAAATTTCAAATAAGTGTATGAAATTTTCCTGCAATTTGGTCAAGCATTTTGAAGCCAAAAACAGAGCACTCAAGTCCAAATAATTCATGAACAGTTTGAACTTGAGATAAATTGCTAACTTCCTCAGAGCAGTAAGCACCGGAGGTTCCCTGAGATCATCCCTCTTATTGTTCACCTAGAAGAGCTAGAGGCTATTTTGAGGAGACTCGTGGATAAAGACAGCCTCAGATACAAAGATCTGGAGCAAAGTCATTAGCTATCTATCGAAAGAATACATGCTTTTACTGAATGTCAACTATAACTGGAAAAAAACCCCCCACACTCGTGCTCTCTTTTCCTCGCTGCTCTGTCACAACGGCCATTCCTTCCCATGAATGTGTCATGTTCTACCCCATCTCAGGACCTCTGCTATTCCTTCTATCTGGTTAGCTCTTTCCTTGCTTTCCCCAGCCTTAAATAACTGATCCCTTACAGTTGGGGGGTAAAAACGAAAAAAACCTTGAGAACTTCAGAGTGAAGGTAGTTAGGTAGTCATGCAACTGCTAAGCAAAAAGGATAATGTTTGTCTATGAAAATGCCCTTTTATAAAGCAAAAACTGATTGGGGAATACTCACTGAAGTACAAGACACTCACTTAAACATCTGTCCTCACAACAGTTGAAAAGGCAGTGCCATATAGGAAGGCTGTGTCTCACCTGATTAATAGTATTCTTCAATGGGTTATCTGTGATACATTTTTAATTATTAAATATACTATGATCTCATATTCCACTTGTACACTCCCCCTGCCAAACACGTCCACTCTTTCAAAATGAACACAAATTAAACATAGATGAAAAGGAAAAAATCACAAATATTATTCTTAGGCCAAACAGGGGCCATATCTAATGTATTCACTGTTTTGTGACATCAGTGCCACAGCTTCCCAAGTGAGTGTGAATATTCAAGAAGGAAGGGCTGTGTTTGTCAGCTGATTCAAGATGTTAATTGCTAAACTTCAATATCTGCTATATGCAAGGCACTCCTCTAAGCAGTTTACATATATTAGAATATTATTATTATTTCCATTTATTTGATGAGGAAGCTGAGCCTCAAAGGTTTAATGACTTGCCCCAAATCACAATGCTTAATAAGCATTAGAGCTGTGATCTAGTTTCAAGCAATTTTTGAGTCCAGATTTTGTGTGCCTAAACATAGGTAGATATTGTGCCTCTTAGAAGGGATACAGGCACTAATGAATTGGCAGTTTAAATGTCATATTTGTAAGCCTCTAGGAAAGAGAGAGATGCTCACAACTTGGCTATTGTATATGCCAAGCAATGTATTGATTACTTTTCAAACCTTCACTCATTTAGTCCTCACAATAACTCTATTTGTCAGCCTTGCAATCATCATGTTAAGGACGCCTGAACCTCAAAACAAGTAGGTGACTTCTCTGAAGTCACAGAGCTAAAACATCATCTAGTCACACTGAACCCAGGACCATCTGGTTCCAAACTAATGTTTTGTCAACCACATCATACTTCTTCCCTCTGTACACTCTTTCAAGACCCCTTGGAGGCCACAGGAGAGTATCCCAGGGCCTCTAAATCCTTATGATTTTATGAGGTTTTTGAACACGGACAAACTTGTCAAGGTGAGGTTGGCAGAGAACAACTACTTTTCTTTTATAGGCTTAAATTAGTCCAGGTGTTCAGTATTATTATTATTATTCTCTTCATCTATATTAGGGCCAGAGGAGATTTCCTCATACTTCAGAAGCTCTGGGTAAAAATGGAAGCACAAATCCCTTTAGATTTAATTATAATTCTGGATGTCACGATATGCTCCTAGACGCTATAATGGAGGAGCACTTGGAGAAAAGGCCAGTGTCGCTCCTCTGTCCCCACTTGCCTGCATCTCTGTTTTTCCCCAGTATCTTTTGCCCCCAGCTAATGGATTTTTTGAAATCATTTTTAGTATTAGCTGTCATTTTGGAAAAATGTGCCTCAAACTTTTCAATCAAATCTAATAGAATATGTCATCATCATAACAAAGTCAGTCATGTGTTTTTCTTAGTAAAATTTATGACTCTATTGGGAAGAAAATGAGAGAATTTAATTGTAGTTTCCTAATAGTGATAAACCTAATATTTAAAAAGAAATAGTCCTAAGTTTTCCAAATGTCAAAAAGTAATAACCAATATAGATTTGAATTTTGTACCAGTTTGGGTGTATTAAAAAAAAAACATTCTTGTGTAACACTGTGATATGAAGCCTTAAAATGGTGTTAGAAGCAATGAAATAAACCATCATTAACTATGTCTTATATCACAACAATAAAAATAATTTAATAGGCAGAATTGCTGAAATTTTAACTATGAGTTGATCCAGTAGAAGTATAATTTCTTATGGAAAGTTTTTCAGCTTTCTTAGTTAGCTTTTCAGGTCATGAATAGAAATTTAATATTAGTCTTTTTTCTTTTAATCTCATTTAACTCCTGTCTTAAAAATGTGGCCATGCTTCAGACCCTTTTAATACTCTCCTTCCATGATTATTTCAAGTGTTCTATTTATAAATAAAAATTCTTAAAATTTTTTTATTTTGATCTTTGTCATTTGAAATAAGACTCTCAATCATTGCCATCTTCTCTTTCCCTCTAAGATTGTAAGCATGAATCTAGTTTTTAAGGACAGGAGCTAATTTCACCCAAGACGCTGGCCAAGACTGCCATTTTGGGAGAATGCTTTACCCTGGAAATCACAAAGATAATAGCCATGCTGACGTGAAAAATGAACAACAACAAAATAACCAAACTCTTTCTCCTGAAGCAAAGAGCATACTTTGATGTTGACAAAAAGAGACAAGAATAATTAATATAGGCTCTAGCTGCACTCCAGTTTACAACTAACTAGTAACAATGTATGATTCACTCATAAGATTCAACAATTACCCTTAGTGACAGGTGAGTAAAGAGATGTGGGTAGCATTTAAGCATGAGCCAAGATGCAACCAATGTGAACTTAGCCAAACTGGTTTGGTGACATTAAGCTTTTGATTAGCTTTCTTTGTCAAAATTAAATAATTCCATATTACTTTGAAATAATAATGTAACTTCCTGCTTTAATGAACTCTATCATCTATCACAAAGTATACTATTATATTTCATACCCTAAAAAATACCATAAGAAGAAATTAAGAAAGCATTTCAAGACAGATTCATAAATTTATCTTATAAATTTAAAGGCTAGTTGGGCATTTTATTTTATTTTTGTTTTTAATGTATTGTTGACTCATCATTTAACTTACAACATCATAATGTCCAAACTACATTATAAGAGCTGAACTACTAAGAAAATGCTGGTATAAAAGACTCTTGGTCTAGAAGATAGTTTATGCTTCAGTGATTAATAATGTTGATAACAATAAGCATTATTTGTCAGTACTACTTCCTATGTTCCCAGTTCAATCATTTCTAATATAGTGCTGAACATAGTTCTGCCCCATAATGGTCATAAAATAAATACTTACTGAATATTGACTGAATTTTCACATCAGTTCTAAGAGGCAGATACTATCATTACTTTCATTTTATAAATAAGAAAACTGAGGCATAAAATGTTTAGTCAATTATCTAAGTTCACTCTGCTAATCAGTTGAAGAACCAGGCCTTGAATCCAGATCTGCTTATTTTAACTACTACTATCTTATATTGTCTTTGGATGAGAAATATCATAGGAATAGGCATTCCCGGTGAATCAATATTTTTCAGAATATAGAAAATAATAGTCAGCCACTCATCTAACTTCATAAAATTAGAACTTTCTTATACAAAAGCCAGTGCAATGTAGCACCCATACACACACACAAATCCCAAATCCATAGGCCAATTCATACTACAATCATTGTTGCTACTGATATAATTAACCTATTCCTTACATGTAATCAATAGCATATAAATAAATCATCAACTGTGATAAAGATGGCTGCTGCCTGTAGTGCCATTTATTGTATGAGTCAGTCCTTACATGATACTTTATATAATTTTATCTTTATAATTTTGAGGTAACTATTATTATGATCATTTTACAGATGAGAAAATGTAGCTCAGAGATATAAAGCCCCTAAGTGTAAACCCAGGACACAAGCTTGATGCTTTCTAGCTTTAGAGGCTGTGCATAACCATGTCGAGTGTATACCAGGAATGCTGTGATGTTTCAAAATTAGGCAATCCACTAATATGGATCATGAGGCCAAATGAGGAAAAACAGTATAAATCGTTAAGATAGATTCTGTAAAGATATTTGGTAAATCCAATACCATTCTTGATTTTAAAAAAATTCACTAAGTATAATAGGAATAGAAAAATATTCCTTGGTGTGATAAAATCAAATCTGAAATCAAATGCCACCAACATGCCTAACACTAAAAGGAATAAATGTTTATCATCTTCATGTTTTAGCTTTGTTTTAGACATGTCAATCAATACAATATGACAGCAAATGGAACTAGTTGAAATGACTGGGGGAGAATAAAGGAAAACACTGCTTGTTACTGAACTGAAATTATACCGTTGGATAGAAAAATAGGCATTTTAAGTAACATAAAGGTGCTAATCATCAGAAAACTATTCTAAGAATGAGACAATCAAACATAAATTCACACATTCTCATAAGGCATAGTAAAAAACATTCAGCAAAATACCTTAGAATAAAAAACTAAAAAGATTAATGAAAGTATATGAACTTTTTTTACTTTTGTAAATCATTATAAATGTGGACTCTGGGTGATGGGTTCATTGAAGTCTATTATGCTTTTTTCTCTATCTGTACTAGAAAATTTCTATAATACAAAGAATGACAATGAATGGTAGCCTGATAATCAAGAAAATTGCAATTTTCATACCTAAATAAATGTGTGACCTTGAACAAATTACCTAACTCTTCTGTTGTCTCAGTTTCCTCATTTAGTTCAACATCATTTTCTAGGTCATTCTTTTCTGTTCTATAAGTCTATTCTATTCTACCATAGGCTTCTCAATTTTTATACACCTCAATATATTTTAATTCATAATGGTTCAATTTGTGAGAACCACTAATGTGCAATAAATGGAAAGTATATCCAAAAAAACAAAACAAAACAAACAAAAAAAGAGGCACTGATATAACATGTAAATAGCACACTCTTCCTATCTGCTTTGAGATTTAGAATGTTTCTTAACCTTTAAAAATAAAGAAAAATAAACAAGGAGAGAAAAAAGAAAACAAGTGAGTCTGGTGTCTAGCAGGAGATGTCTTAGGAGTGGTTATTGCAATAGAATCGTGAGGATCCTATGCTCATAGCTGATGTTTTCCATCAAAATCGCAGCTACGTTCACTTTGGTTGAGGTAAGGGGACTATACTGAGATAGTATAAAGTATCCAAGGAGCAACCTTTCACTTTTATTTGTAAAAATGGGCTTATATTCATTTACTGGTGACACACAAAATGATGTTTCCTAGGTTTCTGACACACACACACACACACACACACACACACACACACACATGGTGCCAAAAATGTATATACATTTTAGGAAAGGAAAAAACTATTAAAATTGTAATAATATATATCAATAGCAAAAGATGAATACAAGTCTCATATCTGACTTCTGCAATTACAAGAGGTGTTCAAAGTGGTCACCATCAGTGTCCAGACACTTGAGATTATGGCGAACTACTGCTTGAGCAACACTGACCAAAGTGCCCACTTGTAGTGCTGCACATGCTGTTTCAATTTCTTCCCAAAGCACCGCCAGTGTAGCCTGTTTTCTACAATACGCGACATCCTTTAAGGTCCCCCACAGGTAGAAGCCAAGGGGTGTTAAATCAGGAGAACGTGGTGGAAACTCAAACAACATTCTCAAATTACAAATGCCACTTCAAAAGGTCTTGCTCCTCCAACGACAACCGTACTGCCACCATTTTCTTTGACTGCCCTGCCTATAGCTTGGTTATGTTAGGGTTCATTTGATTGAAGCCATTCTTTGAGCAAACATCACACTACACATTGCTACTATAATTCAATGCAACTTCAAAAAGTAATACATGAATAACATCTCTTAAGTGTATACATTTTTTGGCAGCTATCTATCTATCTACCTATCTACCTATATCTATCTATCTATATGTGTGTGTCTATGCTGTCCAAAAAGTATCCAGACATGTAATATAAAAAATAGAAGCATTTATGGACTCGTATATATCTCAAAAAAATAAAGACAGTGCAGAACTAAAAATAAGAATATATTTAGCATAATGGATTTCTCCACTATTGAATAATAGTGGTCACCAAACATAATTCAACAGTACAACTGAGTGAACATTTTCCCCCTAGGTTTTAATTTAGATATATGGTATGTATTGACTTCTTCACATTATTAGTCATAAAATTTTTCTCTTGTTCCCCTATTGACAGCTTAAGAGAATGTCCATAAACCAAGTTTCTTTTTAAAATATCAGTACTCTAAAAGATAAAACTGTCAACATCCCCTCTCATTTCCTTTCCAGAATTTAGAACTTTGATAGATTCCCATTAGATGTGATGCTTTTTGCCCCATCTTATTTGTTCAGATTACTTAAGACTAAGTTGCAAACAACTTTTTATTTTGGAGACCATAAACATAGGACGTTTATAGGATTTCTCTTGGTCCAATATTTTAGATTTCCCCATGATGCACCAGGAGGAACTTTGCCAAGAACTGAATGACACTGACTACCAATACTGAATATTAAAATAGAAATCTTCCAATTGGAAAGATGTCTTAGGCCCAAACTCTCTCCCGATTCAGGAAACTGTTCTAAAATATCTTTGACAAAGGGCACTTAAATTCTACTTGATACCAGCCAGTAGTGTTACTAATTCTCAGAGCAGTCTATTCATTTTCGAAAATAATTTTGAACTGAAAATTACCTCTTTTTAATGTGTCTGTAGTATGAATCAATATAGTGTAATCTGTACCTTTTCCTCATATGACAACCTTTCACCTTTTTGAAAACAGTCATCTAGTCTACTTGCTTCCACCCTCAGTTCAAGTCCTCTTTTAAAGAATAATTTTCTATTTTTTAACTATCAATAATTAAGATATCCCTCAGATATCACCCCTCAGATATCCCAAATTGTTAACAAATCTAGATTCCAAAGGACCTTAACACAAAACATTGACTTAAATGTAATACATGAGATGGGTAGTAAAAGTGCACTATTTTCCTTAATTAAGGCCTTATTTCTTCCATCAATATTGTTTGGGTTTTTTAATAGCCACACTCACGAGTTGCAGTTCTGAGCTTTTAGCAAACTAAAATTCTTAGACCTCTGTACACTGTTCATTAGCAAGATATCTTTTCTACAGCTATTCTTGTGGATCTGGAAATGCAATTACAGGACTTTAACCACCCCCTCCAGAGCTTCCATCTGGTTTGCTTTTGCTCAATCCTTTTTTCTTCATCCAAAATATTCTCTTCCAGCTCTGCTGTCTGAAAAAGCTAACTCTCTTATTTATCTTCCTCAACTCTGTATTATTCTCTGTAGTATATCATTCTGCTTGATGGAGAAGATAAAACCTAAATAGGAGTCAAATGCTGTAGCACTCTCTTTTGAGATGTCATTACATCCTCTCATCTAAGCAGATTCCTTTCTCGTCTATCATTTTCTAGAAAACCCACGTTACACAAGACTCTCCTTATTCTGACTTCAGACTGCGTGGATCCCTATTTACTGACTCTGAGCAAGCTCTCTCTCTCTCACTCATTTTTTTTTTTTTTTTGGTTTTGCAAGCATCATTTGAAATGCCCTTTTAAATTATTTTAAGTTGTGAATTCTTTCTATAGAGATAGACTCCTGAGAGGTGTCAAGAACTTGGCTATGGTTTTGACATGCAGTGTACAACTCAGTCAAATGTGCCTATGTGCCTGCAGTGTGTCCCAGTTCCATGTGAGCCATTATTTCCTTTAGTAAAATTCAGAATAAAAATCTTACTTGTCTCAGAGATCTAGTAAGAATTACGTGATATTTTTTAAAAATTAAAGTGTTTAAAATAACGTATAGGTCAGTATGTGTTATCCATAAATATAATTTATTAAAAGTCTACTAACTATACTTTCATCGGTATAAAATGATCATCAAAAGAAATCAGAAATGAGCAGATTCTTTGTTTTATGAACATGGCACAGTCAGGTGCCTACGCCGCCTCTGTTGCCAGTATCTGGGATGTGTGTCCCCTCTCGTCTCTTGCATCTCTAATTATCCAAGTCCTACTACTCCTTTGATGCCAAGTCCAAATGCCACCTCTTCCAAAAGGACTTCCCTGAGATTCTTCTCTAAAGCTCACTACCCTCGGACCTGATTCTTGCAATGTGAGGATACTGAAGGTGTGAAGTGCAGAAATCCACTCTGGAAAGAAACCTGAACGAGAGTGGGTGCTTAATAAGTATCTGTTAGATGAGTCAATGGCTCCCCTTCCCCAGCCGTAATTAATATCTTCCTGTCCTGAGTCTCTACATCCTTACTGCACATAACTGTTTACCTGGCATCAAATTATCTGTGCAAATGACTCCTCTGCCCCGCAGCTTTAAAAAGCTGTTAGAATCCGTCTTTGTGAGATGGATCTTTGGCCATCACACAGTCTCAACACACTGTGGACACTCAAAATATTTTTGAATGAATTGGTGTCTGCTGTTAGTTATTGCTATACTGTTTGTGTTTGTGTTTAGTCCAAGGAAATTTTGAAATCTGTACCAAAAAGAAAAAAAAGGAGATAAAAAAGGTTACCCACCAATTGCCTCTGTAACTATAAATCCCTCAACTCTGAAAAGCTTTTGGAAAGTTTACATCCAATTCTAAGGGAAACTGTTAGGGACGCTCTTTGTCCTTGATGTTCATTTGCAATCCATCTTAATTTGTTGAAAAGTAAGACAGGGGGGATTATATTATTTGTGTCAGGCCCTGCCTGACACCACTAGTCTTAGCTCCTTCTATGGAACTCCTTAAGTTGAAGTATCATTGCATTGAAATGACTTCCACTGACCATTAATCATTTAATTACTCAATTAATCATTATTGAGTATCCCTATGCATGCAGTGGACTACATAGGTGCTATGGAAGATATGAACTTAGGCTCTATTCCCCATTTTTTAAGGTAATGTCCATATACACAAGTACTGACATATCAATGCAAGGGATATACAAACTGACCTCTAAAATTAGTGATGTAAAAAAAGGAATGTATCATGGATTGGGAGAAAATATTTGCAAAAGATACACCTGCATTTTACTCAAAATATACAATAAATTCTTAAAACTCATCAATATGAAAACAAACTAAAAGAATAAAAAAATAAGCCACAGACATGACAAGACACCCCATCAAAGAAAATAGACAAACGGCAAATACACATATAAAAAGATGCTCCACATCATATGTCACTAGGGTACTGCAAACTGAAACAACAACAAAATGCTACTACACACCTAATAGAATGGCCAAAATCCAAAAACACTGACAACACTAAATCCTGGCAAGAACGTGGAGCCACAGGAAGTCTTCGTCATTGCTGGTGGGAATGGGAACTGGTACAGACACTTCGGTAAACAGTCTGACAGTTTCTTACGAAACTAAACACATTCTTAGCACACGATCCAGCAACGACGCTATTTGGTATTTAACCAGATAAACTGAAAACTTAAGGCCACACCAAACCTGCACATGGATGTTCACAGCAGCCTTATTCATAATTACCAAAACTTGGAAGCAACCTGTATGTTCTTCAGTAGGTGAATGGATAAACTGTGGTACATCCAGACAAGGGATTATTATTAAAAAGAAATCAGCTATCAATCCATGAAAGGACACGGAAAGACCTTCAATTCATATTATTAAGTGAAAGATGTGAATCTGAAAAGGCTTCACACTATATAATTCTAACTATGTGACATTCCGGAAAAGATAAAACTACGGAGACAGTAAAAGGATCTGTGATGGACAGGAGCTGGGGTCGGGGGAGCGGAACAGGAGAGCACGGAAGAGTTTTAAGGCAGTAAAACTACTCTATAGTACGATACTATAATACTGGATGCACACACATATATACTGGGGGTTTCAAAAAAGAGTATATACATTTTAAGCTATGTTACCTATGTATCACTCAAATTCTGATGGTAACCACTTTGAGCACCTCTTGTAATTGCAAAAGTCACATGTAACTTGTGTTCATCTTTTGTTATCAGTATATACTGAGTACTACAATTTTAATACAGTCTTTTCCTTTCATAAAATGTGTATACAGTTTTTGGGGCACCCTCTGTACATATACGCTGATTTAAAAATAAAAGTACAGTAGGACCATAGATGAAATAAATTTCTGAGCGCAGCCAGGAGTTCACCCAAGCTGAGATAATAACAACAAAAATCAATACTCCTTGATCACTAGCTCCCATCCTGGTACAGTCAAAACAGTTTATATATATGTTCTCATTTAATCCCCACAGTCACTCAGTAAAGGAAGTACCATTATTATCTCCATTTTGTTTATGGTCTGAGACTTATAATGGTCAATAACTTTCTCACAACTGGTGTGGGATATAAGCGAGATATGAATCTAGGATTGTCTGACTGCACAGCCTGGGCTTAATCATTACCCTACGTTGGCTGTCTTGAAGGAAAAGGAGAAATCAGGTGAATAAACATACTAGGAAGAGCAAACCAGGTGGGAAAAGTCATATTTGTTTTATTTAATATTTCTTCAAAACTGACAGAGTATTTCTGATATGAACAGAAGCAACAGTCTTCCTGTCTCATCAGAATTACACACACACACACACACACACACACACACACACACATTTAATTTATACACAGTCTATCTTATTAAGAAGGCTTATTAAGGAGAAACAATTTTCACAGGGTCAATCTTGGGGCTAAGTAATTACATTTGCTATCATTTTAATACTAGTAGTTAGATTATTTTTTTACCTAATTGATTTTTGAACCTTTCCAAATGTGCCTGAAGACATAGCTTGAAGTTTTCCTGAAGCTCAAACTCTCTTTTTCTATTGTGACTAACAATTTTTGATACAAGGCAAATGCATTGCACACTGAGGAAGAATTACTAGCACCTCTTGCTGGAGGGCTGTAAAAAGTTGCACAATTTTTGTTGATCTTCCACCGGCTTGACTATAGCAATTGAAGTTTATTAGAAAGATTTATGACACGGTATTGCAAGTTGTAATAATTGACTTTGGGAAGCTGGGAAAACTCACTGAAGTTAAAGTTATTATCTGAACCTCATAGTGGTGATTAGAGATACAAACCAAAGTGTTAAGTCAGGAATAAAAATACAATAAATTATCAATTAAAGCCTTTGTCTATGTTTGGAGAAGGAGGTAGTGAAAACAAAAAAAGATCTGCAATGCAAATAAATCATACATTCAATCACAAAAGTAAAAAACTGGATCTAGAAAGCATTTTCCAAACTATCTTTTTTTTATTGTTAAATATACTGGGGTGACACTGGGTAGCAAAAATTACATAGATTCCAGTTATACAATTCTACAGTGCATCGTCTGCACATTTCCCAAACTATCTTGAGCTTTTGCTGGGGTCAGATCACTACTGCAAAGGGACAGTCAGAAGGATTCTCAAAATAAGTTACCGAAATTGCTCTGCCTATCTACGAGGGGTGAGCACTTGTATGTCTACAGATGAGGGCTCTCATCTGTAGATATACAAGTGTAGTTCCTCAGAAGAGGAGTTGTCCCCCAACTCCTCTTCTGAGGAACTGCCCAATTCCTCCCCACCCGCCAAGTCACCTCCTTGACACTGACATTTCTACGTATTTTTGGGCAAATGAAGTCAACACTATTTAAAACATTTTATAGGAGGATTCCAACAGCTCTGCAGTCAGTGTCGGGGAGGAAAGCCACCTTTTCTTCAGTCTCTCTGATTTGGTGCTGCTCTTTTCCTGAGGCTCATCCAGCAGAAAGGGACTCAAAAACGACCGCACCTTTCTGATGTCAAACGGGGAGTGAGAGGGAGGCAGAGGGATGCCAGTGGAGGCGAAGCGTCTACGTGATTTTCTGATTCAAGTCACAAAAATAACAGAAAACTGCCTCTGTATGTGTGTGTGTGTGTGTGTGTGTGTGTGTGTGTGTGTTTGTATAGATGTGTCTTTAACATGTGTGCATAAAAAGCCTTGGGAATAAAGGGAGAAGTCGACATTTTCAAAATGGTGGTGTTTTTATCAGAATCTGTTTGGACAATAAGAACTGAAGGCAGATACAAGAAGAAACATTTTCAGCTCATATCTAGCTGCCTTCACACTGAAAATTGAGGGCCATAAAACAATAAACACTCTTAGATTTATGTAGTTCCTTTCAGTGAGCACAATTCCCAAAGGGTTGTACAAAATAACAGCCAACATTTGAATTACAAAATTATGAGAGGTTCCCATGAAACCCCGTTAACCCAGAGATAAGGCAAAGGGGAGATAAGAGAGCCAGGAGAAAGCTTTTCCATACCCTGCTTCTCAGTCCGTTATTTAAAAACAGGCATAAAGTGTAAATAAGCAAGACAAGTATTTGTGTGCAGCCCACCTTGGAGTCTGAAAGGTAGAGGTCAGTGTTTGAAAACATGCTTTTAATAAAGCATGTAATACAGAATTGATAAACAGCAAAGTAAAGATGTATTGTAGGAGCAAGTGATAAATGATTATACCTTCTTCCAAAAGTCATTTCTGGCTGTGTGACTCCAAAAGAACAACGTGCCTTAGACAGTATTATAAGCAATAGACGGCCGTGCACACGCCTTCAAACAGCCACCAGAGGAGTTTCGGTGAGAACTTCTCACCAACTCAGTGAGGCAAGTCGTAAAGCCTCAGGCTGTCGGGGAAAAAGCTTTCTTTTCACCGTAAATTTTGACAGGATCATGACAAAAAAATTATAAGATACACTTGCCAGAATTCCTATGGTGAAAATAGTAGAACTGGCCCACAGCCTCTACTGCTAAGAAATTTAATGTAATTACTTTTTGATGGTATCGTCTAGACTCTACGGCACTGGAAGAACCTTTGTTATAAGTCTGCATTGGAAAGAAACGAAATAAAGACCTAGATGTCCTTTCCTCTAGTGTAGGAACTATGAACAGGCCAGCCACCTTCCCAAACAGTGGCTGCGGTTTAGCACATTCATCCGAAGGTGAAGGCATTTATTGGCCTTAGTGTTATACTTAACAGAATGTATTCCTCAATGAGAATACTGAAAAAAGAAGATTCTGATTTAGGAGATCTGGGGTGGTTCCTGAGATTCTAAATTTCTCATGAGCTCTCAGGCCAGGCTCATGCAACTGGCTGGCAGACCACCCCCGATACAATGTGGCGAGATGTTTGATGAATAGGATCAGTATGGTTAAGAAATCTTTAAATAATATGGATGTAAATTATACTGTGGGTATTTTCCCCCTTGTTATAGCTTCCTAAGATTATAGGTTGGGTATGTGAAGTACTTATTTTTTAGGGAAAAATTGGAATAGCAATTTGATATAATGTTTTTCTTGGTGAAGTTTTCAGCTGGAGAAAAAATGCAATAAAAGAATATTTTTTTTTTCTAAATAAAATTCTCCTTTCTTTTGCTTTTAAAAGTAGCTCAACAAAAATAGACAGAGAATGTGGATCTTTGTTTGATTTGTTTTCTTTAAATTCTACAGCAGACTTCATAACTCTCTTTAGAAACCATAGTAGTGAATTGCTGA
The DNA here is from genome assembly GCA_004026885.1 of Lyroderma lyra. Lineage (NCBI taxonomy): Eukaryota > Metazoa > Chordata > Mammalia > Chiroptera > Megadermatidae > Lyroderma > Lyroderma lyra. The sequence goes on from PVJL010000844.1 coordinate 186,879, forward strand.
GCTATTGGTTTCAAGAAATCTGGGGCTACCTATGAGCTCAGGGTTACCAAGTCAGCCAGACATTCAGATTTTGCTTGTACTGGCTGCAAAAGGGGCCATGATATAATCAAGGACAGACATCAAAGCTTTCTTGGAACATAAGTCTGGAATACATTTTAATACACCAGTAGGAAGAATTTCTTTACACATTAAGTCTCTGCATTACCAAACTTAAAGCCAAGTTGGACAATTAATTTCACAAACTCATCCTAGAAAAATGCTACACACCTCATTGCTGACTATCACTACAGTCACCTTCGAAGTGCTCCCCTTGGGAAGCTCTGCACTGATGCCAGCGCCTAGTCCACCCTTCAAAGCAGTGTTGGAACTCTTCTGGAATGGCCTTCAGAGCTGTTGTCATACCCCAAATCTGACAATTAAGTTTGTGGACTGACCACCATGCACTTACATTGACAACACTGTATGAACAACTTAGTAAGGTGTCATAACTGTGATGTATATATACACATATCATCTAGTTCACATATCAATCCTTTCAAGTGTCACGCAACCAACCTGTTTTAGTGTCATTTTCCTATATTTACTTGATGCACTTTTATATTTCCATTTTGTTCTTTTTAGCTTTTCCATTACTATTCAAGAAGACTGACACAAAATATTCATTTCCATAAGCACTGCAAATAGGCACTTTTATGAGATATTTAGAAACATGCTTTTGGTTCATTGAAAGAGGGACCTGTTTTTTTTTTAACATGTGGACCCAATTAGTTCTTGTGGATTTCATCATATGTTCCGCTTGAAGTAGCTGTTAACAGATTTCTGCTCTATTGTTTATCAAGATGCCAATAATTAAGAGCAAACAAAAAGACAATTTGATACTCTGCTTATGATTGTCCTCACTTTCTCTGCTTCTCACTTAAATGTATCCTTGGTATCTTCTGATTTGTAGAGTGCTTTCAAACAAAATACATATGAAGTGAAGGAAAGTGTCAGTAAAATAGCAAGCTTAAAAAACTAAATATGTATTCTATGTACATCTTTATAAAATATGATAAGACACCTAGAAAATCTTCAAGGACTCAAATACACATAGGTGTGCAGATACATACGGCTAAAGGTAGAACCTTGGCCGAGGAACCAGATGTTAGAAAACTATTAATCACAAAACTATTGATGGTTTATGTTTAGGGATAAGCACATTCATCTGAATTCATCCTCATAACTCTTAAAAATAATTAGCTTTTATAATAGGCACTGTGTTCATCATGGAGACACATGCCATCCACAAGGGGAAGTGCAAGTATGAACATCCATTCCCAGTCTTCAGTTGTTGTTTAAACATGACTGTATTGTTCAATAAAAGTGGGCAAATAAATAAAATAATTGCATTTACTGATTTGATAATAATACATACTCTTCATTTTCCTTAATTATTATGCCCCGTTTGGAATTTAATAGAATCCAGATTGAATGTAAGTTATGAAAACTTGTCCTTCTATATACTGTTAAACAAAACCTTTCAATGTAAGTAATCACTGATTCCACAGAACTTTTATTTCCCTTGAAGCTTTTTACAGAAAATCTGGGTAAGCTACTGATCATTTCAGATCCACTGACTTAGTGTGACTCTGATTAGTTGGTGATATTTGAACTTAGAATGTAATAATGACAGCAGTTAACATTTATTAAGCATTTACCATATGGCAGACACTTTTTTTAAGCACTACTACTTTTCTCATTTAATCTCGGTATAACAATATTTTAAGCACTATAGTTACCTCTTTTAATCTTCACAATAACTCTAAATAGATAGTGATAATGATCCCCATTTTACAGATGATGAAATTAGGTCACAGAGAACTTAGCAAAGATCATGTAGCTAGCCAATGGCAGAACTTAAATGCAAATCTTTGTTTTGTTTCAGTGTATCCTAAATATTACATTGCCCTGGTCACAATAAAAGCTTCTTATCCATAAGAGTACAATGTAAGGTGCAAAACTGAGGAATACAGAATATGATTCTTTTGATTTTTGGAAGGAAGAAAACATCCCAGTGCTTTATTATTAAGGCTTAGTGAGATTGAATCATTGATGTGCTTAAAGCAAATATAAAAAACCCACAAAAACTAGACCTTTTCTAAAGGCTGACAAAGGTCAATAAATCTATGGGTTATTGACAATGGAATATAAAACCTCATGTGACAGGAACAGAGAAGCACCTATTAGACAAAAACAAAGTCTACAAAAGCAATTTTCTTTAGAAAACCTCCCCCAACATCTTTGGAGAGGAAGTAGAACAGTCACTAAATTTTCATAAAATGTCTGCTGAACGCAACTGCAAAGGCAGTCCTTAAAAGTCTAGACAGCCAAGCTGCTCTAGAGCAGCTACACTTGCTGTTTAAATAACCTTTTTTTAAAAAAATTCTACTTGTTTACCAAAATCTATTCACACTTGTTGCAAAGCTTCTTTCTTCACTTATCTGAATGTGACAATGAAACAAAGTACCTTCTCTTGTGTTAGCAGATGTGATAATGGAGAAGCACAGACCTTCGCCAGAGGCTGGAGCATGTCTTTTCAGTGCTTTCTGAGAGGAAAGGCTAATTTTTCCAAGTAAAAATCCCTCCCTGAGGAGTTGTATTAATGAGGTCCTCAGCAATGCTTGACACTTCACTACGCTAATTATTTCAAGCTGACTGGCAACGTTCTCTTTCTGGTGTTGTGTGCTACAGAGATCACTCACGTGAACTATAATCCCTTCTCCACTTGCTATTTTCACCAAACACGGGGTTTTGTTCTTTGTGTTTGGCTGTTGAGAAGACATTTTAATCTCATGTGACAGGACCTGCTCAGATAAAGAAGTGTGCATAGAAACAACCAGCAGTGGGTTGCTTGTCATGGGTGTGTTCCATAGTCCTTGTTAGGGCAAAGATTTATTTCTAATTCCAGAGAGAGCATCCCTTCATATATGTCCTGAAGAAATCAGACTTTCCTTTCCAAACACAGAACACACACAGACAGATACAGACACAGACACACACACACACACACACACACACACACACACACACCTTAAAACAAAAAGCAGCTCAAAAATCTCTGCCCTCCTATGGCTTTCATTCCAGAAACAGTAGTAATCTAAATACATGACATATATAGTCTGTGATATGGTAAGACAATAAAACAAGAAAGGGGAAAAACATGTGCGAGTGGGTGGCATTAAAAATCATAGTGGCAAGAGAAGGCCTCAGTAAACATGTGACCTTAAAAAGATCACAGGTTAAGGTTAGGTAAAGAAGCGTGCAAATGTCTGGGATGAAAGTGTTCTGGACAAAGGAAAGGGCACATACGAAGGCTTGGAGGCAGAAGCAAGCATGGTATATTTCAGAAGACTAGTATGGTTGGAAGAAAGTAACTAAGAAATAAAGAAATGTGTATGAGCTGGTGGGGGGGTGGAGGAAGAGTCATAGATTGTATAGGAACTTATAGGTCAGTGAAAGAATTTGAGATTTTACTCTGTGTTATGGGTAGTGGTGACATGGGGAATTTTATGCAGGCAATCGACATAATCTGATTTAAATTAAAAAATAATTCTCAGCTCCTATGAGATGATTTATTTAAGTATAGAGGACAACTAGTAGGCTATTGAAATAGTGAGGCATGGTTAAATTCCAATTACATTTTAATTATAATGAAATCGTATTAAGGTAGAGCCAACAAGATTTGTTGCTAGATTGTATGTGAGGTGTGGGATAAAGGAAGAACTCAAGATGATTTCAAGATTTTTGATAAAAGTAACAAGAAGTATGTCTTGCCTTCCTTGGACATGAATAATATTGTATTAGTATATTTTGAGAGGAATATCAGATCAATTTTGGACAACTAAAGTTTGTACAAGATTGGGTAGTAAATTGAGGATATGAGTATATAATCTGGACATAAAATTTGGAAGTCTTACATACAGGTGGTATCTCAAGTCACGAAAAAGAATGGGGTCTCCAGGGAAGTGAATACAGACAGAAAAGAGAAGAGGCCAGGACTGGTTTCTAGACATCCATGATAATTAACAATCAAGGATAAGAAGAGGAACCAGAAAAAGAGACTGTGAAGAAGCAATCGGACAAAAGTGTGTGGTTTTCTAGAACCCACGTGAACAAGTGTTTTGCGGAACAGAGAATGATCAACCGTGTAAAATCCTGGTGGTAGACCATGAGGATGGAATGAGGACTGACACGGCCACTGCTGACCTTGACAAAAATACTGTATATGTTCTATTCCTAACTAAATTGTACATTCCTGGGTCAGAACTTGTTTTAGGCAATTGAAACTTAGAGTCCAATTCCAAAGTTATATTGTACTTAGGTTGTCTGGACCCTGAACATTGTTTTTCGTACAATTTATGATATTTCAATATAGATTATAGATGGCTTCTCAAGAAAGTCCACTTCCTAATGTCGATAGCATAAGGCCAAAATAATAACACCATAAATCTTTAGAACTGAGAGTGATTTCAGAATTTATGTATGGGCCAGTCTTACTATTTTACTAAGAAAAGACAGGCTGACAAAGGTTAAGTTACCCAACAAGGGAGCAATGGAATCTAGCAAGCCTAAATCTCAATTTATTGCTCTTTCCTTTTACTACAATATGCATGCATATTAATTTTGATTAATTGAACAAATTAAATTATAGGTTATTTTAAGGCAGGCATCCTTTCTTATACCCATAGTATCTAGCACAATAGTTCTCTCAAACTTTACTGTTTTTAGATTTAGATTTACTGAGGTATAATTTATATGTAGGAAAATATACCCTTTCTAAAGCATATAGCATGGTGAGTTATGACAAATGCATACAGTATGTAACTGCCACAGCTACCTAAATATGAAACAATTCCATCACCCAATTCCATTGTGTCCTGTTATGGTGAATCCCCTACTCCCACTCCAATCCGATAACCATTAATCAGGTTTTTCTCTCTATAGTTTTGCTTTTTCCAGAATTTCTTATATGTGGAATCATACAAATTATTTAAAATTGTTTCATAGGTAAATACATATCAAATTTAAGTATTTGATAAGTATTTGTCCATTCCACTACAATTTTGGTTTTAAGACACTCTTCAAGACTCCTTCATAATCTCTTACTGTGATCTCAGCAACTAGAAGTCCTTTAACCCCTTTGAGTTTATTCAAGCATTGATTCATGACTCATCATACATTTATTAATCAAACATTTATTGCCTTTAGCAATATTCAAAACTCCTTCACTGTTGTTACTTGTGGATACGTATATAGGTTAATATAAACATTCTTACTTTTGAACTGTCTCTATCCCTTATATTCTTCTGAACACTCAGCACAGACAGTACCAGCGACTGTAATAGTCCTAAAATCAATGGTTGACTTGTTGAAAATGTGGCAGCAACATTAACTTCCAAATCACAACATTGATTCCCAGCAGTCCTAAGTTTCAACAGTAGCATTTGAATGTAAAATTAGCATACTTGAATAAAAGCTACATTATCTTCTTTTTTCATTCAAAAACTCTTAGAAGCACAGGCATGTATTTCCAGAGTTATCTCTTCCATGTGCCTTTAAGCAAACAAGATTTGATATATGGCCTTCCACCAGAAAGAGGGGCAACAGGATATGAAATCCTGGGGATAACATGGATCTAGCTATCTCTCTTTCAAGAATATTTTCAGATTAAGCCAGAAACTGAAAGGACAGATGAAACTGGGACAACCAAGTGATAAGAGAGCAAGGAAAAAACATGTCTTTTTTGTAAAAACAAACAACCTATTAAAGGTCATCCAAGATGGCAGAGTAGGTAAACACTGTGCCTGCTTCATTTGGTGAACACTTTAAAATTACAACTAAATTATTGAACTACCAACATGGTGAACCCTCTGAAGCCTAGCTGAACAGAAGCTTTATAACTAAGGATACAAAAAAAGAGGAGGCCATGGTGAGACTGGTAGAAGGGGTGCAAACACAAACGGAGCCAAAATTCCAGTGGTGGTAGAGAATTAGGAGGGATACCTCAGCTATGGAGGTTCCCCTCAGAGGAGTGAGGGACCCCAGCCCCATACAAGGCTCCCTAGCCTAGAGCACTGGTATTGGGAAGAGGAGCCCCACAACATGTGACTGTGAAAAACAGTGAGGACTCCCACTGTCCCATTGAGACAGAAGACTCCGGTAAAACCAGACATCCTCTTAAAGTGCTCGCAGAGATTCAGTAACTCACAGGAACTCACCCTGGGCTCCAGCAGAGGGATGAAAACTCAGGGGGCGTTGGAGGCATAGTAGGGGAAGACTGAGGTGTGTGGCTTTGGAGCGAGGACTGGAGGACAGTTATCATTTTTCCTGGATGCATCCTCCTCCCATGCAGCTGGCTGGTGGGTGCCATCTTCCTTGTGTTGTGCCCACCCCCACATGGCCAACACTGGACCTGATTGGTCTGTTGGGCTTTACTCGCTCCACCTGCTGACTCATTGGGACCCCCACCTCGCCCAACTCTGCCAATGGTGGAGGCACTTCCTCTAGTGAGCAGCCAGCCTCACCCATGTTGCAATCTTCCTTGGAAAACTATTTAAGTCCACAGGCCCACCCAATGCTGGCCATGACCAGCATTTATGGTATGCTCTGATATTTTTGCTGAGTAGCTCCATACATAGCACTGGCATCAAACCAGAATCTACAGGAACACCCAGCATAGGTGACCAGGGAGACAGTGCCAGGGACCCACAGGGCACCTACTATATAAGGCTATCTAACAATAGTGGTAGACATAGCAGATCGACCTAATACACAGAAACAGATACAGACAGGTATCCAAAAAGAGGAAACAAAAATACATCTCATATAAAAGAACAGCAGAAAAATCCCAGGAGAAGAACTAAACAAGATGGACACAAGCAACCTATCAGGTGCAGAGCTCAAAACGATGAGCTTAAGAATACTCAAGGAACTTAGTGAAAATTTCAACAGACAGCAAGCATAAAGAAGGACAAAGAAACCATAAAAAAAGGACCAGTCAGAAATCAAGAATACTGTAACTGAAATTCAGAATGCAGTAGAAGGAATGACCAGCAGACTAGATGGAGCAGAGGATCAAATCAGTGAATTGGAAGATAAGGTAGCAGAAAACATCCAGTCAGAACAGCAAAAAGAAAAAAGAATCCAAAAAAAAAAAAAAACCAATGAGGATAGTTTAAGGGGTCTCTGGAACAACATCAAACTAACAACTTTTGCATCATAGGAGTACCAGAAAGAGAAGAGAGAAAGTAAGGAATTCAGAACCTATTTGAAGAAGTAATGACTGTAATCTTCCCTAACCTGGTGAAGGAAACAGACATACAAGCCCAGGAAGCACAGAAATTCCCAAACAAGATAAACTCAAATAGGCCCATATCAAGATACATTATAATTAAAATAGAAAAGGTTAAAGATAAGAGAGAATACTAAAAACAGCAAGGGAAAGCAACTAGTTACTTATAAGGAAGTTCCCATAAGACTGTCAGCTGATTTCTCCATAGAAACTTTACAAGCCAGTAGGGACTGGCAGAAAATATTCAATGTGATGAAAAGCAAGGACCTATAACCGAGATTGCTCTACCCAGCAAGGCTAGCATTCAAAATCAAAGGACAAGAAAAGAGCTTCTCAGACTAGAAAAAGTTGAAGGAGTTCATCACCACCAAACCAGTACTAAAAGGAATATTAGAGGGACTGCTTTAAGATGCAGGGGGTGGGGCAAAATTATAAAACATTAAATGGCAAGAGGGACACATCAACAATTACCTTCCATTTAAATGGGTTCAAAGCTCCAGTCAAAAGACATGGAGGATATTGCACTGAGTGGATTATCAAACAGAGGAAGACAGATGTAAGTTGACTTCGCTTATAGGTGAAATCCAAAGAAGAATGAACAAGTGCAACAGGAACATTCATAGATACAGAAAACCTTTGGTTTGTTGCCAGGTGAAAGGAAGATTGGAGGAGGGGCTCAAATAAGGGGAAGAGATTGGGAAGTTCACTGTGGTGGTTACAAAGTAATAGTTATGGGTATCAATGGCTAACATGGGAATACAGTCAATAATGTTGCAAGAACTATGGGTGGTGCCAGATGGGTGTTAGATTTGTTGAGGTGATGGGAGGAGCATGTGAGGGGTGGGTGAAAAAGGCAAAGCAATCAAGAAGCAGAAATTCATAGTCACAAAACAGTCCCAGAGATGTAAAGTGCAGTATAGGGTATAAATTCAATAACACCATAATAACTATACATGGTGTCAGATGGGAACCAGATGTATTGGAATAAGGATTTTGTAAGTTATATAAATGTTTCATCACTATGCGGTACTCCTGAAACCAATATAATGTTGTGTGTCAAATATAATTTAAAAATAAAAATAAATGAAAAAAAATTAAAAGAAAAACCATATTAACTAAAGATTCTGGCTTTAATATTAATATTTTTGGTTACAGTTAAACATTAAAGTTAATGAAATTCTCATTTGTATGCTGATCTAGGGTCATGAATACCACATTGTACATGAGATGGAAATAGTCAAGAAAGAAAATTAAAGAAAACAATTTTAAAAAATGTCGACAGAGTTTAACATACATGTACATATGGCCCACACTTATGCCAGGGTAATGTGAGATAATGTGCACATTTTTTGGAAGTGACCTTTATGAAGAACTTTAAACTATTCATCATCTTGCTGTGTTTTTCTCTCCCTGTAGTATAACCTAAGATTTTTAAGCAAAACAAAACACTTTGTTTTGCAAAATTATGAGCGACTTATGAGTGGCCTGTTTACTCCATGAGTAAATAATATGCTGTTTTATTCTAGAGGCCACAGAACAGAAAAAAAGCAAAAGAACAGCAGCAAAGAAAGGGAAATTATAGTTCTTAAGAATAAAAATGCATTCACTCCATTTTAATCCCTAGACTGACTATTAATTTTCTGCCACTAGGTAGGATTTTAAACATGCCCTTTCCAGTGTACAATTTTAATACAAAAATTGACATATTGAGCATGTGGCACATATTAGAACATTGCTCTTTCTCAGCAGATGTTTGATTGACCTTGACTAAATGTCAAGAAAAACACCTTCCCTCCCTGTCTTTTCTCCTGATTACAATTCATCTTCTTTCATAGTTAAGTATTGCTTGATCACTTAAAACATATGCTCTGTTAAAGTGGTAGTTACAGGTAATAGAAAAATCTTCTTGTAATATATTAATTGTGGGAAATCTTTGTGAGTAAACAATGGGTACTGTTGATACAACTGAGATCATTGCATTTTCTGTAGATTTTCAGAATACACAATTTTAGAAAAGCTAAGATATAATGAAAACAAAAATAGAAGGTGAATAATTCTCTGCCTTTGGAGTCAGGATACTTTATTACTAGACGTTCGTCCTCAGCCTACATCAGAAAATACTTGACGCAATTGGAGATCATTTTTTTCTCCTTTGCTTTTCTTAACATTAACATTAATAGAAACTATGCCCAGAAAAACCATTAACATTAATGGAAGCTATGCATAGAAAAAACCCTAGATTAATTTTTGGTCTTTTAAGGAGCTTATACATTGCTGTCTATCCCCCCAAAAAGACAAAATGAGAAAGTACTAATCACATTTTGCCTCATCTCTTTAAATAATATATTTCATTAAATCATATTTAATAAATCCTGAGTTGGAAACAGCATAGCAAAGTCAAGCTGCAGTAACATTTACTCTCCCAATAAGCCAAGAGCTTTCACAAACCATGTATCATATTGAAAGTCACTGGGCAAGTTATATGACCATGATTCTCATGAGCATCTTTTCTGTGCCTACAATTAGGCTGTCTGCCAGGAGTTGAAATGATTAGCAGTAAATATAAATTTAATAGCTCTGCTTTGCTTTTCCCCAGTCACTCTTAGTCCCTCTTTCCACTGGGAAGATAATGTGAATCAGAGCCTATCGACTGAACATATGACAATAACTGAATCTGCTAAGACATGAGGGAACTTTAAAAGGGCAAGGTAAAACAAAAAAATAAAAACACATTATTTTATATTCACTTCGCCTTTGTACCAAACACTGCTCTAATTAAAAAAATAGAAAGAAAAGAAATAGAGAAAAACCTCAAAACATTATTAAAACACACAGGACCAAAAATTTTTAAAAACCTTCCTTGAAAAGGTATGGAAATTTTATTTTGTTTTTTTGGTCACTTGAAATAGGATTGTGTAAAACATTTTGATTTTAAATATAATTCTTCCTAGTTAGTTGAGTTATTCAGACTTGGACATTCTAAACTTTACTACTATCTTCTCAGCTACTTCCCTATCATCATCAGGGTTGTACAGAAAATTGGCAATTGGTTACTTTTTAAATTATTTTTCTAGATAATTTACTATACTTGTTATTGTTTGTCCCTCAATAAACAAGAACTGGAGCATAGCCAAGACCAGGAAGTTTCATGGCTGTGTTACAGAATGATGCTGAAGTAAATAACATAGGACAGCCTTCATACTACGTTGTTCTTGAACCTATCAGAAATAGCCCCTACATCTTAAGTTGTAACAAACTATTCTTCTGATTTTCTTCTTGGCATAATAAAGGTCAGATACTCTAAGAAGCAGAAGATAAAGGGTCATCTGAGAAAAGAGCAGTTTTAAGGTTGGAATGATGGCGAAGGGCAAGATGAACCTCCTGAAAAGAACTTGCCCTAATTTTATTCCCCTGTTACTTGCATTCTTCTGTGTAATAGGTTTCTTCCTTCATTCACTATTCCATATGTAAAAGGGCTGATTGCAAAATTGGTTACCTGAGTAAGAAGAAAATTTAAGACCTGGCACTTGATTAAATATTTAAAAAGCTGCCAGCTTCAGCAGAGATTTCTTCGAGCTTTACCATGAGTCCTGGGATCTTTATCTTGCTCAACACTGCCTGGTATATGGTAGGAGCTATGTTGAGAAGATGTATCTGAGAAGATGTAAGCTTGGTGGTATCAGGGAAGAGAGGTCATGGAGATACAGAAAAAGAAGAGAAGGAAAAAGACAGCGATCGATGATGACATTTTTCATCTCCTGGACTCAGCCTCTCTATAGTCCATTAGCCAATACAATCAGCTCTGATGCTTTAGCCAAATGAAGTTCAATTTCCCTTTTTGCATTTGAAAAGTATCCTAATACTATAACATCAGGGAACATACCAGCAAAAGCTTGACCATCTCATTACACTTTGGTAATGAAAGGCAGGGTTTCAACAATAAATATTTACACTGATGGAATTCCAAGAAGATGCAGATAATATATCTCCTAGGAAAATAAAATAGATGCTATGGAGAAAAAGTGATCTCATTTTGCTTTCTGAATATGTATTTGTGCTCAAGAGAGTACTCCAAGACAATATGAATTACTTAAATCCAAACACTCTTGCTAAGCATAGTGTAAAAAAATATGAATAAATTTATGAAGAGCAAACCAAACTGAAGTAAAAGATCCTGCAAGGAGATAAAACTCAAAGAAAAGCCCATGATTTTGTCATTCTCATAGTTGATGCCACAGATAGCCAAACAAACAAGGAAAATTGTCCTATTGGAATACCTCAGTTTTAAATATTTGTTTCAATAATAATAATGCATTTTCTCTTGAAGCTCAACTGATGCAAAACCAGAAGGAAGCAAAACTGGGTCTTTTTGTTCAAAGCTCCTATTATGTCAGCTTAAATTGAACAACGAGATACAGTTCTGACTAATCCATGTACACTGTCTCTTGAAAATTGGCCATAATTAATAAAGCAAAATGCTGAGAAGTCTACTGTCTTGGCAGATTTCCACTGGAATATAATTGAAAGGGTAGTTTTTCTCCTACAGGAAAACAGAATTGTAGAAAATTAAATTCAAATTTATACAGAAATTTTGTATTAAAATATAATAATTATCAGATATCCAGAAAGGGTGGAAAACTAACGCATTAAAGAAACATTTTATTGTACTTCAACAATGAGCTAAGTTTTAAAAACCATGCTCCATGTGTTAAAATTAATCATTCTAAAGTACAGAGAGACACCAAATGTAATATGGAAACCAAGTTGATGGACCAATCTGGTTATTTTAAAAAGTAAAATAAAAGACAGTCTTCATAGGCTTGTCATACAAACAGAAGAGAGACCTACCTTGGGCCGTAGTAGAATTATGTACTATACTTACCCAGGTATTTAACTAGCACTTAGGCCACTCCATAAATGTTCAATTTTTTAAAAAGCAATAAAAATATTCATTTTAATGCTAGAGAGAAAGTCTACATGCTAAATTTTAGAATTTTACTTGAATTGACCCCAAAACAAATTTAAGTTGGAATTGAAATTTAAGTGAACCTAAATATAATTTATATTTTCCATATAAAGTTAATACTCCAAACAAATGCCAAACACTAAGATAAGCATACAGGATATCCTGTTTTATTCTTTTATAGCAACTCTATAAGCAGGTTGTTATTCCCATTTTACAGATAAAGAAACTGAGATTTAGAAATATTAGTTTCATTTTCCTGAGGTCACACACAATTTTGTTCATTCTTTCCACTGATTCCTGCCATTCTTGCTCTGACATGTCCAGGAGTGAAGATTTCTGCTTTTTCATCTCAAAAGATCGTCTTCACAGCACACTCAGTCTTACCTATGAAGAAAGCTCAAAACATTCCTAATTCCCTCACTCCACCCACAAAAGCAGAAGCTCTGGAGATCCTCCAAGAAAATAGCAAGAGGTAGAACTTTTGGTAGAAGGAGTAAATATATGTTGCACCTTAGGCTCCTGCTCCTCAGAAGGCTGGTAAGAACCAAGAAGCACCCATAAAAACAGAATTCACAGTTCCTGTGATGTTCTCAGAGCTTGGAGGACAGACCCAGCCCTCGAGTAGAAAAGTGGCTTAAGATGTGCCTTAAAACCATACCTAGAAAGTAAGTGGAGCAGCCTCTGCTTAGGTAGCTCCCACACTGAGCTGCAAGGAACGCTGTTACATAACATGCTCTACATGCCACCTCAGTGGGAAAGAAAAATATGCAAAAGCAAATGACAAAAACAAAACAGCGAAGTGCCTTGGAGTTGAACAAATTCTGGACGCTCTAGGTTGAGTAAATTGGAGCTTTCTTTGTTATTTTCATTATCAACCATTTATATGCTAATGAGCATCATGAACTCCAAAAGGGCTTTAAATCCTCTGAAAATCTGAAGTCTTTTGGACGCTCTGCTTTATGTGTCCCCTACGTGGAAACGTGGAGGATGTGGCTGTAACTGAAGGCAGTTAGTTGAGGATTCAGGGACTTGGGATCTTGCCCACTTCTTTTCCAGATATAATGACTAATAGTGTTTAATACCAAAATGATCAAAAATATTTCTGCATAAATACTGCCCAATTTATTTAATTCAAGTATGTCCTTATTGGTACCATACTGAAAGAAGCTGATTCCTACAAAGCATGTTTAGGCATCATATGGGCGCCTCGGACACCCATTTTAATTTTGCTGAATTCTCCAATTATTTGGAAGCAAATGTTCTATGGCTAAACTTAGATAAGATTTGCAACATTGTTTCTCAGCTTGGGTTGAAAAGCTGTAAACAGGTTCACTATTAAATCCTCAAGAGAAGTTTATGCAGCCCTTTCCCGCCTTCATCATTAACACCTTTGTCCTGGGGCATCCTGAGAGGATAGAGTTTAAAGGACTGGCAAATAAACCTTGCTGTTTGAGTTTATTATCACAGACAATGAATTATAGTTTTCTTTGGTGATTTTATGTCTTCCAGATATAACCAAGTTCAGTCGTGTAACCATCAGTTGAACTATTAATATTTAAGATCTCCCAACTGAGGTTCGGGTGTCATGAAGGGGGGATGACTTCTTGAGGACAGGGACCTTGTCTTGTACATCTCTGTGAGCCCTTAAGTGATCTGCCCAGAACTGACACTAAACTCAATAAATGTTTCTTCAATCAAGGAGAAAAGCTTTGTTGTCACTTACAGTGCAGACAGTTTACATTTTCAAAGCCCTTTATTCACATTAATTCAGCTATTTATATTTTGCTGATGGATAAAGGATAGAGAGGCTAAACAGGCTAGTAAAAGCCACAGAGAGTGTACCCCTTTTGTCAGGAATTAGAAATTTGCAATTATTTATTTTTCAGTCGCATATCCTTGGCTTTATTTAGCACAGGGGTGGGGTGGAGGGATGGGGATCAAACATCGAACAAAGGCCAAGTAAGTATCAGTAATTTTACCATCAGGACAATTCTATAGCAGTTAAATGAACAAATACACTAGATTATCCGTTCCCAACCATGTACCTGCCCCCCGCCCGGGGCGGGGTATGTGCTGAACCATTCAGGGGTACACAAAAAATAATCAGTAATGGCAAAAAAACCAAGTAAAATTTTAAAAAGCAAAACATTAGTTATAGGAAAATAAATGTTAAGTTTGAATCACTCTTAACGGAGACACTTCAAAATTAGATGGCATTAGTGACTGGTGATTGGTGAGGACAGGGCTACGAACCCTTCCCCCAGACCGCTCTTCTACCAACATTACGCACAGTTTCAGAACGATCCATTTACGATGTTTCTAGGATTTCCCCAAACATATAAATACATCCATAGCCAGACTGTTTGCTTAGTTTAGTTACTGACTGAGTAAAAGTAATTGTGCTATCTTTCATCGTGATTCTTTTCAAGTAGTTTTTATTTATTTAATGTTTAAATACTTGATCATTGTCAATATTTAACCGTGTTATGAATATTATAAAATTAAATCTGTGGTTTGTACTTTTAGTGTATTAATTTTTCTTTCCTAATGTATTACCTTATTTCCACTATTTTACATTAAGATAGGCACTGATCAAAAGTGTCAGTATATAAAAACAGCTGTTTTAAAAACAAGGGGTACAATTTATAGAAATGGGCTTAAAAGGGGCACACACGTGGACTGGGAACCACTGTACTAGACGGCTGTGACAGCTCTAGCAACAGTTCTTTTTGCTGTGGTTCTGAGTGTGTGTAGTTGCCAAAAATTTGCATGCACCCTTGAGATGCAGAATGACCTGTTTCCATTTGCAGTTCTAAAACAATTTCCAGTTTCCACAGACATTTAAGTACATTTGACCTAAAACTTATTCTGCTCTTGCCAAAGTGCCTTAATTGTATAGAACCAAAGGTAGTAGCAACATTGTAATTTCAAAATAGACATTAAGGCAATTAAATGCATAGAACCCTACTGCAAATTAAAGTACAAATGGAGATAGGTGTGTACAGTTCTGTTACTTCAAATATTTCTTCATGAGCTAGCTCACATCCTAAACTCGTATCTCTTTAAAATATGTTATTTTGCTATGAATTGCAGAAAGAAAAAAAAAAAAGACTTTTTGGTCACATATTGCTTCAGCTTTCTGCTGTATTTCCCTTTATTTCTTGAAGTTGACTTTTTCAGAGTAGCTTCTTGGAAGTAAAAAATGATGAAAAGGTCTAGTGTCTATATATCTTGTGAGGGAGTATGGGGAGTAGGCCAGGGAAAAAAGGCAGTCAGGAGAGTGCTCTATGCCATCCACTCCTCTCTACCTATGGAGAGCGGTACACTTAAGCCCTAAGAGATGTCTGCCTTTTACACCCAAAACAACACTTGATGGAATAAAAAGAAACATATTTTTATTTGGTCAATCACGTTTATTGTGTGTGTAACACTGTGCTTGCTTTGGAAGTTGGTGTCTTAAGGAGGAAGAGGGAGAAAGTGAGGAGGAAGAGTATAAGGACTGATCCGAGTCCAGGACCATTAGGTACCAGACTGAAGTACCAGAGAATGCTGTCACGTCAAGTTAGAGACAATGAACCCCATAGAGCTGGTTTAGGCTTAGCCTGCAGGTAGGTGGTCCGTAATACTTAACGATGTAGAGGAAGTGGCTGGCAGAATGCTGGATCAGGGCAGGGCTAAGTAACAAAAACACTTTGTTACTAGGTTACACAGAGGCTAGACACAGGCCTCAGCACAATCTGCAGTATGGAAGTCACTGACAGGTGGGCGATCTGGATTGCAAATGAGTTCCAAAGAGAAGGTAATAAAATTAAGTTTGTTAAATAAGAATTTAACTGAAAATTCTCTAGGGGAAATACTTGTGTTAATGACTTGGGTGGAGTAGGTATGCCACACCAACACTACCCCTATCATTTCTACCAGCTTCCATGGTGCTAGATGGAGTCTTCTCCAGGTGCACAAGTGTTTTTGAAACCCTAACCATCTTTAGATTCTGATCCAGAGGGACAATTTAAGAAAAAGTTAATAAACCTGTAGGTGCCCTGGAAAAGAAAGCTAAATTAAGCCTTGGACATGAGAGAAGGAAAACCTCCATTCGTGGCCTGGTGAAGAAGGGTTCTCTCATGGGAGGCCCTACAGGTACATAAATGTTCAAGAAGTCATTGCTGTTTATAGCAAGAAGAGTCTTAGTTATCACCTGAGCTAATGTTTGCTGTTTATGGGATGCAAACACACAAACAAACAAACATACAGACAAAAAAACCTGAAGCTTTGAGAAATCATTTCCCAAAATCACACTACTAACTGGCAAAGTGAAAACTAGACAACCCTTCTTTGCTTGTGTCTTGAATTTCCATTTAATTTTGGAAATCTACAACAAAGCCCAACACCTAATGAAAGTTAATTAGAAACAGGCATAGCTGAGACCTTCTCTTGCCTGGTTACTGGAACACAAACAAACATACAGTCTGAATCAAGCACACAAACCTATTTTTGTAGGTCCTGGGAGGATGAATCTACAGATATGAGAACCTCACACTCTCCAGGCAAAGAATGTCAAGGGAGTCCAAGATTAAGTCACCAGTCAAGGAATACAACTAAACAAAACCACTTGTGTGGCCTGATGCAGATATAGAAGTATTAACATTTTTTTTGAAAAGCAATGCAAAGAGTTTTCAGGTATAGCTGCCAATATTAATCAAAAGTAACCAGTAATATCAGAAAACCAAGGGAAGATAAGACGTCTTCCTTTACTACATTTTTAACAGAAACGCATGGCCACCATTTAATATATTCTGCAGGACTGATTCAAGAAAGACTGCAGGTGGTATAAAAGTGAATGAAATGTTCTTATAAAGTCAGTGTCATGGAATGGGTTGCACAGCATGGAATGCAACACACTAGCTAGGCTAAGACGATTCTCATCAGGCTTTAAGGTCGTTTGATAAAATGTAGGCCAATTTTGATCACCAATCTGAGAACTAAAAGAACAGATCACAAAAGTCAAATGCAGATTTAGGCAGATTCCCAGTGCTATCCCCAAAGTGAAGCACTGACGCCAACACTCATTGCTTTTTCTGTACCCTTCTTCTCACATCACACACACACCCTTTCCTCTCGAATCTCCTAGAAAATGCTTAGTAAAGTCTATTTTACCCTTCTATACCCACAAACTCAGGCTTGGGTTGCCCATTTTGTGATACCATTCTTGATGAAAGACTCCAATGGCATTAGAAAACCCTGAAATAACACAGCTGATATACACCTGGCAGACAACTGCTTAAAACACCAGAAGAGATGGATGTCTAATCTATTCTTAAAAATCTGAGCAGACAGCTCCTCACCCTTCTGCTACTCCTTTCCCCTCCACCCCAACAATTTCTGCTAGTTCACTGGAGTGTCTCAGAGAAGGAAAAACAGTATTACATGCCAAAATATAATGTGGTCTTCCTCACAAAACTTCTCTGTGCAATCTCAAAGCTGTCTTTAACAGTTTCAAGGCAACATGCTCACCATTATTTAAGATTAGGCTGAATTCTTGGTAATAAGCAGATGTATTGATTCATTTGTTGACTAAATATGTATTGAGCTCTTCTACTAAATACTAGGTAAAGTGATAAAAGAGAAACAGCTGGTGAGAAAGATTTTTCCTACAAGTCATTACAAAAGATTTAAGTAGTAGCAATAAGGTGAATGAGGATAGAAGCAACATTTCAGGGGGGGACTTCACATCCAAACACTGCAGCAGAAAAACAAATATTCATTCTTGTCTTACAAACTACAGCGTGTAAACAAGCTGCCTACCAATACCTGATCAAAGTGAAGGCTATGATTACCTTGGTTGTAATGTTTTAAACTTTTGTGTAGGAGAGAAGGATATTTATGGATTCTAATTGGTTTGCAGTCAAATAATTCTACTCAGAAGAAAAAAGTACTCATGCAAGAAAATTGAGACATAACATGAATAATGTAAATTCTACATTTAATCTTGGCCAATTCCATTGTCTTGTATTTTGTATAGATGTCAAACATATCTGTGAGAAGAAAATAGCTGACAAATGCAATACAGGTAATTGTCCTACTTTCCCACTTGCCCAGTCTTCAGAACAATAGATCTTTGTTCTTGTCTCATCTCTAGAATACTGACCAATTTTCTCTCAAAATATCTCCCTGTTAGGAAGAGTCAAAGGAAGAAATAGTTAGAAAGTTCATCTCCTAATTAAGTTCTCCCTTCATAAAAGCATTTAATTAATTATGGGAGTTGTTAGGCAGCTATATAAAGACACCTTTTTTCCCCCCAGAAATAAAGGAAGTTTAGTAAGGCTGGATTACAAAGAAAGAAGAAATAAAATTTCCAGAGAAGAAATATAAATTGTTCAGAATGAGATGGATTAAGTTTCCAAGTCAAGAAATAAGTTGATTCAATGTAGTTATTCAAGAAATCCTATTAATAAAAGTGATCTATATTCAAAGTTCTTTTTGTTATACCAGGAAACCTGGCTTAGGGATAGAATATGATAAGCCCTTAGGAGACATTTAAATTCCTACTTCATATAACATTCGTTAAATATTTTTGTCTCTAATATCACATCTCGTAGAATCTCAAAAGACTGATTATTTATTTATTTGGTTGGTACTCTAACAGATGTTTAATGCCTATCCTGCTACCTAGAAAAGAGTGCAAAGGAATCCCTGATGATTGCTTATAGCATTTTGCTATAACTTTAAGACAAAGGGAAAGAAATGCCTTTGTCCTAATCAGGAATGACAGCCATGAAATCCTATGTGCAAAGTGAATTTCAAACTGATAGTATTTTTACTGTCCAAAATGCATTATCTGGAAGATTGAATAAATGAAAAATAATTTAAATTGGTTATGGTCCCAGCTAGCAAAAGAAGAAATCTAACAGAATAAATAATAGAACTATCCATTTGTATACATCTGGAAATGAATAAATGACCCCACTTTCATTTTGAAGAAAAATGGAGAATAACCTTTCAAAACTAAACTAAACTAAAATAAAAATTATCTCTTTTAAGTCTGTTTATTGGATTACAAATATCAAAACATTTCTAATTTGTGCTAAACAAAGATATGCACCAAAGAACCCAGCAGAAAGTACAGTAGACTCTCCATTCATTGGAACGTAAGCACTCAGCACTTTCAAGCAACTGGCAGAAAAAAAAAATCAAAAAAATACTACTACATTTATCCAGCATGCGTTTCAGTTAACGGAGAGAGTCTACTTACATTTCTCCAGCATCTACCCATCCCCATGGGGGCCTGTTAGCTAGAGTCTACTGTACTTATGACACTGTCACTTGAAGGTTTTGATTTGGCTATTTCCAAAGGTAAGAGAAAAGACAATTGAATTTTCTTTACTTAAGCCAGAATATGTCCATCCTACCCAGGTAAAGCTACACTCATGCAAATCAGTGATTTATATGGTGCTCACCAAGAACATATTTTCAGTGGTTTCATGGGTGAACATTTGTGGACATTTTAGTTCTCAACCTTGAACTCTAGTTGGAGATTAAGAAAAGTTTGTATTGATGACAAAAGTCTCTGCAGTTTACAGGTGGATAGGTCAAATAATTGGGCTGTCATGGATTTGCCTTGAAATTCCAAAAAAAAAAAAAAAATCCTTCTTGATTTAGTCAGAATCTTGCTCTACTTTACTGTGACTAGATTTCCCAACTACGTCTGTCAATCCAAACTAAAGAAAAGAAATGTAATAACCTTTGTTTCTTTCTAACTCCAAGTCATTATTAACTAGGACTCAACCAAGAATATAGGTCTGAAAATTAAGTTCATGAACTCATCCTAGAAAAAGTGCTACATACCTCATTGCTGAGTATCACCATGGTCACCTTTAAAGTGCTCCCCTTGGGAAGCTCTGCACCAATGCCAGCACCTAGTCCACCCTTCAAAGCAATTCTGGAACTCTTTTTTTGGAATGACCATCAGACTCTCCTTTGCTTTTTTTTTCATCAGTGACCTTTAGGACCACATAGTTTGCTCATGCCGAGATTTTAAGTTAAGATTTTTCTAACTGGTCTGCTGTGCTTTGCATAGTCAGCCGAAGATTTTGATGCACAATTGGATGAATTCCATCAGTTCTGCTCATTACTGGCCACCCTCACATCTCTTCATTAATGACGCTTTCTCTCCCTCAGAAAAACGTTCGATCCATTTGTACACTGCTGTTTTCTTCATGGCATTATCCCCGTAAACTTGGACAAACATGTCCCTGATTTCACTTCCATTCTTAACAAGTTTAACAGGAAATTTCATGATGGTTCCTTGCTCCAGTTCAAGCTTCAACATACTCAAGACGGCTCAAAAAATCACGCAACAACAATAATCAACACCACATGTTGACACAAAAACAGCTGTCAGACACAGATATACCAAGGTTATGACACCTTACTGAGTTGTTTGTACAGTGCTGCCAATGTAAGCACATGGTGACATGTTCTCGAACTTAATTTTCAGAACTTGTAGTTCTCAATTAGTCAATTTATCTCTTTTTAATTATTCCTTGTGTCAAAATCTACCCTGCCTGCCACTCATAAAGTCATTAGCTGGAGAGAAAAGTAGATTTGATTTTGATTGACAGCAAGAGAGATGGTAGGCTGTTTATGAAAGAATGCACGAAAAGTGACTTTTTTAAAAGAAAAAATAAAATACAGTATTATTGTTTTCTCTGTTTATAGTTTTTTCCTAAAACAAACTAATTTCTCCTCTAAGGAAGAATGAGACATTTTACTTTTCCATGATACCGTGAATTACTTGATTGGACTTGTATAATTCTAAATGAAACTGAACCACCTTTTCCAACAAAAAGCTATCATAAAAATATTTAGACAACCTTGAAAACTTACAAATGAAAAACCCATTCACCACTTTCCTGCAAATAAATTTCATTGGAATTTTTTAAAAATTTAATAAGTATTCAGACATTAGAAACAGCTCCACATTGAAGGAATGTCTCAACTGTGATGAGCTGCGGAGTGGGGTAGGGATACACCTCAACCATTCTGGTTTCCAAGATTTTTAAATTCTCTCTACAAAGAAAACAATGCAAATTGAAGAGAGAGATTTTTCCTTCAAGTAATCTTTGGTGGTAAGGGCAAGAAAGAAAAAAAATTAAATGAACCATTTGAAACACATTCATACTAATTCCTTAATGTTATATGCGGTTAGAAAAAGATAAAATAATAAAGAATTTAGGAAAATCTATGACAATAGACTTAGATGGTTAATTATCACTTCTCACTGCCCTCTGCTCCATATCTGAAGGTGAAAACCCCTTGCTTCGTCTTCCTTCTTATAACTTCTACTTACTCTTCTTTCTCAATTAGTTTTAACTTTGAATAGACTTTAATTGTTGGCCATAATTAAAATAAAGCCGGCAATTCCTCAGACTGTTTCTGAAAGTATACTGAAACATTTAACAATGGTCACCTTGTGAGTTGCATTGCCCTCTGATTATTAGGTTTGAAGACACCTGATTGTTTTGCTCCATTCTTCTCCATACTCAAAAGGTCCCCAAAGAACAACCTTTTGAAGAATAGGAACAATGGTCCCATTAGTTTGTCATAAAACCAAAGCGATACATGTTGTTTAATAACACAGAATGGTAGCAATAAAAGTCTAACTCCTCAACGGGCATGGTTCTTCTAAACGTGGGCCAAAGAAATCGGATGAGTTGAGAAGTGAAGATAAAAGGTAAAGAGTTCATTTTGTAAATGTATAAAATTCTCCAAGTCACAAAAGGAGAAATAAAGTTAATACATAGGCCTTCATGTGAACCTGAACTAATGTTATTCCTTCAAGGACAAGGACAGTAATAACATAAATCAAAAAAACATTCATTAGTTTCACACAAGGAGATTAAGTAGACAGATTCAACAATTACTTTTTGCTAGACGAAGTTAATACAAATGTATGGCAAGCAGTTGGGAAGTTCTGTTCCTGTAAATGTCTAAGCAGATAAATTAGTAGCTTGCCAGTGATGTCATGTATTTTAAAAGGATGGAAAAAAACTACCAGCAGTCATGACCTAGTGAATATTATTAAATCCCAATTATATTTGTTTTGGCACAAATAACAAGTGGCAATGATTGTGAATTACAGATGTAATTGGAAAATTTTAATTTCACCCTTACTTGACCATTTATATATTTTACCTGTATCTATGCTAAGGAAACATTTTGTAAGACTTTTCCAAATGCACAGAAGAGTGAGCATGGAAAAAATATATTTTCCAAGTTTACTAAATAAATGGGAGTGGGAGTCGAAAGTCTGAGCATATCTATCTCATTCGAGCAAAAATTAGTTTTGAAAATAAATAAGACTGATGCATTCTTTTTTATGTATACATTCTCCTAAATAAAATTAGTTCAGAGTTTTATTTTTTTTCTTTTAAAATGAATTCCAAGGATACTCATCCAAGACTTATTTACCATGGTAAAATATCAGACACAAAGTGAATGTCTAATAATGAAGATGTAGATAAAAAATATGGCACAAGAGATTGTTCATCCCACCTCCTAGGACTCTGTACTTTAAAATGATTACTAAAATTGAATAGATATCTGTCAGTGATGGAACAGGTATGTCTAACTTTAGAGACCAAAAGGTACAAGAAGGTTTCACTATACGTGATCCAAATAACATATGCATCACTATCATCTACTGTGTTTTTGAAAAATGCAGATTCCCCCGGCCTGCTGATTCAGCAACCTCAGCATGTGGCCAAGGAACCTTCATTTTTCAGAAGCTGAACATGTTATTATGCTTATGTCTAAAATCGGATAGCCACTGCAGCACCACATTCAGAATGACCAAGCCCAGATATTCTTAGATCTCTTAGATTCTGGGATGATCCAATACCCGCCATATTCATCCAAGCACGTAGGACAGCACTCATAGAGTCGAATGCCTAGAAAATCCAGGCAGCATTTTAAAAACAGAATGGGAGGACATGGAGCTAGACAGAAGGGAGTCTTCCCTGCCTAAAGACAGCATTACCAACTCCCTTCTACTTGGTTATTCTACCACAAGAAGGTAGACCATTTGTCACATAGTCTGCATTTGTTTTCTTTTCTTTTATGCAGTAGAGATCCTGATGTTTATGTGAGTCATCCTGATTTTTAAATGGTCACAACCAATTTAAAATATCATAAAAATGCATTGCATTTTTCTATTTTATTTTCACATAATGATTGAGTTGTAACATCTCATTTTCTTATCTAGACTGATGACCATCAATACTTAATACACGTTAGGTATGCAGTGCTTAGCCCAGAGTAAATGCTTAGTGATCTTCTGATGGATTTACTGATTAACCTTCAAAATAATTTCAAACCTCTATAGAACCTATATAGTTAATTTTAAGAACACTCTAATAGAAATGTAACAAGATTCTAGAGTCTATAAGATACCAATGTTAGCAAGACTCTATTAGAATCCTACCGAAAATATTTTAACATTCTCCAAGACTAGGGTTGTGTTTCTTCTCCTCTTCCATTTGCATCCCTACGATAGATTTCCAAAGCAAAACATCGGCCTCCAAAAGTTACTGGTATAATGAACTTGGTTCCTTCAGCAAGAAATACATTATTCCGTATCATTCCCAATTCAGTGCAATTACAATAGAGTGATGTTTTCCAATTAAAGCCCCATGAATTTTGGAGGCTGAAGAGGAGGCACTGCCGGGGCAGGAAACAGGTCAGTTTCTGCTGTTTTTAATTTAGCAAGGAGGACACACCGGATCAACCAGTAAGGTTCCTTCACATTTGTTTGCTGTCCCTTTTCTCCTTTGTTTGAAGCCCTACCTGACCCCTGCCCCTCTCTGTCCTGGCTATATCTTTGCTCCTTTGTTTCCTACACGTAAATATTCGTGGCCCCTGTGAACTATCCTGACCATCTAAGACGGTAATCTGAAAGAGAAACCAGAAAGCTAGGGTGGGGGAAGTAATGTCACACAAAAACTCTGGTAGATACTGCCACCTACAGGGATTAGAGGAACACCGTGTTTAAGATCATCCCATTTCAATCTCATGAAAGGGGAATTTCGTTTATTACAATGCGGGAGAAATTGAACACGTTTGAACTACAAGGCTAAGGAGGAAGCCAACTCCATCTAAACACAACTTTTGATTTACAGTACAGAATAATTATATATGTGTCTAGGTGTGAGGGTGTGTACATGTATACACACATATATACATCTATATGTAAAATATATAAATTACTCATTAACTAGGCTAGTAAAATATAGGGTTGTAAGAAAAAATAAAAAGAGAAAGTAATATCGATTGTTATTTCTGTTGTCAGGAAAATAATTTTTTAAAACATTAGACTTACATACCTATTTTAGGTTCAACTATGCTATTGAAAACTTTATGTAACACTATATACAATGTGACAGCATATATATCTATAGTCAAGAGGATTTAAGGTTTTCCCCTCTCATATCCTGTTTAAAATATTTTAATTATTTGTTATAGAAATACCCTTGAAATGAATTATATAGACCTTGCTATCTTAAATATAGGATGCTGAATATTTACCTGGTAATTAATACCATCACTATAAATACTATATATTATTGGATTAGAAGTAAAAGGTATAAAAGAGCACATTTTAAACATGTGCTATGCAATAAACCCTCAAACCTTGAGCTTTTAAAAACCTTATTTGGAAATAATTTAAAATATGTAGAAAACATGCAAAAAAATCAGAGTCCCCACGTTCCCTTTATCCAGGTTCAACTATTATTAATATTTTTTCTCATTTGTTTGTGTATTTCTCTCTCTCTCTTTCTCTTCACACAGGCATACACACACAATTATTTTATATACATCATGGAACTTTACCCCTAAATATTTCAGTGTGTATTTCCTGATAGGGATATTCTTTTACATAATCATAGTAGCGTTATCAACACGATACAACACATTACTTGATCTAACCTACCACCTATAACCCCATTATATCAATTAATCCAGATATGTATTTTATACCATTTTTCTCCTGCAGGATAACATCCAGTCTAGGAAAGCCTTACTTTTTTGTGTTATTAGGTTTATTAGGGTGACCTTGATTAGTAAAATATACATAGGTTCCAGGTGTACAATTCTACAATATATCATCTATGTGTAATGTTATGTGCTCATCACCCAGAGTCAGTTCTCTTTCCATTACCATTTATTTGACTCCCCCTCCTCCTCTCCCACCACTTCTCCCCCATTAAACTATTGATTGTGTCCATGAGTTTTTCTATCTTTGTTGCTTTCAAGAGTTGTGTTCCACACATGAATGAAATCACATGGTTTTTGGTTTTTTTTTCTGTCTGGCTTATTTCGCTTTGCATTATGGTCTCAAGGTTCATCCATGTTGCCATAAATGGCCCTCTTTCGTCTTTTCTTATGGCTGAGTAATATTCCATTGCAAAGCCATACTTTTTAAAAGTCTTTGAATCTGTTTTTGGGGAGAGGAAGAGAAAGGGTTTCTATTTTCTTTAGCTGCTTAGGCTCTGAGTCATTTACTTTTTGCAACCAAAAGGCCAGAGTGTGGGCTACTTCCATTCATCCCTTTTATTTGTTACTTCCTTTAACATACACTGGGCTCAGAAAAAGCATAATGAAATATTTGGCGTTATGGATGAGTTAGGATTAAATATCCAATATATGAGGGATTGAAGACCTTTTCTCTGATGAGAGGATGGGTGTCTTTTTCATATGTGTTTGACAGGTCGGGAATTTCTATTTACCTCCTCATAAGTTACCTATGGTGCGATGGATAAGTGAGGTCTTTATGCACTTATAATGGAATTCTGGGGATTTCATTAGTCTAGGAACCACAAAACAGCATTACAAAATTAAATGTATCACTTTCCCAGAACTGGCAATCACCTGTTGGAATTTTGGGGAAATGATGAAATTACATCAAAAAAACAATTGGTGACATTGGTTGTTAATAAGCATTAGGTAACTGAAAAGCTATCTCTTTATGTGTGTGTAAAAACAGAGAGGAAAGAAGATTAAATTGGTGGTTATGATAGAAAAAATTTCTTCAAAAAGTATTAATCCTAACAGTAACTATGCATATCTAAGTAGATATTCCAAGCTCCTAAAACAACTTAGAAAAAAATTATTTTAAGATAGTTGGAGATGCCAGTACTGTGAAGTACGTCCCTATATTATGTCAATTTCCTTAAGGTAAAAATTTTTCAATTAGGTTTTTATTTATTTATTTATTTTAACACATTGACCCAATGCTTGGGCAGTCCATTACAAAGATAAAATTTTTCAAAGGTTACTGAGTAAATTCAACAGTACCATAGAATCAAATCAGGAAGTCTATGCAAGGGCCATAAAAAAAAAAAAACAACAATTTAATTGACCAAAACACAAATGACTGAAACTTCTATTGACTTTTTCCCAACCCCTACTTTTATTTTAAAAACAAATATAAAGTACTGTAGAAATATATTCTAACATATGTACATGTTAAGTGTACATTCTGTCTACTTTATACAGCTTAGTATCTATGAACAGTTACAGAGACAGAATAGGATTCTAGAGGCCTACACTGTCCTAAATCTTCCAAATCAATGTAAAAATGTTTGCTAGGATAATAAATACAAAGCAGAAAGATGTAATTACATATAATAATTACTAACAATGCAAGTAATTTTAAGTGATTCATCTTAACCTTTAATTAAATAAAATACCATCTTTCCCAAGTATTTAAGTTAAATTAAATTCTATTATACCATATCTTTTGGATGAGATTTCTTAATGACAAATACCAAATGCAGTATGCACTTGAGGTGGAATAG
This sequence comes from Lyroderma lyra, assembly GCA_004026885.1. NCBI lineage: Eukaryota > Metazoa > Chordata > Mammalia > Chiroptera > Megadermatidae > Lyroderma > Lyroderma lyra. The sequence goes on from PVJL010000844.1 coordinate 214,027, forward strand.
TCCTAGATTGTTTTAACAGGAAAACATGTTCTAGGTCATGTTAACAAAGAAAAAAAAACAGTATTTCCCCTGGCATTTCTGCCATTAGATGGCTAATCTGCTAATAGAAGTTTAGTCCGTGTGGTTTTTAATGGTATTTCTCAGAGTCCTAACGGCCAAGAACATTGCTACTCTCCAAGTGAGACTTAGTTTCCCAGAGCTCATTTGATCACAGAATATGTTATTGGAAAGTCGATTAAATTTACCCAAGCCAGTGTTTTTTTGGATGTGTTAGAGAAAGCTGATCTAACATGAAGTTGGGCTATTGCCCTTCCCCAAATCATTATTGATACTAATAACACTTGGAGCCCAACCCTCACCAACGCCATTACTGACGTCATGATTAGGACCCTAGGTAGGAATCACAAAAGAGAGGCTAGAAGAGATATGCACCAAGGTAAGACTCACTAAATTTGCAAAATTCACATTAGCATTCTCCCACATTATTTTAACTTTTGGATTTTTATATAAAAACCTTATTTAACTTAAATCTGAAAACGAAAAGGGATGCCTAAAATAAAACAAAAAATTCCCTTACTCAACTTGCAGTTAAAATTTATGTTAGAAAGACAACCAGCCTGCAAAAAGCAAAAAGGGCTTGCTTAATGGAATAAAGCTCTAGATACAGAAAAATCATCATCTATACATGTGCAGTTCTTATCATTAATTATATATCTAATAGGTATACAACACACTGATGGCATAAGTAATGTCCTTGTTACTATACAATTGAAGTTGTGTGTATTTTACAATTATATGTGGAGTTTGACCGCGTCTGTTAATACAGGCCGCCCTGAGGCAGCTTCTTGGCTTTTGGTTAAGATTTCAATGATGTCCCACAGTGCAGAGTGTGTTTTACATACTCCTCTAAAATCGTGGTATTTTGTTTATTTCACTTTTTGGAGATCAAATGTAAGTACTAAAGGGAAAGAAGCACAGTATCTTCAATTCATACTAGGGTTAAAAAACAAAAAAACAGAAAACAGAAAACAAAAAACAAAGAGTGAATCAGGTCTTACATCATCCATAAAGAAGGGAACATGGATCATTCAAACATATTCTTCCATTATATAATTTTGAAGAGAGCTTGCCACCTCTATTGAATTCTCTTCACCAAGGGAAGAGAAATCTGACCTTCTATTCTAGAAAACACTTGGGGGAAGGGAGGAAACCCTGGTTTTAATCACTCATAATTAGCTTCTAGTAACAAAAGATAGAACTGTCTAGTTACAAAACACAGCAATTTTCCATTGGAATGGGTTGAAGGAATAGATACTGTGTTCCTGAAGCATAAAAGTATAAAAAGGCTTTTTAGTAATTTGGGAAATAGAATTCGATTTAGGAAATAAAATCAAAGAGAAAAAAATGTCCTGTTTACAAAAGGAACTCTGAAATTTAGGGCTGGTTCTGGTCCCATTAAAAAGCACAATACCCTTTTAACAATATCTTTCCTTCTGACAGCTTTTAATTTAATGTACCAAGTCAGAAATCTGGTTTAAATTTGAGGTCCTTTCCATTTGCCAGAGGTTCAGCTTTCAGATTCTGTAATAGTGTTATGACCTTATATTACATTAAAAAATAAAAATAAAAAGTATTGCACAGAGCAGTAGGACAAGAAATTAAAGAAAGAAAAGGCTAAATACACCATCAGGTTAACATGGGAAACATTTTCTTGTAAACTGAAAAATAATTGCGAATTACATTTGTTGAGTTATATACCATATACTATTTTAAGAGAGCAAGTCACTCATTCCATTATAGTTTTCTAAACGATCATTTTTCTTCTACCCAAGGTTGCTGCTATGAAAGAAAGTGAGAAGAGATCTGGTCAATAAGCAATGCGACTCAATTAAAACTTAAAATGAGGAGCAGACAAATGCCTACCAGTAGGAGCGAAGTATTATTCCTTTTCTGATTGGTATTGCCATAAAGCTCTCTAATTCCTCATTCTGTATTCTGTATCCTTTCCATCAGTGATGAATTTTCTCATTCGTACTTAGATTTATTCCATTTCTTTGCATCATGAAGCCCTTATAATTGATTCTTTGTCATTCCTTATACTCCTCACACTTCTTTCCTTGCCTTTCTTTTTCTGCACTGAGATCTCATCCAATACTCCACGAGTCTTTCACTTTTTTTCCCAATACCTCATCACGAGAATGTTTCTCCAAAGATGTCATAATCTCCAAACATACAATTTTATTTTCTCTGAGTTTTCAGGATGTTCAGACGTTTTAAGATTAAGCATAGAATAATTTCCCTCTAAAAGTACACTTTAGAATTACTAAGCATATCTGATTTAGACAAAGTAAGTTCATTTGATTCTGTCTAGTGATATTTGGTAGAGTATATATCCTTCAACAAATAAAACAAATTACTGGTAAAAGGCAAAATTATCTCTAATACCTCTAGGAAAGGTTTGTGAAAGTAAAAACTAGAATATATTAAAAAAACATAAGCGATACATACAACTTAAGTCACGACTGTAGAGAGACTCATGCAAATTTAAGTTGCTTTCAGTGCCTGGAGTGGAGGGGACATCAGCTCCAACAGCTGAAACTACGTTTGTATAGGCAGTCCATAAATCCCTCAGTGAGGGTCTTCTCATCATTCTCCAGACAACTCCTGACTGGCATGCTAACGTTTCCTTCGGTGAGTTACTTTACTCTTAATGTCAAGCACATAGCACAGAGCTGGACACCATTAAGTAGTGAATGAATAATACATGAGAGAATGAAAAGAGGTGAGAAAGAAATCTAATTTTGCTATTTCTATGAGCCTTAATTCTAACAGCAACAGCAAAAGTAGCTGATTGTATCTTGATTTTTACTTCTATTGCTTTTATATTCAGCTTAAAAAATAGCTTAAATAAGCAAAGTTTTTATATTTGGCTAAAAGCCAATACACACACACCAAGTTCTTTCTTGTATAACCCTCTTTTGCTGATGCATGTTGGAAAACCTCACCCCATCCAAAATTCCTCACCCTTTTTCGCCCACTGAAATTCTAAATCCCCATACTTTAAGTCAATCTTCTGGGCAGTCTTTTCCTAACCTTCCAATTTATTCCTCATTTGAATGTATTTGCATTTATGCTCTCAGCCACTCATTTTCACTTACATTATTTTATATTGTGAACTTTTAAACATGTTTATGCCAACACAAAGAATGTCCTAGGGAAAAATATGTCAGTTCTATCTCCTTTTGTTTCCCCTATGACATTTAGCTCAGATGCTGTTTGGTGGGTACTCTATACATACTTACTATTAATAGATATTTCAGGTGAGTGATAAAAGACCCCTCTAAAATGTGGTATCTTTAGGAGGTCAGGGTTTCAGTAAGCACTGTTATCCAAATTTCTATTTATCAAGACTGCAATAATTGCATACAGCTAGGAGGAAGATGGAGTGATGTCACATTCTTTCAAGTAAGTTCCTGGGAAGATAACTCAGTGAAGCTGATTGCAAACACCTAGAGGACAAGGCAAATGCTTTATTTTTATCTGTATCTTCAACAGCACCAACCCCCATGGCTTTAAACAATATTATAAATGAATGTTTACTGAACAAATAAAAGGATGACTACATGTTGACTACAAAAGTATTCATCTCATCCTTTTATGTCAGTTGGTCGCCCCTAGCCACACTTCCCCCAGGTACAGAACTGGCAAAGTAGAAATATCCAGACAACTTTTAAGATTTTGAGATAACTGAAAAGTCTGATAACTGTATTTGAAAATAAAATATTTTAGTGTACTCCTTATATAGAGTCAATTTCTGGACATTTGAGTCCCTAGCCTAACAGGAACAACTGAACAATAGATGTTGTATGTGGAGAAGAAGTGTTTCTTTGAACTGTTAGTAAAATTAGTACTGCTCAATTCCTTGGCTGTAATATGAAGTTACACAGAGCAAAAATAAAACACTAACCTATATTATCAACACCATTCATCCACTATATTTGCTATTCTTGTTCTTGAATACTTCCCAGTAACTGCATTCATTTCTCTAACCCACAAGCAAAATTAGGAAAAGCCATTCAATTATTCTTGGCTTTACCATTGTTAAAACAAGTTTATACCATGAAAAAATCTTAAAATTATACAATGTCTTCTTTCAGAAAAAGCAAATACAAAAAGTAAAATTGTTTTAGTAGGAGATTCCATAGTCTTTTAAAGCACTGAAAGGTTTTAGGCTTTATTGTTGAAGCCTGTTAGACTGATGTACACATGCTACTCATGTGATAGAAAAGAAATCCCAGCTTACAAATGGAGTCTGGATGTGAAATGGATCCTGGGTTGAAATGGGTCATTTGGGAGTTAAGAGTGTTTCCAACTGGGTGCAGTTTGACATGTTCTCCAAACATGATTTGGGAGAATGGTGCTTGCTGACTTTCAGATGCCTCTAGTCTCATATTCAATTTAGTAATAGACTTACGGAAGCAGATGCATGTTTAAAGAACACAAGTAGCACAGATGAGACTCTGATATCTGTGACAACTAAACTAATACATACTTTTTTAAGTTGTAAAAGCCTTTTGGAACCTAGACTCTTGTAGAGGTGGTTTAAATAATAATAATGTGTGCTCCAGAGGCAGAAAGCTCCACCATTATTGACTGTATGAATTGGTAAGTTACTTAACCTCTGTGTGTGTCAGTTTCCTCGTTAATAAATACAAGGCCAATGGAGTTGATTTAAAGAGTTTTTTATTCAAGAAGAGCACTTACTACATTGCTCAATAAACATTAGCTCTTGTTAATAGTATTACACACATATATAAAGGACAAATTCCAATTTCTCCAGTAGATAAATTGCTCACATCATTATTCTCATCTCCATTTAGTTGAGTTTAATTATTTTTATTTTCCTACACATATGTCCAGTATTAGACATGCACCTGCATATCCAGAGGGCCAATTGTCTTTCTGGAAAGGTTTTAAGCATTGGCATATTTCTTTCTTTCTCTGTTATATGACTTAGGATTGCAATTAGAAAGAGTCCCTGATACTAATGTGCCCACTGTCAAAGGGTAAAAAGACACAAAATTTAATCAGATTCTCAATAGCAAAGTGTCATCATTTAGAATGAACACATATCTATCATTTTAAAGCCTGCCCGATAATTGCTATCTGGGAATTCACCTGAGTCCTGAGGAATGTGATAATTCCTAGGTCCACAGTGAGCGATGACCTAGAGAAAGTGCATATCGACATCTACCTTTTATTGGCATGGACGTGCCAAAAAAGGGTTAAATATACAGTGTGTATAGTCATCTCTGGGTTGAAAGCTTGTTTTCCAAGTTCATATTAAGAGTATGTTTCCCCTAACAGTAAAACTTTAAATAGTAGATATAGAGTTATTTAACCAATGTACAGGAGAAAAGTCATTGCTATAGAATAAGCTATTTATTGTTTGTTAAACATAACTTTTAAAAGTGATTGCTAGAGAAACTGATGTCATGAACATACACAGGCATCATTCACTTTGTAGAACCTATTTTACTTCCACTGGAGCCACATGCTTGTGAAAGGAATGAAGGGAGAATCCCGGGGACCTCTGAACCACAAAGAGAAAGGGTGGCTGTTTTGTTAAATAGTTACCACCAAGAAATTGCTGGCAAAGAAGTAGAGCTATGTGCACACAAATGAGTCACTGACACTGAAAAATAACTCACAGAATCAATCTACAGAGAAGGCAAATCAAAATGGTTTTGTATATACAGAGAAACAAATGATTCAGGAGACCATGGCCCCTTATCCATAGTAGTTGTAAAAAATTTAATAGGCAAACTTTCTTTGTCAAAGCTCCCAGAAATAAAAAATTGACAGTGCTAAGTGGTCCCTGTACTTCTCAAGTCTTTCCTTAGCTCACTAATCTACCCACAAACTTGTTACATTCATGAAAGTTTTGTTGGGTATAAAATGATAGCTTCATCACAATAAAAAGAGAAAACAGTTTAACAAAGGCTGTAAGATGTTATAGTCATAGATTTCTTGATCCAAAGACATTTTCTACTTATTTCAAATGACAAGAACTTCTATGAATTTTCATCTTTTTTTTCTAAAATGTCACAAACTCCAAGTATCTTAACATCGTTCTGTGATTTCAAACTAAATATTTAAGAAATTGAATTCATTCTTTTTTCCATGAAAGCTACTTCCCCTTTCATTTCTTTTTCAATTAAGCATTGGCATCCATCCATTCAATTGCCCAAGTTAAAGACATAGAGTCCTCCAATTTCCTTTGTATTTCACCAGTGTTGGTAACTTAATTTTACTGATTATCCTTAAGGAGTGCATCCCTGTCACCTTTCAGGCTCACTGCCGATACCTGGTCAGGCCATTCTAACTTTCAACTGCTGATCCTAACTCATCACCTTGCCACCATTCCTCCCCTGTATTGTCCATCCTCTCCACAGTAGTGCCGTAGCTTTCATACAGGTAAATCAATGATGCACTACATTAACCAATCACAGAAGTCTTAATAGACCCCAACCTTCTTCCCTATTCCCCATAATTACTTAGACCTGAAGATTTTGTCCATGTATGCTCTGTCCAATATGGTAGCCATTAGCCCCATGTACTTACATTTAAATTCACTAAACTTACAGCAATTTTTATTGAATAGCACTGGCCTATACAGACAGTCTCTGGATGCACTGAAATTCTATTATACCTACTGAATAGTTTTGAACAGGGAATCATTCAATGAATCCACCCTTGCATATATTACATCCTTTATTATCCTCACAGAATTTTTTCTGATCTTTATGATACAGTTTCAATGTGACCACATGAACAAAGCTATACCTGACGAACTCCGTTGAATTTGTTCTAGTACTTCTGCACTCCCATGGCACATTGTTTACACCTCTTTGATAAAACCTACCACATTCCATTCTAGCTTTCTCCTTACCTAGCTAGTTCTACAAAACTATAAGCTACGTGGGCATATCTTTTTTTATATTTACATATACAGCTTTTAGCTCAGTGCAAAGCACACAGCAAACATTAAAATAATGATGAATGTTGATTGGATTCTCTGTGTATATCTTTGGTGATTACTATGCTTGAAAAAAAAATCAATACTCTTGTCTCAAGAAAGACTTAGGACCCTGGGCCTAGTCCTTTTTTGTTATCGCTTGTAAGAACTCTTAGTCTATTAGCCACACCTGTAAACTTATCCTCTTCAAGGAAGTAGCATTTTAATTTCAATTATCCATTGGGTCTAAATTGGGACTGAAACTGGTGCATTTTATAGTTCTTAATTTATTTTTGTTGGTATTGTTCTGTTGATGAATTCCTCCACCACTCCTGGAAAATACTGACAATACTCTAAATAGATTCAATTACCTTAAAAAGAATCATGTTTAATGACATTAAAAAGATCTGAGCTTCACTTAAACTACAATTCAGTGAGCTGACCTAGAGCTAATCATCTTTTAGCACTTCATTTATCGAAGAGGCAAGCATAGCGATGGGTGTGTTCTGATGCACAGTCTTAAAGCATAAGCTATATTAATTGATTCCTGTTAAGGAGGTTTAAACAGCACTTGCAATGGACACTGAGTTTTATAAAGACAAACACAGCCCATATTCTTGGAAAAAATAGCTCACATTCTTGGTGTGCTATCTACATTTAGATATCACCAGAACTAGTGAAGGACATAACTAAAAAGTGTTAGAATTTCCATCTAGTATATTTAATTCTATTCATTTTCTATGAAGTAAAGCTTGTTGGTTTGTGCAAAGCTCTTAATTGTTGGTAATTCCATATTCTGCTAGTTTCAATATTTTCCTGAATAAGCCAAAGTAGATTGCTGCTAAATGTACCTACATGGATTTGTATGTCCTTTTGTACATCTTTACAATTTCTTAGGTGCAAAGAGGCCAGAGGTAGTGTAGGACAAAGAATCACTCAGGTATTATGTGTTAACAGACCTATTTTTGTTGTTTATTTTACTTATCACTACCTCTATCTTCTGGGGTTACTAAAATTACCTCTCATCTCTACTGGGACCTATTCCTCCCCATATTTCACCCATATAGAGCACTTAAAACCTACCCCATTCTTATGTCACCCCGCCTCCCTGTCTAAAGTTGATAGATCTAGAAATGGACACAGATTGGGCCAATCATAGTACTGTAACTCTCCAAGCACATTTGACTTGTCAGGAGTGAGTATTCCACCAACCTTTTAGAATCTAAAGTCAAATATTTATCCCCACACCCATCCAGGGATATTTGGACTTCAGATATTTAAAAAAAAAATAACTCAGGTAAATTTCCCACAAGGTGCTAATGGTTAAGGCAAGAAAACTTGGGAGCTATCAGAAATCAAGTTTTCCACCACAAGATAAAAAATGCAGTCTGCACTGTGATGGAATGAACCTGACAACCTGAGAGAGGTTGAAAGGAAGGCTGGACTGATTCCTGACAGTGCCTGAATCCCTAGGGCTGGACTTCGGTCAGTTGGGTCATTCAAAGCTTCCTTCTATTCCGGGAGCCAATAAATCTCCCTCATTGTTTGAATGGTTCAAGCTGCATTTCTGACAGTTACAACCAAATTAATTCTCACTCATAGCCATTAATAGAATAGTTAGTACATGCTAAAATGCACATTAAAAAACAGTAACATTTCAGGCTCTTTCAAAAAAAAAAATCAATGGAAGTTATAGAGGTTTATCACAGGAGAAAGATACTAAATACTATCCAATTGTTCTCCAGTTTTAATTCATTTAAGTGTAACACAATTCCTAGTTAAGCCATTCATCACCATTTGCTGACATTCATAGACAGTGCATTTTCTTATATATATTTACTTCATAAAACACCAGAAGAAATTAAATTATGTTGGAATAGGGTGATGTCTAGCACAATTGGAAGGGAAAGAAAAGGTTCTCGACATTATCGTCCCAAAGTTAATGTCCCAATCCTGATTTTTCAGCAAATGGTTTACTTTGAAGTTTCCAATTGATGGATGTAATTAAAAACTAAAGTTCTTTGTGAAGGCAACAAAGACCTTCTTTTCAGAAACCAAGAAGCGGAGTATTAAGTCCCTGATTTATTTCTGATACAGCTGCATTCTGTTATAGGATAGAATTTAGAGCATCACAGATGAAATATCGTTTGTAATAAGGGCAAAACTTTGCTGGAGACACTGGTCTCCTCAAAATAGAATAGGTTAACAATTCCTTTTCTACCACCTATCAGTTACACTGTTTATTAAAAGACAGACTTTTATTTTTTTTGGTACTTGTAAAGAAACAATCGATTTTATAAAATAATATTAGGTGTCCACAGGGATAGTGAAGATTTTCTTGTCAGGATGAGACAAAAACTGTCTAGAATGGGGACAGCCAAAGATCACCTACCATTCATCACATGCAAGGTAACTACCTTCCTCTATGTTCGCTCAAGCAGAAAATGAACAGCTGCCAATGTTGATCAGAGAGATAGACAGTGCTGTTTCCAGGAATGAGAGTTTCTTTTTCATTTCCAAAAAGTTAAAGCAATATGCTACACATTTCTGCTGAAACAGCAAGAGGGCCAAACTTGATAAGATCACACAGTCATGAACTGATCAGTTGCTTCTTGATGTGTTTTCAGAATTTTACCATGATACAAAGACAAGATGCTCAAAAGTAGCCTCAAAATCAACAAAGGCACACATTGTGTTTTTAATATTTGGTGAATCATTTTGAAGTTTCAAAGCATAATGTTCATAATGGAATTCTACCAAGATAATAATTTTCAGATCTTGACTATTTGGAGGATCATAAACTGTACCATCCCGCCATTCTATCATTGGAAAGTTTCAAAGTATATTTTCCCTCCCACAGAATCAAAACACCTCTCAAAACAGAGACCTGTTTCAAAAGATCAAATTCTGTGCGTTGTCTCTGAGTAATCTACGGGTGCAATTAAAAAAACACAGCTTATGGCTCAAAACTAACTTACGCCATTAAGGCTCACCTACTAGTATGAAGATATGAAGTGAAGTAGATACAATGTATGCTGAGCAATAAGCAGCTTCAAGCAATGGATAGCTGAAGAAATTACTCAAGGACGAAGCCTGGTCCTGCACTGGGATCCTCTGCCTGCAAGAAAAAGGCTAAGAAAGGGGAGATACGAAAGAGGCAAAGAATTAGGGAAATCATCTTGGGAGGAAAAAAAGGGCCATCCATTGTTATAAAGTAATGAAGATTTTTACTTTGTGACTGGATATCAATACTAGAGAGAATTCCAAATTTTGATTGGCATGATTATGCTGTGGAAGAAAAAATTCTTCAATGTTCAAGACTTGATGTGTTTGTTTAAAAATGTGTCTTCATCATTTTGTAGCCAAATATTCTAAGTGTTTACAAAGAAAACAACATTGTTTCCATGATCATTATAATTGGATAGGTGAGAGAACATGAAGGATTTGTGACTTGATTGTGAAGATTCTGCATCAAACTCAGCAATAAATAACCAATGTGTTGGGCTACAATTCAAGCCAAACCTTTGTGACTTTTTTCATATCATGAAGCAATAAGAATCAAAGGGTGTAAAATTGAGTGTGATCAAGGGTTCATGCCTTCTCTTATACCAGGTTAGATACAGCTGCTAGTACTGATGAGATGATAAAGAATAAAAAAAAAGAATTTTTTGGTACAATAAGACATATCAGCAATTTATTACAGGAAAATAAGAAAATGAGAGTAGGTAAATATGTCCTAACATATCTTAAGGAATTGCCCTCAAAAGACTCAAGTGGATAAAAGAATTTCCCAAAGTGTGCTCAATGATGCCTGTCAAACACTGTCCAAATGATCCTTATTCAGATTCAAGATCTTTTTAGTGTTGCTCATTTGGTGCAGTAAATACGACACATGTTGGAGAAAATAATTTTACAGAGTCCACTATACTTTGTAATATAAAATACAACAGTGTAAGATTATTTCCTGAGCTTCTGAAAATGAAAACTATATACGCCATTTTTTAGAGAAAGCTTTTCAGTGAATAATGGCCTACTTTAACATAAAAATTGACTTAATATTTGATTACAAATGGTGTGTTTTATGGTACTATAATTTTGGACATTAGGTTATCGGTTAGAAATGTAATTCCTATTATAATAGCATTTCTGGGGAACAATTAGAATTGACATGTCTCATTTCAATTTATACACCTATTCTAGAAACATAATCTGTCATATGTGTTATAACTGCCAGGACTGTCTATAGTACTTCAGTGGTGCTTTACAGCTAATGTCACTGCCACCCACCACCCATCTGCATAATGAATTTAACTGTAAAAAGAATATTTGCATCTATTATTCTACTTTATTTTCATGATGACCCTATAAATTTGGAGGAGCAAGGAATTTGAACTAACTTCCACTTATGAGGAAATTGAGGTAACAATGAATTAGTGGCAAAATCCGAACTAGAATTCAATTAGATTTGACATATATTGTTTCAATTTATATACCTATGCAAATCAGTTGGCTCCAAACTAATGCATGCTTCTCCAATTTCCAGAGACTGAATTCAATGGGCATATCCAAGCTATGGGTTGAAATGCTGAAAATGTCAGACTAACTATGAGTGCATATGCCCCTGAGATGAGAGGCATCCTTACTCTCGTTTCTTGAGATGTTCCCTGAATAACAAAGTTAGAAAGGAGGGATGTTTGACAGGAAAACTACTTCTCCTTACAGACCCAGACAAGTTCCTCCTTGGTGAAACCTGCCTCTATGGTCAGCAAAGAGTTACAGCATGTGAAATAGTCAATTAAGTTATGATTTATCTGCCTTGGCAGCAATATGTTATAGAATATTCATTATAATGTCTAGACAGTGGATTCCTTAAAGAAAAACCTTGCTTATTTTTTCCCTTGGTTAGTGTCAGGCATACAGAAGTTGCTCAGCAAAATTTGGTGAATGAAGGAAGGAAGAAATGAGTGACTTTTAGAGTTTCCTTATGCAAATCACTCTGCCGATTCACCTATGATACACAAGAGTTTAGGATGAAGAAAAAATGTTTTAAGTTAGTGAAATAAAAGATTGTCTTGAAAACAAGTCAAACATTGACTTACTTTGGCTACTTGATGTGAAAATTACCAGTTGTTAGTTTGTGTTAAAGAGATCAACTTTTTAATACAACCCAGTAGCAAATTGGGTAACTTGACCAAAGTTGTACCCAAACTGGTCTTCATCCACTCAAACTGATTTCTATGTTTTGGTTTCATGAAACTGATCTATCACTCAGGGCAATAAATTACATAAAAATTAGGCAGTGTTTTTTATGGTCTTAAGGAGAATACATTATTTTATTGGCACTTACATGAAATAAACTTGCTTTTTTTGATAAGCTAACTCAAGTCAAGAAAATGAATTTGAAGCTCTTCATAAACCTTATATAAAGTTTGCAATCTTCTAAATGTAAAACTCTTCTTATAAACATTGTCAGAGTAAAATTTCATCTTAAAACAGACTGATTGTTTCTATTTCCTATGATGTTTACACAGCAACTTCTGCAGAATTACTCTATGGAAGAAATAGAAAAGAAAATCAATAGCAACGACACACTATGAAATAACCTTTGTGGCAGGAATGGAACCAGAAGATTAAGATAAGACCAGTAAAGCATGAAATAATGAAAAGAACACCAATCTCAACCTAATAAGAAACTCCAAAGATGACTTCATATACAAAATCATTTTCAAGTAATAATTAATATCAATTCTTCCTAATCTTGTGATCATTGCAAACTTTAATAAGATACTATTTGGAAAAACATACTTTTAAAGCATTATTACAACTTTCTCATTTTCCACATAAATTCTTCTTTAATGACTTTCTTAAATAAAATTTTAAAAATTAGAAACACACAGACACATACACACATTAATCTCTTTCCTTTCTTTAAAAATGCCAACTTGCTAATTTTACTAGTAATCACAGCTGCTTTTACTATTTGTAGGCAACATCCTTTTTTATTAATGGTGTTTCTTTTTATTTTCTTCCCAAAAGTTCTGGAGATATAATTGCAAGAATAAAAGGTAACACCTTCGTTAATTTTTACCTTGAATATTGATTTGACTGAATTAAGATTAGACATTTTTATTTTAAATACTGAGTTAAAAATTACTTCAAGCATATATCCTAATACAGAATGTAATATCCCAAATACTCTTATAGTTTACATGATTTCCATATTCCTTCTTAGCTAGCAGAACTTCAGAAATACATGACTGAAGGTAACTTCTCCAACAGTTACCGAGTATTAACAATCAAGTCTAGTTAAGATTAGAATCAAATAACCGTCTTTCTTTCAAATTACCCACATAAGTAACAACTGAGTTCCCCCATTCAAACCAAGTGGCCTCCCTAACTGGTGAAAAGTCAAAGGCAGAAAAAAAGTAGACTTGAAAATCTGAAGATTATTTGGGCTGTCTGCTTTTGCTCACACTTTAATTTTTGAGCCTTGTTGGCCAACCTGCTTCTGCCTCGTGTCACAATCTGCTTTGACAGTTAACTAAAGAAGTATGTTCTTATGTTCCTATGTGTTCTTTAGCAGTTGGAAATTGATGCTCACATTTTGCTTATGTTGATAAATGTGCCCCAAGCGTTCTCTCTTCTGATCAAAATCTCATAAACATAGAAATTAATCATTATTCTAAATGTGAAAATGTCCAATAAGTATTCACTTTCTTTGGATGTGCATGAACCATAAACACATGTTTTGGTCTGTTCTTAATGTTATTAATTTAAGAATGTTCATTACTAATACTGCACAAAGACAAGACAACATAAGGATTTTTAGGGCTGAACAAAATTCATAAACAAGATGACAATATTAAAAAAATATTTACATTTGATCTTATTACAACTATCACTCAGCCAAATTCATAGAGACTGAAGGAGAAATCATTAGTTGTGATTTCTGAAAACAAATCCTATCCAATCAACCTCATGGATTTCCTTTCCTCCTATTAGGATGTACTGATTTACATTGTATTTTGGTTCTGTAATTTACATTGTTTAGTAATTTTTTATTTATACTTAAGATTAATTCCATTATGATCAATATTTTTGTATCACTTAATTACATTGACATTTTTATTCCATATAAAAATTACATGTAATTATATATAATAAGTTAGACATGTTTAAATAAATTCTAGTTAAGAATTTAAATAAGCAAGGACCATTGGAACCTCAGAAGACTGCTTCAGTACCACAGTGGCAAAGGCATGCTCTACTTACCATGTTAAAAATGATTTAGCTTGTTGACAGAATTTGTACAAATTTAATCTGTGGTCAGGATATTTTCTCTTCTGCACAAGATTAAAGAATTTGGAATGAAATTTGCTGGTGATAAGATAGGAAAGACCAGAAGAAAAGTGAGAGGTCACTGTTTTTCAATAAAGACTTATTTAAAGTGATGCCAGTCTTTAATAGTGATTTTCAAAGGGCATGTATTGAGTACATACTATAAAACCAGCACTGAACTGACATATGAGATTATCAAATGGTATTTATCTTGTTGCCTTTTTTTTTTTTTTTGGCAAGTTGAGCATTACTATTAGAACCAAAAAGAAATAAACACTTTGTATTCCAAATACTTATGAAGTCAGATCTCCTGCCTTGGCTGTGATCAACTGCCATCCCTACCCGCTAGCCTCCATTCCACAATATACTTTCTAACCTGTTGCTTTGAGATTGAGGAAGGAGACAAAGCATTCCTAATGGGGAACACAGAGGTTTTATTCTCTGTGTTAATACATCATAGCAGTTGCCTAGATGGAAACACTGGTATGTCACTTCTAGGCCTGTGTACTTAATGTCAGAGGATTGAAACAGAACTAGCTGAAGGACTTGTCACTGTGTTTTATACGTGGGTTATGTGGCTTAGGGTTATACACGAAAAGAGAGAGATGCCTGCTTCTCACCCAGATGTTTCTGGAGGCAGGGAATTTGCTGGAGTAGTCTATCCAAGGGGTGAGAGAACCCAAGAAATAAGAGAGAAAAAAGGGGCCCCTCTGGTTCTTCTCATCTCCGGGACCATGTTGAAGACCTCACAAGCTAACTGGACTTCATGTGGAGCAACATGGAGTACAGGATGGGAAAAGTATAGGGTGGTCCAGATAACGGTCAAATGAGGGGACCTTCATGGGGAAGTGAAGGATGAAAGCTGTGCATAGAACGCACCAGGAATAACGAATGGCATGTAGTGTTTAAGCATCTTGAAATCATACATACCTGGGTTCAAGTCTCAGTTCTAACAGTTTTCCTGAGCCTGTAAGTTTTTCTAAGTCTCAGTTTCCTCCTCTATAAAATGAAAATAATGATCTCTCCCTCACCTGGATTTTGTGAAGAATAAATTGGACAATGCTTTCAGAAATGATTTTAAATGACTACACTATGCAAACATTATTACTTAACTCATACATTATATTCACCTTCATAATTTGCTCATATCATATTACCATATGATATGCATTCTTAGGTCAGCTAGAGTCTTACACAACTTTGTGTCTTGCATATTCCCTAGAGGTATTATAGTAAAGCATGACCTGAAATGAAGCTTGTCTTTGCATGATACCATCCTCTTTGAGTGTGGGTGGAACCTGTGACTGTGATGATATCACACCCATGCAAAATACATAAGTAAACCAGATAGGTTTGATCTAACCACATGTGCCCTTTAAAAGTGAATAATTTTTTCTAGATGGTGGCAGAAGTCAAAATCAGAAAGATGCAAAGCATGAGAAGGTCTCAATGCACCTTTGCTGTTCTGAAAATTCAGGTGGCCACATGAGATGGATGCAGGTAAACTCTAGAAAGAAAAAACAGCTCTCTGCAGATAGCCAATACGGATTGAGGGCCTTCAGAATCACAGACTCAAAGAACTGTGTTCTGCCAACAACCTGAACTAATCTGTAAAAGGCTTTTGACTTAGAGCCTCAAGGTAAGAGCCCAGCCCAGCTGATGGTTTGAGTTCAGCCTTGTAAGTCCCTGAGCAGAGAACCCATGTAAGCCTATCTGCACGTTTGACTTACTGAACTGTGAGATAATAAAGGGGAGTTGCTCTAAGCCACTGAATTTGTGATAATCTATTACGCAGCAATAGAAAACTAACAGATTTTGGTACCAGAAGTGGGGTGCTACTCTTAACAAAAACTTAAAGTTTGTAAACAGACAGAAATCATCAGAGATGCAAAGGATGGGAAGAATTTGAAGATGAAGGATGCTATGCGTAAGGATGACAGAGCCACTCCTAAGAGCTAAAAACATCCCTCCAGCTGACAACCAGTAAGGAAAACAGGTCCTTAGTCTTACAGTCACAAGACAATGAATTCTGTTCACAATCTGAATGAGTTTGGAAGCAGTTTCATCCCCAGAATCTCCAGATAAGATTACAGTTTGGTTGACACCATAATTTTAGTCTTGTGAGACCTAAAGCAGAGAAGCAAATCGAGCCCATCCAGATTTGACCTACAGAAATGTGAGCTAATAAATGGGTGTTGTTTTAGGCTGCAACTTTCTGGTTATCTATCATGTTGCAATAATGGAAAGCTAATATAGATGCTGCAACCTCTTTATTGAATGAATATCATTTATTAAATGAAAGCCAATGAATTTCCATGAAGCAACTGACAAATAATGTCAGGAAACATTTCATGTGAGACCTGGAGATCTCGGATGGCAAATGCTCCTTAAGAATTGTGAATCCTGAATTGTTATGACTGGGAAAAAAATACTGGCAGCTAACTCCAACTAGGATTAATGGTAGACATATAAAAGCACCTCGTGTGACAATGAAAACATTTTTGGGTGGCAGTGCAGTGGAATTTTGTAAAAGCTGCAGTCAAATGAGATAGAATAAATGCTCAACACCAATACAGTTTGCTCATTAACTGCCGATGTTTACTCACAGGCTGGTAACATGCAGATTACCTACAGGGAAATGCTAGTTTTGTGGCATGGAGTGATGTCCCAGATTACGTAAAAGAAGAGGTAGACCAGTAGTTTGGAATGGCTTTTTGGAGAAGGCAGTCTTGCTTTTTAGTCATTAGTACTCAGTGTTGAGACACACTGAGTACTAATGACTAAGGGAAAAGAACATTGATGATGAGCTAAAACAAAACTGCAGAGATAATCAAATCTGCTCCCCTGCCTCTTTCCCTATGTACTATAATATCTCATCATTCCCTGCCAAAAAGAGCATCCCTCTTATTTTAGTGTATCTCCAGGGAATAAGATCAAAGAACACTCTCCCAGGAACTTAATTATCCTTCCTTGGAGGAAATCCTCTTTCAGCATGAAGGAGAAAAGTAAAGGCCATTTCATCTTGTTGTGCTTCCACCAGTGCCTGTTAATTTTACAATACATGTTTTGATGTTATAATATCTTTTAATAATACAGCTACTGCACTGGCATCTGGTACTATTGGCAAGCAGTACAAGGTTAAGAACCAATGGGAATTGAAAATGCCTTTTTCTAGGAAGGAATGGGGATAAAAATGATCCTCTGAGTATCATTTGTTCCTTGATCATAACAAAAAAAGTAAGTATTATCAAATAAATAATGTATAAATCATTGGATTTATAACTATAGAATGATGGTTCTCAAACTTGACTGTATACTGGAATTAACTAGGGATCTTTAACAAATTCTGATGCCTGTGTTTCACTCATTTCAAAGACTCTGAGTTTACTGGTCTGGAGTGCAGTTTAGGCATTGTGAATGTGCAAGAGCTCCCCAGGTGATTCCAGATTGTGGTCAAGTGAGTCACATCTGTTTATTGACCAGGCTTGGCACACCTGTCTCTGGGCCATGGGCCAGGATGACACATCTGATTCATTCTTGGGGAAAGACAATGATGAGTCCAGTTTATCTTCTCTACTAGAGATGGCTGGATTCTAGAGATGTCTCAAATACCAAAATCCATTGAGTATCTTCTCTGAGATGAACATACTATAGAACATTGCTTTAAACTCAATGTTCTGATTTTTCCAAAGGTTTTTTTTTTTTTTTTTCAATTTCTCTGATTGCACTGGGGCAGTCCCTTGTTTGTGAGCAAACAATCTCCCTTTCAATAAGGCATGTCTCTGCTTTGGGACCACATATAAACAGCCTAGGGATGACACACAGTGGCCCAGGAACACTCATGATGGGTTGAGAGGAGCAAGGCAAACGTCAAAACCATGCATCACAAATCCTGGAAACTGGAAAATTAATAGTTACAGCTTGAAAACCTACCTCAATTGGCAAAGTAACAAATTTAGCCATCATGCATCTACCTACTACACGACTTGTGGGGAACTAAAGACCCCAAGCCACAAATACATCCAACTGAAGGTGTCTTTATACTTTTATCTGGTTAAAATTTGGAGAGCAACACAATTTGGCCTTTAAAAAAACCAGGGCTCATTTCAGGTGGCATTGATGGAGAGAGAAGAGTGGAAACGTGTGTAAGGGAAGCTATTAGAATGTACATTTATTGGGAAAAAAATAGAATTAATGGAACTTTGATTTTTTCCATATTACATATTCTCTTCTTTTCACCCTCATATATACATATTGATGATGATTCAATCGAAACATTTTTATGGTTGCCAGAATGTTCTGACCCTGGGACCTAAATAAGATTGTTTGCTGGCAGGTTTACTTATATGCTTGTATAATAGAAATTGGAAGGCTGAAGGCCAAACCAACGTTTTACAAAGTGCCCGTGGACCCAATGGTTGACAAGCAAGACTTAGGTAAATGCAGCCCCAGAAGAACACCCGCGGGGCTTCCTCAGCAGCGGGATCCAGCCGTGACTTGCCATGAATTTTAAGGCAGCTGAGGGTGATTTGCTCCTCTTTTCACAACCTTTTCATCCCAGTGGTGGTTGGTGGTTAAAAAGAATGCTGTACCTTTTCCTCTCCAACACAACCTAAACAGTGTATGACTCTGAGGTATCCACACAAGAGTAGAGGAAAATCTTTTTGCCAGAGGCATCTTCAAAGAGAACACAAATTTTCCTGTGGAGAATGCTTATTAGGAGCAGAAACAAACGTACTCTTAGCTGTGCACCTAAGAAACATTAACTTATTTAATTACCTATTTGGTGGGGTTGATGCTATTATTAATATTTTTTAATTTCACAAATAGGAAACTGAGACACATAGGACTTAAGTAACTTGCTGGAAGTCATAGGTAGCAGTAGGAGAGTCAGGAATCAAGGATCAGGCTGTTTGGCTCCAAGGAGCCCACTCTCTTAATCATTTTACTACACTGTAGTTGTTGAGGACAGGGGTCATGGGCTCAATAAAATGGGCACATTGCCCTGCTGAAAAAAAAAGATACTCCTTGCGGAGTTCATATCTGAACTACGCTAAAAATGTTAACTCGAAATTACATGGATAAAGTGGATGGAGAAAGGGGAATGGAATTCATGGCAGAGGGGACAGCATAAGTAAAATCAAAGAGGTTAAAAAACAAGTAAGCCTCACATTGTGTGTTGGGCAGTTTGGTATGGCTACAAGATAAGATCCAAACCAGGGATATGTTGTTGAAGAGGTAAAGAGGAAGGAAATCATGGTAGTCTTAGAATCAGACCAAGTACTTGGACTTTATCCCACAATGAAGAAACTCAGTGGTTTTGACCATGACCCATAAAGAAATACATTTTACATGAGAACTAGTACATTTATATACATATATATGTGTATACATATTTCACATACATGCACATATGTATATTATTTTAAAATTGAATTAAAAGTTTCAAAAAAGTATAACTATCCTTACTATGTACCTGTTTTTTATTCTATTGTATATCAATTCTGATTTAGTTTGCTTGTTCAGCAAACTAGTAGGACCCTCTGAATACATTTTTAGGTCTCACTAATGAGTTACAACCTGCAGTTTGAAAAACACTATTATAGGTGTTGAAAATATATATGAATATATAGTGACCAGCAAATGATTTTGATCATGGGAAAAGAGGTTAAATTGTCACCCATCTGGGTCATTTTAATAGCATTATTAGCTTCTTGAGGATGATTCTGAAGGACAAACTGGGAACAAAGAGATAATTTTCCAAGTCCAGGCAAAGAGTGGGGGAAATGTAAAACCAAGTCTAGTTAGATACCACAAAGAATGAACTCAATAACTTAGAGTTTCCACTAAAGGGAAAATTCCATATTAGAAAAAGGATAAAAGGAATAGTCACAGCACCTTTGTTCTGAATATCTTTAAAAACTCAATAAACAGCCAGTTATCTCTGCAGAGTTACTGACAGACCTACTGAGGGACAGGAGATAAATAAATGAGGACCTCTTCTACTCCATCTGGATTTATCTTCCTGGTCACTAACCATCTAAAAATCCATTTCACTTGCATGCGAATAAAACATTAAATAGACACGGGGTTGTTCTGAAGAAAAGGCTACAAAAATTTGTTAGAAATATATGAATGATCATGGTTTTCTCTGATGAATCCACTTTTATACAAATGTCTGGTAATTATAAGAAGAGAACTCAGTATCTCTTCAATAATAGAAGACGAAACTGCTTCCTCAGGCTCCTGAAAGAACTTTTCTTAAGCTTATTATAGACAAGGCAATAATGCCTTCTGAAATATTTTAAACTTCTGAAGAATAATTATTAATAATATTTTTGATGCTACTGGGTTATTACATTTCCCTAACTTTAAAATATTCAAGTATATTTAGACTCTCATTAGTCTCTTAGTCTGTATATTTTTAGGACTGATTTTAATTAGAAAAAAGTGCAAAAACAAAGGAAGTTACATGAAAACAAATGAGTGAGGCTAAAAAAGACGCAGACTAAATACAGTAGCCACCACTGGCTTTAGAAGAAGGCAATGACCTTCAGCCCACAAGGACCAAGTTTCAAATTCTGAGTCAATGGCATAATGAGCATTTTTGTGATAATGATTTGGCATGCAAATTATTTTACAGTCATTAGGAGGTAGTGCATAACCACATATATAATGAGTCCATTTTTATGTTAGCATACCCCAAAGGACTTTCCTGCTGTGTGTTTTATACTGCTGCTGCTTTATGCTTTATGTGTTTGCATTAATGTTTTAATTTTCATATACACATCCTTAGGCCATTTTATGAAGGGCATGACTTTTAAAATTCTGTCGATATATTAAATTAATGTAAAATAAGGTCATTTAGCAAGTAGTCCTAAATCAATTTTCCGTGTTCCCTATGTACACTCAAACCTTCCAAAATGGTTTATTTATTATGAGCAATGCAGGAGTAAGATCTGGGCTTTAAACTTTGACCATCTGTCAGATTAACATGCATATGCACTGAGTGTCTGTCTTCAGATGATAGATCCTACCAGAAGTGCTCCCTAAAAGAATATATCAGTCCTCTTTCCCACTAGAATACCACAACTGACTTATATCAAGGATGCATATATAAGGTAGAGCTTTCTCTCAAATAGGCCATTAGGATTAGAATTGCCTCAGAAAACCTGGTCAGTATTATATAAGTCAAATGAATGTGACAAGGTGTTGGAAAAACAAAAACAAAAAGAGGCAACAACATAATGTAGTGATTAGAAATAAAGGTTCTAGAACCAACTAACGGGTATCCAATCTCTCGGCTTCCCTGGACCACAATGGAAGAATTGTCTTGGGCCACACATAAAATACACTAACGATAGCTGATGAGATAAAAGAAAAAAAAAAGGTTGCAAAAAAAGATCTCATAATGTTTTAAGAATTTGTGTTGGGTTGCATTCAAAGCTGTCCTGGGATGCAGGTTGGACATGCCTGAACTAGATATCTTCTTTCAGGTCAACCATTAACTACTATGTGAGTCTGGTCTAATTATTTCACCTCTTTGAGCCTCAGTTTTCTCAATTCAAAATAAAGACAATAATAATACAAGTACTTACCACAAGATTTATTATAAAAGACATATCTTATTCAACATAATTGTTAGTAATAGTAGTAGTAGTAGTACTACTACTACTATTACTACTACAGAGATGACTTCAGAGTTACTATTGAAAACCAAGTAAAGATGTGGGTGGTATGCTGTATTTCAAATTCAGCTTCAACCAGCCATTATATTAGTCACAGTCATATGACACTAATGTCTCTGCTTAAGAATAGAGACCTGGCTTTAAATCCTAACTCTATCTCTTATTAGCTGTGTTTCATTCATTATCTTCTTAAGATTTCTATAAAATGGATAAGAATAATATTACCTCCTTTATAAGTATGATGAGAAGATTAAATAAGTTAATATATGTCAAACTCTTAGGAAAAAACAATCTCTGGTACTTTTAAACAAATGACAAATATTTATAATTTTTCAATTTAGTTCAAAAGGGAAAATGCCCACTATTTAAAAATCCACAAGAGCCATAGAACCAATCTAGTTGTCATTAAAATAATAATCTTTTAAAAATCATAAACATTAAAATAATAAGAGTTATAGCATGCTGTCATTTGCCTATCCTTTCATATAAACTAGCATGGACTACTTATCTGTGACATAGGTAGGCTGTGGATTATTCTCTGTGTATTATCCTTTGTGAAATGGAAGCTCAGAGGTCAGTGACTTGCTGAGTCACGGCATAATGAATGGTAGAGCCAGGACTAATAACTAGGTGTGGCCTTCTGCTGCAGTCCTTTCTAAGATCCTGCTTCTCAATGGCCAAAGCACAAAATCCACAGCAAGGCCATCCAACATCTATCTTGATAGGAACATCTCCTCAAACAAGAGAGCGTGAGCCCTTACATCAAGAGCACAGTGCTTCCTGACTCGATGATGCTAAAGAAATTACAGGTAACGACAATTAAAGCTAAATGAATCGGACGGTCTGACCACCGAGGTGCATTTCAAGGTAACCAGTTCTGGTAGACTAAATTCATGTAAAAAGGATCTGGTTTTCCTTTGCTTTAGACACTTCATATTCCCTTTGTGTCTCAAGCCTGTTGAGTATTAAGCCCTCATTTAATGGTATCGACAGGTTCTAGGAAACTGACTTGCACCGAAACAGCATACAAGGAAACCAATTTTACCCCAGGCTAGTTCATATACACAAGCGCTAATATGCTATGGTTTATTTCTGGTGACAGGAACATCACCAAACTTCTAGTTAATGAGCCAGAGCTTTTAATATTAAACATGGAAATAAGTGTGAACTACACATACATTTACAAAATATTAATAATAAGCAACTAAAATAATTATTTTCCAACCCACTTATTTCAGTCCAGGGGCGCAAGTGACTGGCCTACCTGCAGATCAGGGGCCCATGTCGTCACAGGGCACATCCCCCTCTGTTCTCCCCATACACACCACTCTCACTCAGACTCAGACAACTGAGGCACACAATTCACCTCGTGTGCACAACCTTGGGGTGTGGGAAGAAACTGAAGCACCTGGAAAAACCCACACAAACCTGGGGAGAATGTGCAAACTCCACAATAGACAGTGGTCCCAGGCCAGGAATTGATTTTGTTTTGCATCAATGTTACAATGAAAAAACTTTGAACAAAATTACATTATTTGAGGACCTGCTGTTGTTGCTGGAAAGGGCATTTCATGAATAGTTGTTTTTCAAAAAACCAGTTGATTTCCAATTTTTCAGCCTCTTCCATGGAAAAGTAGATGTTTGTGTTTTGTTCTTCACTGCTGCTTCCCCCCGCGGCTTAGATAGCTCGGGATAGTCACGATTACGCACGAGAGTGACGGACAGTTAGTATACCTCCAGTACTCTTGGCTTTGGAAGTAATAGTTGGAATCTGTTTAACAGCAGGAGACCATCACCCCATGGCGATTTTCCTCTATGTTTTGATTAAATTCACTGCCATAAGAAGGATTCATTATGCAAATATCCCAGCATTAAGACTTTGCCACTTCAGTTTGTTTCATAAATGAAAAAAACATATGTGCACACACACCCATGGGAAACTGTATATACATCCATAGACACAAGGGCTGTCTGGGAAAAGTCCAGCCATTGTCCATATGACAAGAATGGTTACATGGCTGGATATTTTCTGGACATTCTGTGTGTGTGTGTGATTTGTAACAAAGGAATTACTTCTACATATTCAAGAACCAGACCAGGTAGCACTCAACTCAGAATTTACACACTAGGGAAAGAGGTTGGTAAACACCAATCTTGCCATTGACAAGTGCCCTTTCTTAACTTTCCTTCACTTTATCTCTGATTTTCTTCTCAAATTATGGGCCTCGGACAATTCTGCACCTCGTTTTCCTCCCAGAAATGAGCCATTCCTCATGTCTTTTTCGGAAGTAAGCTTTCAGGCAGGGAAGCAATCAATAACCATTTACTGAATCCCTAGCTCAGTAAGCACTGTGCTAGGTGCTTGAAACTGAGTCTCTCCTGATGTTCACCGAGAAATAGGGAAAAGCTGGGACTTTTAGTGTTTTAGTGTTTAGTGAATGGGATGGACTGAATTGTGTCCCTCCCCTCAAATTCACATGTTGAAGCTGTAACTTCTAATAGGATGGCGTTCATTAATGGAGGCTTTGTGAGATAATTAGGTTATGATTAGGTCATGAGTGTGGGGGGCCCCCACGAAGAGATGAACTTCATTTTAAGGAAAGACACCAGCAAATGTGTGTGTGTTCTCTCTCTCTCTGGCACGTGAGCATGAGTGAGAATGCAGTCCCCTATAAGCCAGGAAAAGAGCTCTCACCAGAAACAGACCATTTAACACCTGATCTCAGATTTCTAGCCTTAAGAACTGTGAGAAAATAAATTTTTGTTGTTCAAGCTGCTCAGTATATGGTATTTTGTTAGGGAAGCTCAAGCTAAGACAATCACTGATTTCCTTAGGCTATAAATAAAAGAGTTAAAAAGTTTTCCTATCTCACAAAACAAAACAAACAAAACTCTGACATGTCTTCTTGGGCCAACATACATAGTTTTGTATGTTTCAGCTCTGGACCAAATTTTATAAACTATATGTTTCTTTGGTCTAGGTAACTCAAAAATTTACAAGGAAACAACCTTAGGCAATTTAGAAAGATTTTCAACAGCTCAGCATTCTCAATCTCTTCACTACTGACATTTTGACCCAGGTAATTCTTTGTTACGGGGCCTGTCCTGTGAATTTTAGGTTGTTAAGCAGCATGCCTAGCCTCTATGTTTTACATGCTACTAGCATCCCTCATCCCAATTGTAACAAGCCCAAAATATCTCCAGATATTGGCAAATATCCCCTGGGGGCAAAAATCACTCCTGATAGAAAACTCCTGTCTATTCTAAAACTTCACTGAATGCATATAATTAGGCTGCATAGGTATTCTGTAAGCATGACATATGAGAACTACCCGGAAAAAAATCCAGCCATAAACGCCTGTGCTCGTCTATCACATGGCTGGATACTTTCCGGACAGCCCCCATATAGAGTTTCCAGAAATATAATGATCTTAAGATAATAAGAATTAATGTCTCTGTCTGTTGTCCCTCTGTCTGTCTGTCTCTCTCTCTCTCATGCACTTACTTCTGCATTAATACAACCTTTTTAGAAAATGAATCCTTACGGACCAGAGAAAGAGAGTACAGGCCTTGAGAGAGAGACTTCCTTGATTGGAGTTCTAGGCCTACCTTGGATTTTAGAGAAGACTCATAGTTTCTTTAAGTCTCAGCTTTTTCATTTATAAAATTTGAGGGTTGGCTAGAAGATATATAATTTAAACAATTTAAATAATTTTCAATCCTTCAACTTAAACATCTTCAATCCTGAATGTACTTCAGATGAAAGAAATGGAAGAATTACACTCTGAGTTTAAAGTTCTGAGAAAAAGTAATGAGCTAAATTACATTCTAATAGCAACGATATGGGCTGTAATTCTGAGAACAATTTGGCCAGCTAGCCTGAGTACCTCTGTGGATGCCAGGAACAGATTGGCTGGATGGCACTGCACGAGACAATCTCTTCAACACAGCCTGCTCAATCTGGCCTATCTGATGTTCTGCCTGGGATAACTTTAAATTTGGGTAGGCTGAGAATTTTTCCTTGGTGTCTCACAGGCTGGAGGGAGGACAGTTCATAATAAATGCCATCTTCATTAAAAGTCAATTCTTGCCAATGATTTCATGCTACTTTTGTTCTACAATGCTGCATATAATTCGAGACATGTTGTTCACAAACCAGAACTTCCACAAGGTTAGAAAGAACATTCTTCTCTCTTTCTCTCTCTTTCTCTTTCTCTCTCTCTCTCTCTCTCTCTCTCTTTCTCTCTCTCTCTCTCTCGGGGATTTATAACAGCAAAAAGGGATCAAAGGAAATACATCAGAGTTTACCGTGAATTTTGGGATTATAAATGGCCCACTGCAAGGGTACCCCTTTTTGTTGGTTCACTGGCTAGAATAAAGACAAAAGGAAAGAAAGCCATCCATACCTTTTTATAGAGGTAAAAGATTTAATGTTATCTATCATGATACCCCTGCTGTAAAAAGTATGCCATAAATATTACAAGATTTAGCCATGATTTACATGGCAGCTTCCCAATGAAAACAGCTCTTAGAAGCACGTTCACTTACAGCCACGGAAGATGTGGGTAACAACAGTACTTGAAATTAGGCAGTGATTCTTGGGATTTTGGAAGGTCCAAGAAGGAAGGCATATATGGATTTCTCCCTGTTTTCATTCCAGAGAATGTGCTTTTTGCAATGAGAAATAAGGAAGGGTATTTGAGAACATTTTATATTCATAATGAAACCAGAGAAAATCCTGAAGACTATATTCCCAGGCTTCACAGTTCAAAGAACCAATCTCATTGTTTGCCTAGCCAAGAAAGTCATTCAGGATAACGACTGGAAAACAGTGGCTTTAGAAATTAATAGGAAACATCTCATAAAATACTTCAATAATATCAAGCTGCTCTCTCTTCATAAAAAAAGATGAAACTGCTCTATATTTCAGCACATCTCCCAGGGAAAAGACAGTAGATGTGAGCAGGTAAGCATCCCTCACCTCTCTAGTCATATCAGCGTATTAGCCACAGAGAAACAACATAAATAAATTCTGGGACCACCTGAAGTGATTTGTTGATCAACTGTGACATAATTACTGCTTTTGTTTCATTAATTTTAATTACCTGTTTTTCTTTTGTCCTTATGCCCTGAGGCGAGTTTTTCATAAAAAAATGGGAATGGTTATATGAATATCATTTGCAAACAAATTAGACCCACTGAACTTGGAAGATCACTTCTTTCCGTTCTTTCCTATGAGGTTAGTTGCTATTTTCTGAAAGTGATGCTGACTCTATGGTAATATGCACAAAAGTATTATTCAGGAGAACAGGAGCCTTTGTGCGTTCAGTAAAGTGTATTATACAGTACCTCATTACGACACACTACCAATATATGACCCTAATAATAGCAGCCCCCAAATTATAAATTATATGTTTAAATGGTTACCTCTTTTACAAAATTTTATATTACACATATTGGAACACTCTTTACATTTTCCATGAGAGCCCTTAAGGAAGAAAAGAATGTGAAGAAAGAAAAATAAAAAGCTGTAGCTGCTTAGGGGAGTTTAACTAGGTTCAGCCATGAAGGCAGAGTCCAACTGCCTACTGCTCCTCCTTCCCCTTCTTACACTGCCTACAAGGGGTCTTTTTGCTTTTCACATCGTGATTCCAAAATGAAGCATTGCATCCCATTATTTATGGGTCTATCTTTTATCATTTTAATTTTCAAGAAATTACCATCAAAGTTCAATTTTTATTTTTAATGATCACAGTCAATTCTGGTGAGGGCCCTTGAAGCAGAACTTCCACATCTAACTGGGGTTCTTGCATGCATCAAGTCCTCTTTTTAAAGTCCTTTAAACAGTAAGAGTTGCTGATCCAGTAACTAATCATGTGGAAGATTCTGTTCTAAAGCAATTATCTTAAATAGAAAAATGTTTTCTGCTCACAGATGTTCAAAACAGCATTATTTATAATATTTGTATTTGTGTATAAACTCATTAAGGGCTTCCTTTTATATTTACATATTTACCAAACTTTAAGGATTATTTAGTATTTTATAATCCAAATAATAGTGTTTTATAATCAAAATATTGTACACTGACACATACTACAATGCAAAATAATTTTTTAAAAAAGCATTCTTTTTCAGGGTTTGGCACAGGATTTGGGTATACTCTCCATAAGTATTAGGTCATCTTCTTCCTTTCCTCCAATCTTTCCTATTTCTATGAGCTAAGTTTTGTTTTATAAAGCTTTTCCTTTGATCATCTAGATAAAAAAAAGATGCAACTTATTGGAAAAGAATGAAGTTCAAAATCCTAGATTCGTGTGTGTGGACCTCACTAAAGATGACTGGCTCTCATATTTTGTTACATCTAATGCTCTAGTTCTATTTCCCTTCTCTTATTTCTTCTTGAATTTGCCATATTCTCTTCCTCATAACACACTGCTCTCTCTGTATTGGGGTTCTCTGTTAAATTTCACTCCCCATTCACTGGAGTCGTAAATCCCAATTTGTCCAGATGAATATACACTGCTCTTGGACCTGTGTCTCCCTCCTTGGAGTAGCTCTCATCCTCTCAAAGCCTGCTCATCCCTTCTGGCTCAGTGTCACTATCTTCCATTCATTGTAGAAATTCACAGCCATGAATGTTATTACAGAGAGATGTCATAGGGATCTATATCTTTATTATATATAACCAGTGACCATATAAAGGAAGCTTTCCCAAATAGGAACAACTTGATGCTGGATTTCATAGTTACTGGGGAGAGAGGACCTTTGGAAATAGACCCCAGGACTATTTCCATCATGTTATTCATTGTGGAGTAAAATTCAGTAAAAGAAATACAGAGTGGCCCAAAAGTAGGTATACAATATAGGTTATTTGCATTTTATTATATTGTTTATTACATTTACAATTGTTTAACACTGTTTAATCGTGTAAGGGCTCGTAATGTCTTTCAGCAACATGGCAACATTCCTCGAACCTGTCTAATACACTGCGACACACAATATGGCACAAATTCTGGCCTGCTTGTGATGAGTTTCATTGATTCAATTGTAGACCTACTTTTGGGTCAACCTTGCATATTAATTAAAACCCATGCAAGAGGATTAGATGTTAAAACATCTGTATCATCTCACTGTAAGGCTGTTACGGCAAAGATCATTAAAATATGGCTGTACCAACATAGAAATACCATAGAAAGAATGGTACTGAGTCTAAATATACAAGTAAGTATAAACACTAAAAACTCACATTACCAGCAATGCTCTGTGATTTATGTTTCAATCAATTTCAGATGTTTAGAGCTAAGGGTTTACTAAAATGTGATTTCAGATGTGAACAGGAAGGAAAAGACAGGGACTAAAATTATCTTTTATTTTTTCCTGTTAGGACAATACTGAAAACTTATCTGAAGCATCTGCTCCTCAAATGACACAACAAAATAAAAACTGGCAACTAAGGCTTGAAAGTTAATTCAAAGGTTTATTATATTACAGCGTTCATATTTAGCAGCTGTCAATTTGTTACTGACAACTGTAATAAAAATTAGCAGAATCTAAACTCCTCTATTGCCAAAGAGACAGCTGTTTGTCAGTGTTTGAAGTTTTTTGAGATACTAGTTTTTGGAAAACAAACCTTTATTTCAGAAAGACAATATTTTTAATTATAGCAAAGATTCATTTCACAAAAAAATGAAACTTTTCCTGCATTTTGAAAAAAAAAATACATATGAAAAATGTTGAATTTTGTTGTTCCAATATTTTTAGGTAATGTTTTTCAAACTGGGGTAATTTTGACCCCCAGAGGCTGTTTGGTGTTGTCTAGACGTATTTTGTCACAACTACGTGATGCTATTGGTATCTAGTGGATAGGAATCAGAGATGTTGCTAAACTTTGTATATAAGACAGTCCCCACAACAAAGAATTATTTGGCCCAACATGTCAATAGTGCCAAGGCTGAGAAACTTTGTTTTAAAAGAACTGATTTGGTGAATTTAGACTAAAGATGGGTTTGCTTTTATAGACTTTCCAAGTCATGATTTCTATATAATGTGTTGTGGTGGAGAGTTGTGGGCAGGCACTGTCTGTGCTATTTAAACAATAGATTCTAACTCTAACTTAGAATTATAGCAAGTGCATTTGCACTGATGTAATTATGTTTGTGTCAGCACTTATCCTGAATGTTTCTATGTACAGCATTTTGTAACTGGGTCATAAAAATAAATCTTTAAAATTGGACAGGAATTTCGTTGGGTAATAAAAATCTTCTAAATATATATTAGCTAATATTCCACACAGCTATTTCATTATCCAACAAATGTTAAAAACTTGAATATAGTTTTATCCCAACCTTAATCCTGTTACTTTTCCAAATTAAAAGTGTTTCCAAAAAACAGATAGCAAATAATATATTTACTCATTTCTCAATAATAATTTTAAAGACTCTACATTATGGAAACGGCCAATTTGAGGCCAGGAGTAAGGACCAAGGACCTACAATTTGTTGAGAGTCTATTTTCTTTCAACCATTGAGGAAAACACCTTATATTAATAACTATTTGCTTCAAAAGAATGTCAACGACACATAACAATATTTTCAGAAAAAACTACTATTTACTCCATGAAAAATAAAAAAAGAATAAGGCTGGGGCCAAGTCAAACTCAAACACACACACACACACACACACACACACACACACACACACACCTCCCTTGTAGTTAAATATATATGTTTCCAATAAAATTGACTTTTGGCACATATCATTAAGAAGAAATTTAAGGAAGATATATTTGACATCCAGCATGATGATTTTCATTTAAATTAGGATACATTTCAAAATCATTATCTTAAATAATCTCTCCTTCCATTAGGATTCTCGAGGACTGTGTCTCTGCCTCTGTTTCTCTTTTTTAATTAAACATATAGTACTTAGAATATGCCTGATGCTCATCTTTAGTTTTGACAAGTGTTAGGTCATTTAATTCTCCTAACAACTCTATGATAAATGTATACGTATTATCTATGTTTTACAAACAATAGAGGTCAGCCATGCAGAGATTAAGTAATGAGTCAAGTTCTCACAGCTAGTAAGTGACAATGACAGAAATTGTATCAAAACAGGATGGTGCTGGAAGCCTTGCTCTTAGCCCTATGTAGGGTGCCTTTCCTTTTTATCACAAGCTACTATTCTTCATATTTATCTCAGGCCTGCCCAGGTAGTGTGGCCTTAGAGATGAGCTGGTGTGAAAGGTTTCAGGTCAAATAAAAAACTGAGAGGAGTCCAAGAGAAAGAAGGATCAATTAGTCCATCCATGAAGCTGCATTATCCAGAAATCTCTTAAAAACAGAAATCCAAAACCAGTGAGATCTGAATTAAAAGCATCTGATAGCCTACTCTCATCTGCTTATGGAACACACTTTATAGTACTACAACTTGTTTTTTCTTCACAAGAAGAGGCAGTGTAGAATGCTATCTAAGAACATGGACTCTGAAGCTGTACCTCCTGAGTTCTGCTCCTAGGTCTGAATTGCTATGACTATATTTCTATGGCATTACTTGACTATTAGGCAGAGGCAATGCTGTGTTCTCTTCTTCCTGGGAACACTCTGAGATCATATTTCTCTATCTATGTCTATGTAAATGAAACCATGTTGTTAGTCCTCACTAGTAATAAAGAGTGAAAATAATGTGCGACATCTCCAGACCAAAATGCATAAGGGCAGGTGTATTTGGTCTGTACTCTCATTCCTGACTTGTCTAATACCTGGGTGCAGAAGAACTGATTACAGTGGAGACATCTAAGGCTTTAAAGGATGGTGGAACCACAACATGGAAAGAGCCTGGGTCCTTTCATTACTAGACGTGGTAAAGCTTCTACTCTTAACACTAAATGATGGTTGATTATGTTGTGAGCCAAAAACAAAAAGACCGAAAAATTTTATTATATGAAGCCACTAAAATTGTCAGTTGTTTCTTATAACAGCTAGCTTTTATTATGCTGACTAATATAAATGAATACATCACATTGCCAAAACGATCTCTCTCTTCAACCCTAAATTACTTTGGCTTAAAATAGTTTTAATCAATCTATATACCTCTCTAGAAGGGCTTTGACAAGTCCCATTATCTATAAATCCTTGTATTCTATTAATTACCCTTTCCTATCTTCCAATCTCTTAAACATTTCTATATAATTACAAATTTTTCAAATGCTATAAAAACTTAGTACAGACACAAATATTTATAGCAGTTAAATCACGATTTGTTAAGTCTGTGGAATGCTGGTAGGACAGATGAAAATACACATAATCTAAGTAAAATATACTGAAATTATCCACCTTAAAACCTTAACTTTTTTACTATTTGATCAGGCTACCTGAATAAATACAACAAATAATATGGCTAACATAGCCATAACTCTTATAAAGAAATTTCTAATGTCTAATACTAACACCATCCCTTTCTATAAATATTACCCTGGTCACAACTAACAAGGAAATCTTCCCTTTGCTACCTCTTTACCAAGGTAGTGAATAAATCTAAGTCCTAACACTTCCTGTTAACATTTCAAGAAAGGCTCCCTTAATTTTTATAAATTGCAAAGATCTCCAATTCTAAAGGATATGACCTCTTTAAATGTATTTGGAGGAATGTTATATTCAGAATTTCAAATATGAATTCATTGTGTTCTTTTGTAAGTTATGTCTTCAGGGTCCTCTGTTTGTATTGGTTCAGTCCCAAGGACAGGAACAATATGTGTATTACTCAGCCTTGGCAGTAGAGTAGATTCTCCTCTAACCTTTTTATCTCCAAATGTCTCAGTTTAAAAACTAAAAGATTATTGACTGACTTGGCCACACTCCTTGTACAATAAGAAGCACAGAAAAATTTCCTTTACAGTCAATCATGCATGCTTTCCTTAAAGGCTAAAAGGACACAGAGGACCTCTTTTGAACGTTCACTAAGCCACCAGAGTTCATAGGTATATAATATTCATATATTTTATTGAGATGATATAAGCAGTATCTCTTAATTTGCATTTTTAAATTGCCTATTAAGAAACACAACCATTGGAAAACTACAAAATGGTTCAACTTAAAATTTTAGAATGTTGATTATTTCAAACATACATTTAAAATATATTCCTCTGCAGTTCTTTGTTTACTAACTCCCAGGTTTTTTGACAAATGTTTTCTGTTTAAAGAAACATTGCATACAGCCCTTGATTAAAGAAAATGTGAAAAATAATGAACAAAAAGAAAAAGGTATTTCTAGAGGTAAATAAATTCTTGCATACCTTCCAACTCAAAACCATAAGCAATAAAATAGAAAATAATCATTGGCTGAGTCTGTGTTTTAATGAGACAACCCATGTAATAAATACCACATCTAAAACCAAGGGACCATAAACATTAAAATCCTGAGAAATAGCTGTCAGCTGGAAGTCTTGACCATATGTCCGCAAAATCAAGTTGGATAAAAATAATACCAAGGTCAAACTGTAGATATATTCTAATTCGTACTTAAAATAAATTTGCTAACTTCTCCACAAAGAGCTCATGTCTTAAGGGTTAGTAAAGAAAGGGTTCTAAGAATAATAAAAAATTAGTAACACTTTTTATTTCATTGTTCACAACTAAACACGTAAGTAGCTTTCTCTTAAGATACAGCGGTAAAGTAAAATGAAAGTGAAAGCATTTTTAGTGAGCGTAATTCAGTATCACGTGTAAAGATGTAGTTAAAAAACTCACTATGGCTTGCTGGTAAATGATCAACTAGGAAGCCTTCTAGAATAAATCACTCTAAAACGCTTAAGAGGTTATAACTTAGCATAGTAGAAAGGTAATACAGATTTGACAAAGTATTAGACCAGCACAGAAGCTTAAGCAAATTCTGGTGTTCATTTTACGTGTACACGTGTGTGTGTGTGTGTGTGTGTGTGCGCATTTGATTAGGTCACACTCCTTCAGTTCACATATATACACATATACATACATACACACACACATACATAGACACACACACACAAACAAACTGAAGTCACAGAAAAATGAAATTGAAGTTACAGAATTAGTTTGTCAGTAATTTTTGACAAGAATTTGGTTGAATTTCATCCTGAGCTGCTTCATACCGAACAGTCTGTACATGGAAGATACCTAGATAATGTGTTCTAACTGACCTAAGTTTCACAAACCAAAGTAAAATAAAATAAATATAATTATCTTGAATGAAGCAGTAATAGATTTGTAGAAAAGGTTGTTGTAAAAATCAGAAGTGAGTTCTAATTTTATGTCACTGATTAGCAATGGATTTTTTTTAACTTCAGAGTATTAATTTTTAAAATGGCAATAATAAATCCTCATTCCATCCAACTCATAGGACTACAGAGTCCAAAATGAAATAAAAATAGTGAATATTTTAAGTTATTATTTCCAATTATTATGAAAAGTTTTGCAACTAAATACTATTTATCCTTAAAAGAGAGTAAGAGTAAGAATGTATTTAGGCTACTAAAAGTTTTTCACTATACCATTTTGTGTGTAAAGCAGAGATGTAATTATTACACATAAATGTGTTAAGAATGGCCACATTAAATATTTTATGTGCTTTTCTGAGGGATACATAAAACTTTCTTCATGGATATATTCTAATATCAAAGATAATTTCATTCAAAATATATATGGTTATTTTCAATCTCAACTGAATAAGCACTCACCATAAAAAAATAGTTGGAAGTTGGACCAACAGTTAGGCAGTTCCCAGTATTAACTAGGGCACTATTAATAGCAACATAGTGCTTTAAAAAAATAAATGTCATTTCTTCTTGATTTAGTTCCTCTTACTTCAAACTCTTCCGATCCCTAACATTAAGGTCTCTTAAAAAATCTTACAAATTTTAAAACATTCCCTTCACTTTAATTTTTCCTTTCAAATACAAATTCACAGGAAGCTGCAAAAATGTACCAGGAGGTTTCATGTACCTAACCTTTACCTAGTTTCTTCCAATGACGATATTCTGCATAACTGTTGTACAGGGTTAAAACGAGGAATCCGACACAGGTACAATCCACAGGGCACGTTCCAATTTCACTGGGTCTACGTGCACCATTGTATGTGTGTGTACAGTTGTACGCAATTTTATCACATGTAACTACCGCCACTTCAAGATACAGACCACGCCATCACCTCAAGCCTCCCTTGGGCTACCTCCTTTCATACCACACGTACCCTTCGCCCCATCACTGCACCTAATCCCTGGCAAACCACTGATCACTTCTTCATCTCTACAACTTCGTCATTTCAAAAATGTCATGTAAATGGAATCATACAGTATATAACCTTTTGGGATGGACTTCTTTCACTCAGCATAGTTCCCTCGAGAGCTATTTAAGCTGGTATGTGTAGCAATACTACAGCAAAAGTGACGATAGTTTGTTACTTTTTATTTTTGTATACTATATTATGGTATGGATGTTTAAACAAATTGATGTATTTTGTTTATACAAAATATATAGCATTCTAAAATGAGCATTCTAAACAATGGCTAGAAAATTTATCAGAAGTATAAAAAAAAGATTCTTCACGTGCTGTATAAAGAAAGATGTTTAGAAAGAGAGACCATGGTTCCATGAAGTTTGAAAAAATAACATTCTAAAAATAGGATTTTAACTCAAATGGATCTTGGTTTCTAAGATCTAAAAATGTCATACATCCTATTAGTCAGTCAATTTGTAGCTGCAAAAATTGTGTCCTTATCCCAGAAAAATGTTATAAATATTTTACTCTTAATTTCAGAACTTAATTTAATTCACTAACATATTAGCTAGGTTAGATTGTTCGGTGTAATAAGAAATCTGCTATAGAAGAAAGCTTTTTCAAAGTTGATTATTATAGAATCATTGTCTTTTAATCATGAAATGTATTTTTTAAAACATTGACTATAGACTGTAATGCAATTTTGCTGATTATAATAATTGTCTTTCAGATATATCTTGAAAATAATTTTATTAAAGAATGAACATACATTCAATAAAATACTATAGAGCAATTTAGAATGATAATAATGGTACAGAATTTAATGATATGGGAATCTTTTCCTGTGCTATTAAGTAAATGACATAGAAGGTTACAAAATAGTTTATATGACATAATCTTATCATATAGATACAGGGATAAAAACATTTGGGAGATTGCATAGTTATTGTGTACTAAAAACAAATAGTTTAAAAGGGACATTTCAAACTATTGTTTGGAAGGTTACTCTTGAAATCAAGTTTTAAAAGAAACTTAGACTCCTTCTGATTTATGAGATAACTATTCTTATATATAAACAATATTTTCCTTTTGTTACAAGGTCAGTGTTCTTGTAGTATAATATCATTTTCTTTTCTTATTCAGTTGTACTTAATTAGCTAACATGTTTGCTTTATTTGTTCTTCTTATAAAAAATAATTCAATTGTTGAAGTCCTTTCATATCTTCTTCAACATAAGTAGTAGTTGAGAAACACTGATTGAACAAATTACTTTAAAACCAAAACTGCAAAAATGAAAGCCTTGAACAACCTGCTTTCTCTAAATATATCAAATTTAGCTTTTTATGGAGTACTTAGAGGTTGTGTCTGCTCCAGTACTGCCCCACTTACATCTCATGAGTTCTTCCTGTACTTACCAAACAAAGCTGCTATAAAACAGCTTGGCCATTTGCCATTTCTTCTTGCCTCTTCTTTTCCAATTTTTAGTGATATCCATAAACTGTGGGATATTACTGATCAATATTACATAGAGCCTTATATAGACATTTCCTTCTTCTGCCCCCAGTGGAAACACATAAAATTGTCAAGCCAATTCTCTGCTGCTAGTGCTGAGAGTAAAGCTGGCCATTTACGGTACTACTAATACCTAATTTTTCTTCTACATTAGAAATTTACTATTTATAAATTAAGCAATAATAGGGTCAACTACTAGCATAATATTCTAATATTTTTATATCCATTAGCATTCTGTTTACAAATGGAATTCAAATACATATTCTCTTCATTTTGGAAACAAGTTGGGCAATTTCACAGTGGTTGTAACCAACTACTTCAAGAAAACAAATGTGGATCCTATACTGGTGATTGTAACATTACCACTACTACGAATATCAGTAGCAGCTTATACTTACACAGTGACTACTACCTATCTGGTAGGGACTTTATTTACTCCTTTTGTTTTAACAATCCTATGATTTAAGTGACTTGATCACCCATTTAACTGGTTATACAGGTCATACAATCAACACATGGGGGAACTGCATGTGGCACCAGGTCATCTGCCTCCAATTACATAGTGGTAGCATGTACAGTACAGAAGTTTATCCTACTGTGGACTAATTTGGATTCATCTCCACCTGAATTTTGCGTTCCCAAGACTACCCATCTTCAAACTCACCCATGCCTACTTTAATAGCTTAGCTTGAGAATTGCAATTCACTAGTTCTCAGCAGTTCTGTCTTTTATGGGCATTCTCTTGATCCTTTCAGCATCACTTCAACCATGTCATGAGCTTAGTCTGGCAGCTAAATATTATACACAAATTAAAGAACACAAATCCATAATTTTTAGCTGCCCTTAGCCAAAGGGAAGGGGTATCTACAAATTGTCTTTAAACTTTATTAAGAGTTCAAGAACATATTTCAACTTCTTTACTCTCCTATCCTCCAACTTGAAAATAACATTAAGTGCCACAATTGATACACAGATGAGCATTCTAAAGATGTGACACTTCCCTTTGAAAATGAATGCTTGGAAGTCAGAAGACTTGAATTTGAATCTCAGCTCTGCTCTATGATATTGGATATATTCCTTAAGCTTTCTGCTCTTTATTTTAGTGCATTTGGAAAATTTAACTATGATTTCCATGGCAATGAGCTTTTCTAAGATATTTTTACAAGAATTCAAGAAGAATTAGAGGTTCATTTAATGATGGCTAACTGAAGGGACACCCATGGACTAACCCAATTTAGACAGATTTGTCCGAGTGATTTGCTATTCTCTCTCTGTTCATTAAAGAACAATAGTTAACAAAGTGGTTTCACACTTAAGGAAAACAACTTTGACAGAATAAAAGCTATAAAACTTCACTCTGTGATCAATTTGAGGCCATCTTTGGGGAGAATAAAAGTGTCATCAAATTAATATTGGCTCTAAGGTAGAAGGGTTTACACAGAGCCTGTTTCTGTGCCCATTGTGAGAGAAACTGGACAATCTGTGAAAGTCTTTTTCACCTAAATAGTTAAAATCTCAACTATATCCTGGACTGAAGTTCGGTCCATGCATAATTAAAATCTTTCTTACTCTGTATCCTATAAATATGCAGAGGATGCAAGATGAGAACCAAACACATTTCCCTGGAGAAGCAACTTGGGCGCAGCCAAACCTCATCAGAGATCACTTCAAAGATCAATTCTTCATGTCCATAGAATCAAGTTTAAATGATTGTGTGTGATCTGGCTGCTCGGTTTCCCTGTTGCATAATGCATGATCTTTGCTCATAATATAACAAACTGCAGTGTTTCAATGCCGATTTTACATTTTGTGCTAAATTTCAATGGCTATTTCCATTTTATAGGCTAATGTTCCTTGATTCTGCATATTTGTAATATCACTTTTTAAAATTTCCTATTAATAGTAGTGCTCTGTTTAAGGAGAAATAGGCTCTTTAAAATATTTACAAGTTTATACATCATGGTAACAAAGACAGACCTTTCCACTGGCATTATTTTTGATTCATAATCCCCCTCTCCTTTCCTAGCCAGCCATTTACATAATTCCTTTTTATTTTGTTGTATAGACTGAGAAAATGGCAGTGACTGTGCCTGAGTGATTATTTTAGAGAAAAAAAAACCAGAAATACTACCTGATAATGGAATAGTACAATGATCTAATTTTCTCTTACTATTAGGACAACTAATATCAATGATCAACTAATATCAATGATTTAACATATAATATTAACATAGTTTCTATTATGATTCTAGAGCCAGTAGAAAGGAATGTAAAGGCAGAACATATACTTAGCAATACTGTCTGGAGTCAAATCATTAGATGCCACTTCTTCATATCTCTGTGTTTGCGGCAGAATCACTCCCTGAAGTGATGCACATGCTCTAATTTCTATAAACTGAGAATATGCCTGAACATGCTGTTGTTATAATACTAAGACACTGACACTTATTAGAATTCCAGAGAAGTTCCTTACCACCATGAAGAGTGGTATGGCAAAGAATGCACGTTTATATCCTGTCAAATTTTAGTTAAGTTTGGATTATCATCTAATGTGCTGATCACATTTTTATAACTCTCTGGATGAAATTATTTTTCATGGTTTCTTTCTATGATGAATCATTCTCGTAATCAAGGAACACAAATACATTTAATATTGGTGCAATCATTATGGAAGTGAAACAAGATAATCTGTAATAGGATACATCGTTGTAGGTACATAAACATTTCATATACAAAGTGCAGCTTTATTCCCTCAACTAATAAAAATTTATTTAATATTGCTTTATTATCCCACTTCTGTACTTTAAAAGACTTTAACAAGTATTGGAATAACATCTACAGCTTTCCCATGAGACTTCCTCTCAGAAAATTTTGAATATAATGCCAAAGAGAAAAAAAAAATCCTGAGGTCAAATAACAAATGTTTATCTTTTGAGGAGCAGGCATAATCCTGTACTCTTGCACCCAATTTTGTCATCTAGCAAAGGGTTGTAGAAAGTATAGTGGACACTTGACTAGGAACCTGAAGCTCTTTCTGGAGACTCATTTTTACCTCCCATTAACTCATCAATTGATCATGGACACTTATTCAGATAGTTTCTTTGGGACTCAGTTACTTCATCCAACTCGGAAGAAGTTGGATTAGATAAGTCTATTGGGAAGCTTCCAGCTCAAAAGTTGGTGAATCAGAGTGATCTTTTAATTCATTTAAAATGTAATGCTTTTGATGTCTGTGTTAAAGTGACAGAAGTAAGGTAACCTTTTCCCTCTCGTTCTATTAGTTTATTTTTTTTCTGGTGTTTTACTTTTGAAAGTTTTACTTTTTCACTAATCTCCAAATGTCATATTTCATCCTTGATGACTTCTTTCTTAAGGTGATACCAATGATAAGCAGTATTTTAATTCTCTCTCATATGATTTTTTTCCCTCTTACATATTTTTCCCAACCAGCACAGACATGATTTGAGCTATTTCTCTATTCTAGACACAATTCACCCCCGGGATTTTCATCAATAAATAAAGAGACATGCTGCTATCACAGCTGCTTAACACCCTACCTACCAAACCCCTCATTAATTTGTAGACTACGACATAAAAAATAAAGCTATTGAAAGTCTAGTCACAAAACTACACTTTGCATTTTAGCATTCCAAATTAAAAAGTCTAAAACTCAACTTCATTAAAAAACAGTATCAAAGGAAACAGTACATATTTATAAATCCTTTGTTATTTATATCTACTTTGCAGCAAATAACAAAAAAATATGAAAGGTTAATCTTTCCACACATATTTGCCACATATTCATTAGGAAAAAATAAATCTTAACTGAATATAAGCTAAACCTCTTGTCTTCTCATAATTTTTTATCCTGCTGCACCAGAAGTTTCAAGACAATTTATTTTTCCTCATTCTATGGTATATTTCCTACACTTCCTATGCCACTATTCACCTGCATCCTCATGGACATGGTTGGAATAAACTCCAAGCCCTCAGATTGTCCATGGGGCACTGTCATCACCAAAAAAAATTCTAAATATAGTAACTTTAGCCTTCCTGGGTTGTTTATAAAGTATCAAAAGAATAAGGACTCCAGAAACTTGAATTCATTCATTTGAAGTCTTAAGATTATTATGAAAATAATGGACCATTGTGATCATTTAATCCTATCCACACATCCTATAGGGTGAGGCTCCCAGGGGTAAAGTGACTTACCCAAGGGCACACAGCCAGCCAGAGGCACCCCCAGGTGCAGAACGCTGCTCTAAGGTTTCACTCTAGCACTATTTCTACTGCAGCATACACGTTCCCAAATCCTCCTTCACATCTTCCCATCAGCAATTATCTCTTTTAGTTCTTTCCAACGTTTTGGATGTCCATAGCCAAATAGAAAAAAATATAGTTCTTTAGAAGCAACTATGTTTTACAAAGGCAACCAAATGATTTTTAAAAAACATATACACATAATTTTTCCTGTTTATTTTGGTGCCCAGCTTTGAGCAGAACCATCCATCACTCTAGACAGCTAAAGGCACCGAAGAAGCAGCCCTTTATTATTCAGGATGTCATTAAGGTGCAGTGATTAAAAAAACAAAACAAACAAACAAAAACAATAAAACACTCTAGTATGGATCATGCTAAATTATTTGCTTCAGTGAAGTACCAAGGTTCAAGTTTTATATGGTCTCATGCGCTTTAAAGATTCTACCTAGTTACACTGGATGATTCCTTTCCTCTGAAGAATCCTCCTGGGCACGTGACTGGTTGTAACTATAAATACACACACATCTGGATGTGCCTGCCCTCACAGAATTGTAATTAGAGGACAGCTGTATTTCCCCTTAGTTGGATGAAATTTTAATAAAAGAAAATTCCTTCTAGTCAGAAACATGTTTGGGGAGAAGAAATCCAAACGTTCACATATACATCACTATTGGCTTCAGATTTCATTATAATGACTGCAGTCTAAGGATTTCTGCAAAGACTTTTTTTTTAACTCGTACAGTAGACTATCAGTTCACTGGCACCCATGGGGACTGATGGATGCCGGATAAATGTGAGTAGACTCTCTATTAACTGGAACTCCAGCAACTGGCATTCTCAATCAACCAGCAAAAAAAGTCTGGGTTTAATGGATAGTCCATTGTATTTTAGAAAACATATTTTGAAATCAGGCTTGGATCAATTTAGTTACTTCCTTCCAGAAAATATATTCCTTTTGGAAACTAAAAAGAAACAGTAACTTGCACTTGAGAATGTTAAAAGCTTATGATTTACAAAAGGAAATTTAAAATATATATGTAGGAAGTGCATGTGGGCCTAAGTGAACACTCTCTCTCTACCTTACAAACAGACTTCCTCCAGCATTAACAAGTGAAAATGAGCATATTAGTGTCTTTACTTAAATTTTCTAGTCCAAGTTGAATTCTTAATGCTATTTTAATGAAGAATTTTCCATGAATTCTTTCTAAGAATGGCAACAGAGCATGCAAGCACATCTTTGTAATATAAATATATATCACTTTGAGGTATAGGGACAAGTACATTAACTAACCGGATGATTGAAAACGGTCCACTTCTCTTTTACTAGAAAAAGAGTGACATTTTCCCTGTGAGAGATTGAACTAAATGCAATTTATTCTCTTTGTCTGGAAAATCTCATATAGGAAAAGTGGAAAATTCATCCCAGAAAATCAGTCATTAGAATACTATAATTTTATTACCTCTTCTGGGTAAATATTTCTAACATCCCTACAGCCTTCTATTGTGATTCACAATGTCTGCAATGCGAAAGCAGACAAGGAAAGAAACCATTAAGAGGAGGCAGTTATTATAGTGCTGGACTCAGCTAATAATCCCTTTATTTTTCATTTTTATTACTCTATAGTTTATGAAGGACAAGCTACTCATTACCTATTGTTATAAATATTTTGATTTAGCAATGGAAATATGCATCAATAAACAAGAGCTATCAGAAGCTTTCTACGATACTTATCAGCTCGTAAAGGTGTATCATGTCATTTGCTGCCTGCTAGACTTATTTCTTGAGAATCTAGATGAACTTA
Organism: Lyroderma lyra; assembly: GCA_004026885.1. Classification (NCBI taxonomy): domain Eukaryota; kingdom Metazoa; phylum Chordata; class Mammalia; order Chiroptera; family Megadermatidae; genus Lyroderma; species Lyroderma lyra. The sequence continues at coordinate 256,896 of PVJL010000844.1, forward strand.
ATCTTAGCTAAAATAACTGCTTATAAACCTAACATCATTTCTGCTGCTTTAACTGTTTTATCTACCGCCTGGAATCATAATGAATCTGCCTCATTAATTTTTGTACTATGAAATACAGTTTTTGAACCTATTAATATTCTGTCAGAGAGACTAGCCTTGACCTGAAACAAGAAAGAGAAAAACCATAATTGTGAATCTGAATTTTCTAACAATATAAAGTAACTCATGTTTTGGCAAGATTTGTGACAAGCCTGCAGACAGCTATGCACAATTTACTGAGTGTAAATGGAGAAAGCTGAACAGGCTCTCTTCGGTTTAAACCTTTAAAAATCTCATAGCTTTTTTTTCCCCAGGGGCCAACATGCATGTCAAAATTAACCAATAGATCAAAGGTTTTGTAACAATTGGGAAGACTATCACTTGGTTTCCTCTAGATTATTTCTGTAAGAAGTAACTCAGATACTATGAATGAAGTAGAATATTGGTGTACTGGGCTATGGTTTTCAAAAATAAGAACTTAGAACACTAAATTCAAAAATCATTTCTAAGATCTTTCTGGAGACCATGAAACTGGAGTTCCAGTTAATAGAGAGTCTACTCACATTGTATCAGGTGAACACAGTCTTGCCTCCAATCTCTCTTCTTATTTTTTCCATCCTTACTTCTCTCTTTTTCTTTTTCTCAGGCCATACTAAATAAGAATATACCACGTTCTTATTTTTTTTTTTCTTGGTACTCTCTATTCACTAGGTCCTTTCTGGTTTTAGTCCTATTGCTAATGCTCACTGACTAATTTTTGCAATCAATATTTTAATCTCCTGTCAAGTATTGTTTCCGAGGTGTATTGTGCTACAAAAGATAAGTGAGGTGCTACTTTGATTCTTACTCTATCCAAAGCTCTGTGCTAAATGCTATGCAAAGAAATAAAAAGCATGCCCACTGCTTTGCAATAAGGAACAATCTAGTGGGGAGCATAAAAATATATAATAACCACAAGGTGGTTCAGTGATTCTCAACTTGGGCTACTCAATAGACTCACTGTGTGGTAGTAAAAACTGTTGACACTGGGGCTCTATTTCAATCCATGAAACTAGAATCTAAGGTGATAAATGATGTTTATAAAACAAACAACAGAGACAATCCTATTGTGAGGACTCAGTTGACGATGTGATAAATGAGTTTTTACATGTAAATATCACAACAAGTGTCCCTAAAGGCCAAGGATCAGGGAAGCTTTAAACCCACGTAACCCTAGGGACAATAATGCATTAGTATTGTTCTAAAATTATTAAATTATTTTTTTGTTTATAGAAGATAACTCCATGTCTTATTAAATCAGATTCATTTGTCTAAGAAGGTATATTAGTTACCTATTGCTGTTGAATAAATTACCACAAAACCAGTGGCTTAAAACTACATTAAACATATATTATCCACACTATTTCTGTGGGCTAGTTGTTCAGGCACAGTTCACCTGAGCAGTGCTGGCTCAGTCTCATGAGATTATACTGAAGAGTTTGTGTCTGTAGGTAGCTAAGGACCTGAACGGAATTTGGAGCATCTGTCCCAAGGGGCTCACTCACAGGGCTGGCATCACACTGTTCTCCGTCTACTGTTTTTGTATTTCTTCTCTGTGCTACCTATATTTAAATTATTTTTCTTAAATTGTATCCCCCGCCCATGATTTCTAAAACCAACAAGTTTACTTTTATTCAATAAACAATTACAGAATATTTCTTCTGTGCAAGGCACTATGCCTCCTATTTCTTGGTCTTGAAGACATCAAAAATTAAAGAAGAGACATGCTCATAGACAGTTACTATACCTGGTGTACTATACTAGACAGTATACACAAAATCTATCATAAATAGAAGGAGGGGTGATCAATTAGAAAATAGGAAGAATTAAACAATAAATTAGCATTGAACTTGAACACGGATGATAAATGTGAGTTCTGAGAGGCAAGACAGGAAAGTAAAAGCTATTTGACTTGAGTTTCTTCTGGAACCACTGATGCCTTTGTTATCACACGTTTAGCATAATTAATATGTTTACTGGACAAAGAATAGATACTAAGGAGGAGCTAATAGATAAATATAAAAAACATTTTTAAAATAGTCCAAGAGTATGTAATAATAGGTAGATATGGGGAAAGATTAGGGAAGACTAACCAAATAGCTTCAACCTTGACAATAAAACTAAATACACTGTCGTCGGTAGCCAGTGAGTGAGGAAGGAAAAGAAATGAAAATCCACAGGATGTGAAAAAGTATGAATTTAAAATAGAACCAATCACTATGGGGTTTTTCTTTTTATGTTGTTTGTATTTTTAAGCTCTACAACAATCTGGCAGTGGATTGGAAAAAGTAAACAGAATGAAGGTATGGCGATTATAAAAATCACTGGATGTCAATGGGAGACAGAATTGAAGGGCCCAGGGAGGGCAGTGCAGAAAATGGCAGGAAAGATCTCCTGAAGCCTGAGAGGCTACAATGGGCAGCAAACTAGAAAGAATCAGAAGAACCAAGGTCACAGTGCAGGTGAAGAGCTAACAAACCTATTGTCAGGCCTTCTGATAACTGAATTAAAGCAATAATTGAGTTCTTAGGGTCAAAGATTGAAAACTTGCTATCCTTAGGTTGAAGCCAAAGAGGAAATAGGAACTTGCCTTGAGTTTTACAAAGGTAACAACAGCAAGGTAAATTGGCCTAACTTTTTCCTAAATGACGGATTGCAGAAAACACAAACTCTGAAAAACAATCAAACCAGCTCTACAGTTTTTGACATGGGTCTTCATGTTCTTGAATGTGTCTTAAGTTGGTTTTTTATCAAAGTCTGTGTTTGAAAGGTTCAGGCATTTTTAGACTAGTCAATTCCTCTTTATAATATAAATTTAATGCTGAAATTCCATTTTTAACTGATATTTTTTAATTTTTTGAGCTCAGAAGAGAGGTCTGGACTAGAAATGTGAATTTAAGTCCTCATTGGGAAGATGAAAAATGCTGTGTAAGTAAACAATACCTTGTGTTCATTCACTAAATAACTATTTATTAGGCTCCTACTATGTGCCACTCCTACTATGTGCCAGGCACAGTGGTAGGTGCTATGAACATTAGTGAACAAAAACTTCATGGTACAGGATATATAACTGGACTTCACTGAGGGTGCCAGAAGTCCATGAGGGCACCGCTGAAATGTTGGACTGTATTTGTAAAGTTACATTAATATGAAGTTATATAGAAATTTAATAGGCAGTCTCATGTTCCCTAGACCTAATCAAATGCCCAACAAGATTTTGCATTCCCTGCACCAAAAAAAAAAAAAAAAACAAAAACAAACAAACACAAAACACTGTCCAACATCTTACAGAACTTTTGTTTTAGGTCCTATGGGTATTCAAGTAGGCAAAAATCCATTTATAATTATCTGAATCTAGAACTTAAGTCTATTACACATATAAACACAATTTTTTTGAGCGGTTTTTATATATACTGGGTTTTCCAGGAATTCATCTACAGTAAATATCAAGAAAAACTTACAATTTTATTGTTAATATTGTTTTGTTTTCTGATTTGTTCAATATATTAGAGTATCAGATCACTGACTACAATACCATACAATAATTGCACTGTTTAACACACCTTATCAAACTGTATTTGTGGTTGTCACATTCACAGTGATTCTATGCAAAGGTGCAAACAAATGACTATTTAATTGAGTCTTCCTTTGTATTATGCCTGAAATATTGGCATACTGAAATATATACACATATTATTTTATAACTACGATTATAAATTACTTTAATTTTCATTCTCCTTTGTGAGATGAACAATACGGTAGATTCTCAGATAACTGGCATACATGCTGTAAAAATGTAGTATTATTTCTTTAGTTTTTTTTTTCTGGTTGCTTGAGAGTGCCAGTTGCTTGAATTCTGGTTAACAGTCCACTGTATATAGATTTTTAAATTGGTTTTTTATATGGTTCCTATTAACTATACATGTAATTTATGGTATGAACATTTTTGAGGTATACTATAATTAAGAACATAATTAAAAGCATAGCATTTGAATAAGACTTGAGTTCAAATTTTAGTGTTGGCACTTATTTTTCCTTTTTATTTTTTGACCCCATTATTTTTTGATATTTTTATATACTGATTTTTCCAGGGGTTACTCTGGATAGTAGGTTAATTCTTGCCTTGTCTTTGAATAACTGTCTATTGGCAAATGGATACAGTCATGCATACAATTCTACCCTGACATCATGGAGATTCCATTTCTAATTCACAAGAGACATCAAAATGTTGTGTAAGTCCATATTCTTAGGATGAAAAGGCTAACTTTATATGTCTTAGCTTTGAGGATGGAAGACAAGAGCAGGTATTGGCTCTATTATTTGTTACATTATGTGCATGATACTTTCAAAATGACATTTCAAAGAAATAGCTACAAAAATCAATAGCATTTTTCTTCTTCCTCTTCTTTTTTCCTTAGAGCTGAAAGCTGTTCAGCAGCTCATCTTATAAAATTAGGCTTTCTTAATCCTAGCAGCAGTGACAGGGTCAGTTTTTTTCTGGAGAAAAACAATTCTGAATTCCACAGTGCTTAAAAAATAATAAAATAAATCTGAGGGAAAAAAATAGGAAGCTAGTATTATGTGAAATGTTTCACAAAATAGGTTTTCCATGAATGTTCAAGTTTCTAATTACGGGTTATGCACTTTCCAAACCAAAGATCACTAAAGTGAACCTAAAACCACATGTGGGAAATCCATCATGGAAAAGCAACTCCTAACAATCAGCCTTCACCTTATGTTAATCAGCACCACAATAACAAAAAATGATGATATCATAAGGTTAATTTTAAAAAATCAGCATACAAAATTGTAAAGATGGTATAATCCAATTATTTGCAATTAAAATTTAAAAGGAAGTAAATAGGTTGGTTTTCAGTGATGGTACTGTTGATGACTTTCTCCTTTTACTTTTTTAAATTTCGCTTAAAAAGGCATTTAGAGATAAATATATAAAAAATATATATATGTATGTATATGTGAAAATATAAGAAAATGACATAAGAAAATGACTAAGAGAAACAAAAGACTACCTCCCAATTCAAGACTAAATACTGACTCCATTAGTCCTTCAAGCTTTCCAAGTCATTTATTTCTATGAGCTCACAGAACTTCTAGCTGTGCCCCGGATACAGAGGGAGCATCAATCTTTAAAAAGTGCTTTAAAAATGAGAAGTATTACATAAATTGTTATTTTAATTGCATATATGTGTATAAACCTGGATATGGCTTGTCATTTGGTTCAGTACTTATAATAATTCAGGTCACTTGATGTGTATAGAGATATGTGATTTCATTTACATGAATAAATCTTGGTATTTGGATTATTTTTGGCCAAATAGTAAGTGTGAATTTATACACACACACGGTAGCCAAAAATAGCCAAATGTCAAGTCAATTACATAAATGTAGTCTGACATACAAGAACAAAATTTGGATTAGTTTTAAAATCAATTATTATTATTACTAATATTATTTATGGTGCTGCTGGTACTACAATCACTAATCTCTATTATACATGTAAAATGTATAGTTTTATGTGAATCGTTACATTTGTACCTAACAATGTTGTATGTTAGGTAAGTGTTATTATCAATACCATAGAAATACAAGAAAAATGACACTGGAAAAGATTAGATATCTCAGCTAAGTCACACACTTGTAAGTGACAGAATGGAGATGAGAACCCAGATAAAATTATCTAAGAAAATCAAGCAATTGAATTGCATGTAAATTTTGCCTCTAATATATTATGTGGCTTTGAGCACTCACAAGCAGCTTTGCATGATTGTTTTATTATCTGCAAAACAGAGATGATCATATGTGCTCTAGAGTGTGGGTGAGAGTGCTAAAAAATAGAAATTGATGAGATGTATAAAGAATTGTTAATAAAAACTTTTCCCTTTCTTATAATCCCAGTAGATAAATTACTCTTACATCAATAGCGGACTACACAAAAACACTAGTTCTGATATGTTTTAAGTATTTTTAAAGAGTGAATACACATTGTAATTATACATAAAATGGGGCATATCCATATAATGGAATATTATTTGGTGTTGAAAAGGAATGAAACAGTGCTGTATGTAAAACAGATGAATCTTGTAAACGTTACACTAAGAGACAGAAGCCAGTCACAAAGGATCACATATTGTGTGATGCTATTACAGTTGATACAGATTTGAACTGAGTGAATCGACTTACATGCAGATTTTTTCCAATAAATACCTCTCTTGTTTCAATCTGCACTTGGGAGTCCATGGCTAGGGAGGACCCACTGTATGCTATGATCTATGCCATTTTTACATAGGAGACGTGAGCATCTGCAGATTTTGGTGTCCAAGGGGGAGTCCTGGAACCAATCTCCCATGGATACTGAGGAACAACTAAGTTTTTGAGAAGGGAAAAGTTGTGCACAGATTTTCAACTGCACGGGGGTTCAGTGTCCTGTCAATGGTCGTGTGTATATGAAATGTTTTAAGTGCAAGAATAGGGACAGGAAGTAATAATAGCTTAGGGCTTGGGGGAAGGAGGAAGAAGGGGTTTCTTTTAGGAGGTAGAAAAATATTCTGAAGTAAATTTTGATGATTGTACAACTCTGTGAGTATACTAAAAACATTAAATTGTATCCTATGAATGAGTGAACAATATAAGTGAATTTTATTTCAATAAAGCTTTTTTAAAACAAACAAAAAATTTACCACTATCACTGAAAGGTATTTCTACAAAATTTCCTTATTTGCAAAATCTTACCCAACAAAACTCTATGTATGAATTCACATAGGTATATACACAATATAATAAATTTACATTACACACACATATACACACATACACACACACAGTAATTTGTTTGCTAACTAAGCCTAGGTCATTGAAAACCAGTATTGGATAGGCCCTTGCAGTTAAAAGTCTTCACTATGTTGTCAGGCCAATTTTAAATTACCTACTTCTGGGCATTTTCACTATTTCCTATGCAAGAGTATGTCAGAAAATAATAAGATCTCAAAGGAAACTTTTTCTTCCTAGTCAGCTGAAATTGTTCTCACTTAATTTCAGTCTATTTCTCCTTATTATATTTCTTTTGACAGCCTAATTCCTTTCTCTCCTTGGGGGTCATATCCTCTACCTAAACCTTAGTGAGGACCAGTATACGTGTATCACATCCTCTGTAATACTCACACGTCAGTACAACAGGTGTAAAATTACCTGGGTCTCCCGATAAACCGAGACATCATGGGTTCTCAGGCTAAGAATCTGAAATAATGTCTGCAAGGTTTTATTTGTTTAGCCTTGATCTACTTTTCAAGTAATGTTGAAAAACTTGTCACTTGTTAAAATATTAATATGAATTTACATGTAATACCTATAACATAGAGTATATATGTAAATTACATATGTAGATTTAGCATACAGTGTTTTATATATTAAGAATCCAATTAACCTGGTGTATGTATGTATGTATGTGTGTGTGTGTGTGTGTGTGTGTGTGTGTATCCCCAGTGAACCTAGGTATTGCCCATTTTAGGGCCATTTGGCAATATTAAATCTGTATTTTAAGTATATGTTAGGTTAAAAAGAGCTGCTTTTTCCTATTCTAGAACTCCTTTCCCAGAGAATATACAAAGTCAGAATTCAGAAAATATTTTAGATGTGAAATTCATCATTAATTTACTGATAGAAAGTAAACAAGATTCCTAAGTGTAGTATGCTAAATATCAGGAGCCATAAAATTGTGTTTGCTAAAACTAATCTACCTGACATTAAAACAAAACAAAACAAGCAAACAGAAAACAATTCCTCAGGTTAGAAATGATACATGAATCTATTAAGAGTTTAAACAGGATAGTACCACTAAATAGCTATTGAAGTATTTTTCATATTTTCCTACCTTTTCAACAAGAGGGATTTTTAAAAATAATCTTTTTCCAACTTAACTTTTAAATAATCCTTTGTGTACACTGAAGAAAACCCTATTTACTGATATGTGTCATGCTTTGTTACAGTAGCTTAATTTATATTATTTTCCTTAGTCTTCTTAAAGGAGATTGGCATTATTACCGCAATTTTACCAATAAGGAATAGAGAGTTGCAGATGTTAGATAACTTGCTTAAGATGCCATAGCTAGTATACATCATAAATCTGAAGAAAATATTAGACCTTAAATTTTAAGGTTTAAAGGTTATCCATGTTCTTTCAACTGTACTGTTGTCTCCACAAAAGCATCTTGATTATTAAATTATTTAAACTCAAGAAACACATATGAATGGTTTAATGTCTTCCAATAACTGTTACAATCTATACTATAATGAATCAGCCTTCTCATTTAGAAAATCTCTCAACAGTATCTTGGCCCATGTTTAACATTTTCCAGTCCCAAAGCTCTTCTTTGCTACTCACCCGGCACAAGTTAGGGCCTTGGGGGAACTAGGCAGAGTAGTGGGGACACAATATTGCATTGGGATCAGACCTACAGGCTTTTTCCCTTTCTTCTAGGGTCAGCTTTGTTTCAGACATTGGGTGAGAAAGAGAAAAAGGCAAACTTGGCTTCCCAGAGTTGGTCAGCTCTAGTGCTACTTCAATTAGTTGTAGCTGATTTTCTGATCTGCCATGGCTCGCTGGTGTTCTCAAATGCGGTGCACAGTTCCCTCCAGGAAGACTGGATTACCACTCAACCACTCCTACACCTTCTCAGCCAGTAACTCAGGCCACTGGGAGTGCCCGATGCGCGGATCTCTTGTGTGCCAGCACAATGGGCTCACTGCCAGTGACTTTCCAAGGTGTCCAATGAGTGAATGAGAGACATACACACCTTGACCACACCAGACTGAAGACGTAGGTTGCTCTACTACGTCAGGGCTCTGTTAACTCGTTTACTGACAAAGCAGACATCAAAATAGGGATATATAATTCCTGTCTCCACATATGGTAATCATCTCCAATCATTATGAATCTTTTCATAGGGTATCATCTGCTGACCTTGAAAAGGGAATAATTGCTTTTCTGTAAGCACATTACATTCACTAAAAAGCCATTGGTTCATTTTTCTCCTTATTTCAATTTAACAGGGAGGTGGTGGTGGTGGGAGGCCCTGGCTCCTCTCTGTAAGCCTGGAGGGGTTGTGGTCCATGTCTTCCCCCAGAAACTCTCTAACTAGGAATGTGGAGGTCTCACATACCTATGGCTCTTGGCTTTGGCCTGAAATACACTGAACAACAAGAGAAGCATATCACACATTGAATTATACATGACTACAGCACAAACTTTTCTGGTTGTAACTCATATTTTCTCCTAAAATCACGCTGAGATATCTTTCAAAATGTGTTAACATTCCTGTGTTAATATACCTGATGCTAAGATATTTGGGTATTTTTAATGTTCTGTTTTAATAAGCTATTCAAGGTGATTAGATTTTTTATACCAACCTTATTTCATATGAAGACTAAATATGCAAGGGTTGTCCAGAAAAAATCCAGCCACAAATGCCTCTATTTTTATATTACATGGCTGGATACTTTCTGGACAGCACTGTATGTAATTTCTATTTCAAATTTGCAGCACATGAGACATTTTACTTTCTTGCACACCACTTATTTCTTTTTCCTAAACTGCTTTATGCCAAACAAAATATGAGAACCCCTGCCCACACTCTAAGCAGGATCAAGATTACAAGACTGCAATTACTCTAACATCAAAAGAGAAAAAAAAATGTAAAGTATCTCTATATCCTTCACCATTGGAGTGCTCTAGCTCTGTAACAAAGCTATATAATTTTAGCAAAATACCTAGCACGGTTAGTGTTTCATTGATCTCAGATTGAGAGTGGGGGTGAACCTGGATTTTAGTGGTCCCTATGAGCATTGAGGATTGACACAAGGGCCAGAGAGTTTAATTCAAGAGCAATTATGTAAGATGATAATAGCTACCATTTATTCCATACTTATGGTGCATCAAGCAGTATGCTAGGGCTCTCTCAAGCCTTATTTCATTTCATTCCAGTCTAACCCAAAGAGATGGATAAATATTAGAGCCTTTACTTTGTAAATGAGAAGACTGAAGTTTAGAAACTAAGTAATGCAAGATTATAAAGGTAGAGACTAAATAACCCAAGACCATAAAGATATAGCCATAATTCAAATGTATTCATTATCATGATATAATTATGTTCATTAATTGTTTTGACCATTTATCACACTGGGATCTGCAGGTCACATTGTGCTGACTGGTGCCATGACCAGCCACCAGGGCCAGTCTGGCATGAAAATGTCTTATGAGATCAAACCCCACTGAGAAAAAACAGAAAGGGTATATCTTTGTGGCTGGCACTTGCCTCTTCCTGATTCAATTAAAAAAAAAAAAAAGAAATAAAAAAGAGAGAGAGAGAGTAAAGAAAGACTCTCACATATAGAAGTACAGTGGTTCTCCCACAGGTCCTGTTTATTTCCAAACTTCAACCAGATACATTCTAACCCCAAATACTCCTGAGACCCATTCTGTGAGCTGAAAAATTAAGGCACTTTACCAAAGTGCCCCTATGGGAGAGCAAATCCTAACATCTGAAGAACCAGGTGTCCTGGTTTGCAGGGACTCTGCCTCGTAAGTCGGACAGAACACAGAGACAGACAGTCGTTTTGCCTCCGGTCTTCAGAGGCGGGCCTCTCTGCTGAGGTTTTGCTGAGGAAGCCCCAGTGCAATTGGCCTAGTTCTGACTGAGAGCAGAGAGGGGCCAAGGCCCCAGGGAAGCAGAGGCTCCAGGTGGCCAATGGTTCCCAGGAGAAAGAGAACAGACATGAAACCAGGGCTGGGCCTATCTTTCCGCCTGCATCTGTCTGCCAGGGCCAAGCCTTAAGTACAGAAATAAAGCAAACACACACACTGCCTTTTGGAATTTCTATTCAGCTCTATCAGAACCCAGTGACTACATTCTTATTTACTGAAGTATGTATATTACTCAATAAAAATAAGAAAAATACCGAATAAATATTTGATTTAGTCTCATTAACCAAATAATAGGTATATTTGGTATTTTCAAATGGTTACGTTTGTTCCCATAAAAATGGCTAGGATGAGAAACACCATAGATTTAAATGTCAGTTGTACTAAAAGCCTCAGCAATATACACTTTGTGAACATTACATAGAGTTGTTAATGTTGTATTAATAAATACTTATAATACTGTATTATAGCTTTATTAATGTTCTATGTACTAATAATTATAATACTGCATTCATGTTATTAATGTCATTTATCTTTCAATTCTCTAATACCCCTTGTTCCATTCAAATAGGAAATGACAATTTCTTGGATAAACATTATCACTTGCAGGCCAATCAAAATTGATCTAGTTCATCTTGGGCAATAAGACCCAATCAAAGGTTGAACTTTTGCCTAAGGACACTGACATCTGTCACTTTTTTTCAGTTCATCCAATTATTTAAATGTTTTAAGACTTGACTATTGGTAATTTATCATATAAACAACATCTCACCATCACTCTGTGTTTGGTTTATTCAAAAAACTCTTAGCCATGAACTTCAATTTCCTAACTAGAATAACCCAATTTCAATTTACTGGCATTTTTGGAGATAAGAGGATTGGTAGTGCATTATTCTAAAAATTAAATATAATTAATATTTAGTTGCATCCATATTCACAGGTTAATTAGAAGTGTTTTCTATGGGTCATAGTTATTATTGGAAAAGTAGAATAATTTTGCAATTAGCATGAAATGCACTGTAATTTTGAATGATTACTGATAGTGATCACTGAGTAGACTTTGCAAAAGTAATAAAATTATTGGTCCACATACTAATTTATACATAGACTGCATGTGTTCATTCTAATGATACTTTTGAGACAATTAAAAATAACATTTCTTTGCAGCAAAGTGGAAACATATTTCACTAGTGTTTTGATTAGAAATGAAATCTATCTTTGCTGAAGATGTATTTAAAGCAGTAGCAAAAATTAGACTATTTATTAACTATAAAATATATAAAGCACTATCAAAAATAATTTTATTTTCATTAGTATAAAATTATATACTTATGTTAAGACATCTTTCAAATAAAAAATATTTACCTTTTTAAAAATAAAACATTTAGTCACTGCTTACAGATATGGGGGACTCGTGTCTATACCTAATAAAACAGTAAGGCAGTTCACATAAACATATACTACTCAGGTGGTTTAATCAAGTCTAAGTGATGAACAGTTATTAATAGAAATTCCCAAACACAAAAGTAATGCACTGATTGATAAGTACTATTATATTAAAAAAACACTTTTGGATAATTATAATTATCCACTTTTCCAAATGGCTTGTGATAAAATCTGGACATATCAAACTGATTTAAAAATAATAAAAAAGCAGCCACTAGATTCAAGCAAATTTTATTTTGAAAGAATATTGATCATTCTTAGACCATTAATAAGAAAGGCCAATATCTCAACCATAAGAAACAGTTTAAAACCTCTTTCTAAATGGATAGAGGGGTTCAGTGAACACACGCGCGCACACACACACACATATATGTCACATTTATGTAAGACTTTGATTTCTTATTTGGGTATTTGTCTTCTAAATTTTATAGTACATGTGAAAAGTAGAATGCAAAGTAACATTTAATAATCAAGTATTTGTATTTAAACTGAAAATACTCATAGCATCAAAAAATGATCAATCCTCTGTACTAAGATTGTAATCTGAATTATAAAATTTGTAATTTCCATATTAGATAATAAAAACATATAATATGATTATGATTTCTAGTGTAAGAAAAAATATGAGAACTGTGTAATGGATATATATTTTATATATATTGGAATCTATAAAGACTATTATATTTGTAAGCTCTAATTAAGCCTATTATTATAGACTAAACAGACAATGAAATGACAGCATCATAAAGATTAAGGTTCAAATGTAACTTAAAACATATTACCATAGGAGGGCTCTCCGGAAAATATCCAGCCATAATGCCTCTATTTTTCATATTAAATGGCTGGATACTTTCCGGACAGCCCTTGTATATTTTTTCTGCAGACAAATTTCTGAAGTATCAATTATACATATAACATTTATCACTCTGAGATCTAAATATCAAATATCTTTCAGTCAACCAGATTTATTAAGGTGTAATAATTTTACTTCATCAAGAAAATAATAAGGTAAAAGAAAGATAGGTAATTTTCTTTTCCATTCATTCAATAAATATGATCTTGGGCAATTTCAGGAATAGGCTATAATTGCATTGCATGTAAATATTACATTTCTTTTGCTCATTCATGGAAGAAAATCACTATGAATGTCTGATACCTCTTCAGAACTACACTAAAATTTTTGCTTATTGGCAAACTGAATCCACTCCATATTTGTATTAAAGTTTCCTGTCCCTTGAACTGTCCCCTGAGGATCTAATTTACAAGCTTGGGATTCAGTGAGCACTCAATACATTTTCCCAGAAACCAACAATGTAATTTAAAAAAAAAATTGGGAGTAACCTATACTTTTTAAAGTTATAAGTCATACTAACTTCATTATAAATCTCATAGAAACTTTCAGAAGGAAAATAGAAAATCAAGAAAAGCAGTTTCAAAATAATAATCAAAACATACTTTAATTTTGCAAAGAAATAAATGTTTGCCTAGAAAATTTGTATCAAGACCTTTATCCCAAAGATGACTTCACTTACTACATTGTTATTCCCCTCTATCTAAATCACTAATTTTGAAGGCTTGTATGTGAACCTACAACATAATTCTTGTGATGGCACAGATGTTTATTTTGTTCTCCGTTTGATACCCAGCCCTTAGGAAGGTGCCAAAATTTAGAGGTTCCCAAACAATAACTGTTAATTGAATACATGGCCAATTTTGTCATGTATATATGTCTCTAGTATCAAAATTGGAAAAAAATTGTTGAGGATAGTATGGGATGTCTATTATTCCTTTATGTAAGTGGAGGAAGAAAAGGGAAAGGCATATTCTTAGGAAACAAAAATACACTACTTAGATAATCTGGAAAAGATGTAAAGAAGCCGAATGGGATGGCTTTGTTGTTATCACACTGCCCCGTTAACCATTTTATTTGTTGGCATGATAAAATTCTCCAAGGGTAAACAGAGGCCAAATGTGAATCTGTATCTCTGCAAGGGTCATGTGGAGACCAGCTGCAGTTTTTTTTTTTTTTTTTTTTTTGGTTAAAGCCCTCAATCGTGAGAATTTCCAGACTGCAAGAATGCTCCTGCTAACCCCAGTTTGAGAAACACTCATTAAGCTGTAATAAACATACTGTCTTTGAAGTGCTTTCCTACTTTCTAATTTCCCTGAGATGTTTTGTCTTTGTCTTTCTAATGGTTAATAGAAATTAACATTAGTTCAGTGGCCAAAAGGAGCCAATTGCTACCATTTTGACATTAGGACAGTGCTACACAAACCTGACAGCCCAACAAGTCTAGTTTGAGAAAGAGTGGACAAATATACTACGTAGTACCAAGGGTGCCTAACTTTTGGACCTGGGTGTGACAGGGTAGTCTCTAATACTGTGGTGGGGAAAAGTCTTTAATTTTATTATCTTGATATCTTAAAATTAGTGGTAGTATGATCTTTTTATGTATCTGTATCTATACCTAGACACCTAGACATATAGATGTGTAGATGACTTACAATAAACCAGGTACTATTTTAGGGGCGAAGGATACAGAAGTCAATAAGACAGACTGAATTTTCTCCCTTGAGGAGCTTGCATTCTATTAATATTTCACATCTTATTAGATGAACAAATTGAATGAGTAAAAGTTATATGACTAAGAATATAAGAAAAGGCAGGAAAGAGAAAGTATGGTGGATACATGGTTTGTACAACGACAATGGCAGATCTCATTTTCCATATTTTAAGTTTGTATGTCACCTATAGCTTGTCAATTTCTGCTATAATTGACATATTGTTCAACATAATAAAATAATGAAGTACAATAGGATTGGGAGGGCCTATTAGTCCACAAGCTAGCTAATGATTTAATATATCCAGACTCGCCACCAAAGGAACGACTTGTAGTACTCATTACCTCTTGAGGTACTTGATCCCATCTCTAAACCACTGTGACTGTTAGATTATCTCTTCAGCTCAATTCTATACAATGCTTAATGACAGGGCTATGTTCTGAGAAATGTGTCGTTAGGCGATTTCATTGTGCAAACATCATTGTGTACTTACACAAACTTGAAGAGTAGAGCTTACTACACACCTAGGCCATATGGTATATGGCCTACAGCTCCTAGACTACAAACCTACACAGCATTTACTGTATAAAGAACACGAGATTATAAGCATAACAGAAAATGATGCAATTAAGAGATGCAGTAAAGATGAGATGTATGAGGCTGCTGCTGGCACAATATGGCATACAGTTTTACAGTAAACTCTTTTTATAAGTTCATAGAGTGCACTCTAAAATAATGATTAAAAGTACATTAAACAGCAACAGTAATTTATTATCATTGTCAAATATTATATACTGTACATAATCGTACATGTTATGCTTTAATATTATTGGCAGCACAACAGGTGTATTTACACCAGCATCAGCACCAACATGTGAATAATGCATTGCACTGTCACCTCACCATGGCTATGACATAACTAGATAGGAATTTTTCAGCTTCATTGTAATGTTATGGGACCACCTTTGGGTACATGTGATCCATCATTGACCTAAATGTTGTTAAGGAGCATAGGACTGTAATTAATAATGTCTCCTTGAGTTATTATCAAGCTCTCTCCTTTGGGACTCCTAACCAAGAACACTGATTTCTTTTAACTTCTTTGATGATTTTACAATTTAAATTGGCTTCATGTTTTTCCATTATTTCCTTGTTCTCATTTGAAGAGACTGTATTTAGAAAGTGTGACAAATACAACAGTATATAAAACTTCACCGTAATCGGATAAGGGGGATTCATAATATCCATCTTCCTAAAAATTAAGGCACGCTAACATTGATTAGTTTAACTTGGTAGCCTGATAACACTACTGACCTGTATTAACTTTATGCTGATTACTAAGGCATAAAATTTCATTTAGTTGTTTATTTTGTGTTATACCCAAATGTGGGCCTTCACTTTTATAGTTGTCTGATGTGTTTAGATTTGACACTTCATTCCAGCTTACAATATTTACATTAGCCATGACTCCAATACTCCTATCATCTATAAATTGAATATCAGTATCTTTTGTATTTTAATTCATGGTATTGGATCATTGTCATCAGGCTAGGACAAGAACAAGGCCCTTTAGGAAGAACAAGGAATATCTTACAATGAGTGCAACAATTCTTAGGTTCTTTTTACAAGTATAGTTGGCATTCATTATTATTTTATATTAGTTTCAGGTGTATACCATGGTGGTTAGACATTTATATAATTTATAAGTGATTCCTGCTAAGTCTGGTGCCCACCTGGAACCATAGTTACTACAGGACTATTGATTATATTCCCTATGCTATACTTTACATCCCCGTGACTATTGTGTAACTACCAATTTGTACTTCTTAATCCTTCACCTTTTTCATCCAGCCCTCTAATCCCCTACCCCTCTGGCAACCATTTTTTCTATCTATAAATCTGTTCCTGTTTTGTTTGTTTATTTTTTCTTAAGATTCCACATATAAGTGAAATCATACGGTTTTTGTCTTTCTCTGTCTGATGTATTTCACTCAGCATAATACCTTCTAGGCCCACCCATGTTGTTACAAATGGTATGATTTCATTCTTTTTTATGCCCAATACCTTGAAGATAGCCAGTAATTTTTCATAAATGGGGTGATTTTGAGCATGTGTCCTTATCTTTTTCAAGAAGCTCGCATTAGAGATATATCAGCATATCTTTAAGACTAAATCTTTTCAGCTCTTTCCAACCCAACCTGTAACTCTATTTTCCATATTTTCAGTATTTAATGGGTAGATTATCGAATAGTTTGTATAATTTTTGCCTAGGGAAAGATTGATGTCATCATTACATGATTAGTACCAACACAACAACACTATTAGTAGAGATTTCAGCAGGCATAGAAAAATTACTTTAGTTATAAAGTAGTATTTTAAAATCATTTGAGCCCAGTCTTTATTGCAGGCATGTCCAGCTTTTAAATATAGAAGCTTTACTCTTTTGATTCTTAAGAGTGTCTTAAGAATATCTCTTTAGATTTCATGTAAAAGTAATTACATATCCTACATTATATTTTCACAGTTTGATTATAACACAATAAAAAAGTGCTTTTTTGCATGATTTTTGGAAAACATGTATTAATAGCTTTATGTTGCACTGTGACACTTTCAATGTTCCAGAATACTTTTGACATTCTCTGTTTTATATGGTCATCAGAATCATTCTGTGAGGTATTTAAGAAAATATTATTAATCTGGCTTTATAAACTGATGTAAGGTGAAATGAAATATGTAGCATAGCTAGGACTCGGCTTTAATACGGCCAGGGCATTGATTTGCAGCCAGAGCATTATCTAAATTCTACATATCAATGAAACCAGATAGGTGGCAGTAATCCTCACAAAATTCATTTCAGATAATACTTCATTTATGTAATTACCTTTCTATATTCTCCCAAGTATTGGAATTTTTTTTTCTGATGAATGTTTTTTTTCTTACAATGACATTATTGTCCCTTTACATTTCACCTCCAACTCACTTCTATTCCCATTTCCCTATCTGATTGAATATGCTGACTGCTTTCTACTCTTGCACTAAAATGAAAAGGTTACTACAAGGATTTCTGAAAGCAAAGAGTTCTGAACTCTTATTATACCCTTGATGTACATTTTTAGATAAAGACTAGTTATAAATAAAGATCATATGTTGAGGGTCAATGTGCTTCTTTG
The DNA here is from genome assembly GCA_004026885.1 of Lyroderma lyra. Classification (NCBI taxonomy): domain Eukaryota; kingdom Metazoa; phylum Chordata; class Mammalia; order Chiroptera; family Megadermatidae; genus Lyroderma; species Lyroderma lyra. The sequence continues at coordinate 274,866 of PVJL010000844.1, forward strand.
AGGTCAACAAGTGAATCCAATTCACATTAACATATCCTCTATCAAGTATGAATATTACAGCTTCCTTGCCTAAGATGGTCTCAGTCAAAGAGTATTGGGGGCAAATATTTAACTTACAAGCTGAAGTATGGTAGCATTGTAATTGGATTGAAATCAGAAGGCCTGAATTCTGATCATTGCTTATTCTCTTACTAAGTAAATCAAATACTTTAGGGCTTAGTTTCATTATTCATGAAATATGCACAATAAAAACTGCTTTCTGTATCTTTTGAAGTTGTTTTAAAGATTATGTGTAAAATTCTTGGAACTATAAAACCATGTAAAATATGAAATCATCATTAATAATACTAATAGTAGACAAGACCAACTGAGTCAAGGGATTATTCTTACATAGCTAAAGTTTTATTTAGCAGGCAGTTACTTTCGCCTGTTTCTCAGTTCAACAGCATGTATCCTATCATTTGGCCAACCATAAGACCTTATGTGAAGTGCATTTTCCAAAGAAAATCTTAGCTAGCACAAAATTGACATAGTTCTTATGGCTCCCCACTTAATATTCAGATGGTTTAAGTGTTAAGAACAAGTGGAATAAACAATCCTTTTTTGGAGGGTGGGGAATAAGAATTAGGACAGTTATAAGTAATTACAATCTTATATACATTAGATTGGAAACATGTCCAAATTTTAATCATATTAGGTAACACTTCAGAGAACAAAACATTGATCAATAAGCAGAAATAAAAGTTAATTTTGCAAATAAGTGTGGCTAAACCTCAGACTCAAATGATTAAATATTGAAAACATATATGTTTCTAAGTACAAAAAAAATGGAGGAAGTGAAAGCAGAGAGATGATGTCAGAAATTTTTCTTTGTATTTTAAGCCAAGTGGGCTTAAAAATTGTGCCTAGATTTTTACTATCTTGATGCTCATAAATATTATAATATTGATTACACTTTATTCAATCTGGATGCTCTATTTTGAAATAAACACGGTATGGGGAAACTGGTCTAAGTGAAAGAGTTTGATTTTTAAGTTGCATGAAGAGATTGAAAATACAGGCTTCAAGCCATGTATCTTAACTATTTACAAACCAGAATTAGAAAACAAAATTATTAATCTCTTTGAATTATGTTTTATCTTCATAGTTACAAATGAAGAGATTCTGCAAGATCTACTTTTTTTAAAAAAATGCAAATGAGTTGAGACAGATATGCTAAAGGGCATTTTCCTGTTCTTAGCTTTTTGTTTTCAAGCAATTAAAAAAAATCAGAGTGCATTATTGCACTCAGGAAGCCACAGCCTCCAGAAAAAACAGAACTGCCACACTAATTTTCTGCATATGTTGTAGAGTGTAAAGTTCAACTCAGTTTTAATGATCAATGGCACTACGTTAACATCACGTCAAAAAGCGGATTTCAGATTCAGGGGTAATGCCAAACACACACCTGCTATCCTCAAGACAGAGAATTCAAATCCAAAATTATCACAAGGTCTAAGTTACACACACAGAGTACATTGTGAAATATCATTGTTATTTTTGGAAAATAAAGAAATATCTGTGACAAAACCTATTTTATGTGTTAGCAGCTTCCAAAAGATGTGGCTAAAAACAGCTTCTTAGTAATGTCTTAGAGACTCTAAAGCAATGACCTTGTCATGTTCCTGGCAACCATGGTATTACCTGGGTCAGTTACTAGTGAAGATTAATATGGTAATTAGAAAGGGATCAGAAGTGTTATTTAGCAAAACAGATGTAACATAAGCAGCGACTCTCAGTACTGTTGATATTCTCCATAATTTTTCTCCCAATCATTGATTATGAGCACAACACTAAATATATTTTACAGAATAATCTTTGGTAATATTTAGAACAGCAAAAACTATTTAAAAAGTAGTAAGTTTATTCTCAACCACGTCTTTAAAAGTCACCATTTAACAGTCTGCTCAATGTGCATACCATATCTGTGGGAAAATATCAAGCATGATTCCATACCATTGTTAGTGCTGTATCTGTGCCCACTGAATTCACTGAGCAGCAAAAGTGAATGGGAAAAACAAAGACTGGAAAGATCCCTAAAGTCAGGGGACCTCCATTTATCTGACTGGATCTATAATTACTTACTTTAAAACTCTTTACCTAAGCAAGTAATTAAACAAAAAAACGTTCTATAAATAGGGGCACAACTCTCAATTTGAATCATCTTTGAGAAACACCTATAAAGAAGGACAGACTAATTATAACAGGGGACCCAAAGAACGTGTCCTAGGATAGCATGGAATACTGCATTCTGTGGGTCTGTGCAGCACACCTGTCTCCAGAATGCCTAGCTGAAGGTCATCTGTGCAACCTTTACAATCCAGCGTGCTATTCTGAAAGCAACCTATAATCAAGCTTTATAGTACATTACCTTAAGTCTCCCTGTACTATGACATCACTTGCATACTTGTTAAAATATTTTTGCTCCTTTTCTTTCAGTCCACATTATTATTGAAAAACCAGGTAAAATGTTTCCATTTAAGTATTCATTCAGAAACCATTTTCTGTTGACTACTTTGGGCTATATTCAAGGACACACAATTAATAAGACCCAGCCCGTATATAACCTTTGCTTTTGTTATTCCTGATGGTCCCCTTTGTTTACCTTTACCCATACTTCTCTGAAACTACCTCCTGTGCAAAGGTGCCCCTGAGGTGCCAATGCAAAATTTATGATCATTTTCTTTAAGCTTGTACTGTAAATTTCTGTGTATCTATTATTTTCTTTATTATATCATTTAAAAATTCTTTCCTTAAATGTCTGTCTTCATTATTCTTCAGTTTTACTGAAGCATATGCAATATCTTATCCACATTTACATCCAAAGAAACTAACACTGTTTATCATATTAAGGTCCTCAAGAAATGATTTATGAAATGATTCAGACAAATTGCTATATCTTTGCTGTTGGGCCATCTAAGAAACAAGGTTCTGTGCACTTTAAGGTCCTCAAGGAAGGATTCAAAACTGAATGAATGAAAGACTCCCTACCTCCAGTGAATGGACAATGGAATCCTATCAGCTCTATAAACATCCTTCTGCAGAGATCGAGCTGCTCCTTATATAGGTAGACCCCAGCAACTCTGTCAAATGTGGGTGATTCCCTATGGATATCACATTACTGTGGAGACTTGATTGTTTACTATTTAAGGTTCTTTTTTATTTTTATTTTTAAATCTCAGATACCTTAGTCCTTCAGTATGCTTCATATACAACCACAGGAATTATAACTTCCTCCACCTGCAACATTCTGGATAGAAAGGCATTTTTGTTTTAACTGTGAGTCTAAGACAGAATCTAAACCTTCAGCAAGCCATAGTTTATAAATAATATGATACATTTGCTTTATAAAAATAAAGGTATCTTTAGTCTTTACTAAGTGGTTAGAATACAAGTGAACTTTTATGTGAACTACCTTTCAGGTTCTGAAACTTATTAGAGATCTGAAAACCTAACCTTTGTACCTAGTGGCATTTTAGTTTGTCTTAATTTAAAAGTATAGAAATTCGTGTTTTATATATGCAAAACAAAGTATGCAAGGGTGCCCATTCCCAAATATTTAATTTTATTCCAAAATTTAAAAATAGTTTTAAAAAGAGACATATACCAACATCCTTTACATTTTTTTCTTCTCCAATGTCAACCATTTGGGTGTTGGCTTTATTGTCACTGTTCTAAATACACAAAATTCCAGTGGCTACAGGTTTTATTTCTCTGAGTGAATAGTTATCATCCCTCACAGATTTATTTGGATTTTAAATTAAAGTGGCCTGGTTTCATTATTGTCAAATGGGCTTAGATCTATCTCTCTAATAGGCATAGCAGAAGACAAATAGCTACATCTAGTTGTCTTGCTATCTAAATAAATTTAGAATTCCTTAAAGATAATATTCTGTTTTGTGATTGAGTTTTATAAGTACCGTCTTCACATAGTTTTTACTATTTCAAATATTGTCTTCCAATGTACCATTTAGGGGGTGGGGGAGAATAACACTCTGGTTAGTATGTAACACTGTCCCTTTGGCTTTGGAAATAAGAACTCTTACATAGTCAGAATATGAGAATTTCACCCAAAATCATGTCATCAAGCCTAGTTGATGAAAAGGCCCTATGAATTTAAGTTTACATTAACTCCTTAATTTTAACAACCAAATCAGGTATAAAATAAATGATTACTGAGGTGCCCACTTCTTCATTCAGTATATAATAGAGAGAGCAAGGTCATATCAAGAGTTTGCAAATTAATATGTTGTCTCACCTTTATGATAGCTCATATCTGCAGTCCTTTCTGCCAGAAAACAGATATTGAAGTGACCACGTATTTAGAAATGTGTTCTTATGGCCATGTTTAGAGAGAATTATGAGTCATACTAACAGAAAGCATGATCAGCCCAACCACAACGTTCTGAGGCTCACCATTGCAACAGGGAGAAGTTTCAGCTGGGGAACACTTTTGAACACTACGGAAATTAATTAGTTCTCCCAGCTGTGCAAACCTAGTGAATTTTCCTGAATTCACTGGATTAGTGTGGACTGTTGAGGCAAAGACAGACTCAGCACTGTAACCATGGAGCCAGGAAAAGATTGATACCCGAGTGCTTAAACAGATTCTAGTCTATGATTATGCAAATCCTCCAAAAGGAGATGGTCAGAAAATATGCCAAATGCCTTGAATACAATGGCTTTGTCTCATCCACATAACTGATATTCCAGGAGATTTGGACCCAACTTTTTTACATTTTAGATTTCAGGCTCCTATGATTTCCTCACCAAAACACACCAGAAATCCTTGAAGTTGAGTAAGATGTATCCAGTTTCAACAATTGTACAATTTTCAACATAGCTACATAGGGTCCTAAGTAAAACTCATTTCAAGTGGCCCATTATTAATTCCACATCTTTATGTGAATCTCAAAATTTATTAGCTAGACAGTCATCTTATTTTAGCTTCAGAATGTAAATCAGGTGTTTTGGTCCAGACACAGCAATTAAAGGATTGGAAAATAGTGCATGGAAAGCTCCAAAGCATTGTTCCTCAGAGAGCAAATCTTGCAATACCAAACAACCCCAATTTCCCTTGGGCTTCTCTTATGACAAGAGTTATTGCTACTTAAGTAAGGCAACTGGATGATACATACACAAACCATCACAATTAAAAATTGGCTTACCACATAACTAATACTTATGGAGAGACTCATTGCTAGAATTTTCTTACTAATCTGATGCCTCTGCATGATACCCTGCAGAGCTTCCTTGAAGATGCTACTCCTCTACACATTTTGTATTGATACATGTATTTTATTGTTATGCACTTATGTGTGTTGTGTATCTTACCCAATCTTACCCAGTTATTTTACTACAGAATCTCACGGGCTTTGTATCTTGAAGCCAAACAACCTGTTGGAAATAAACAGCAAAGAACAGAATCCCTCTTATCTGCTTGCTGCCTAACAAATCAAAACACACTGAAATCTGAGATTGTTAAAAAAGGTTTTGGAGCAAAGAAATACAATAAAAACTGACTTGTGAAATGGGACTCCCTGCTGCTTAGTACCATGTGTTACCATAGCAAGAAGCATCTGTTCAGCTATTAAATATGTTAGTTAATATGATAAAGACAGCCATGGCATTATCAAATATTCTCAGTGCCAATTAAACACCACAGTTAAATATTTTAATTTTACCTTTCCTTAGTAAAACTCAAGGCAGCAGCGACTTGAAAACAATTTTAAAAGTTCAAAGAAAAACTACCATTTCAATTATATTTTACATGTTTGAATTACATTCACCTATTACTAATAAAAAAATTTTGGCAAGCTAACCAAAATATCGAATTTTAAATGCGGTGCTATCAGTTGCGATTTAGCTTACAATGGATGCAGTAAGACTAAAGTCGAACTTGAAAAACTTAAATACTTACATTTTTTTCTATTCTGAACATCTTGCTGCTTTTCAATTTCATCTTTGCCATTATCAAATGCCACACAACTTAGGAGCCAGTCCCTTGATGTAATCAGCTCTCTGAGCTCTAGAATTTTGTTGTTCAAATGGGCTATCAAGAGCTAAGACATCTATGCCTTACTAAATGCTTACAGCAGAACACATCTGTTGTTATGCTGTTTGTGATATTAAGATCAAGCACAATAATGTTGACAATATTAATACATTTAAAAGCCTGTCACGTTCCTCTATTGTTGCACAAATCCTGGAGGCTGGATGATCAAAATGAGAAGTGACTGGGGCAAAATTAAGAATTATGGAATGTGTAGAAGGTGAAGAACACAAGGTAGGTTCTGAATTGAGCATTGTCTCCACTGGGATACTAACCTCTTGCCTGCCTGGCTCTTCCCAAAAAATTGTAGCCAATACCTAAGAAAAGTCAAGATTCATGTACTTGTTATCCAGCTTCCTCAGCCCATTTCTGCTCTGTGCATGCTGTCAGAATATGAGAAAAACTGTAACTGAAGCTAAAGAGGGTTTGGTATCATCTCTAAACCAGTGCAATTATTAAGTGTAAATGCACTCAAATCAAATAGGCCATAAAGAATCATCATACTAGGGTGTTTAATACCTTAAGAAATAATGGGAACAATTTGTCTTTATATTAAAATACCCCAGTTTGTGACATTTTTATATACCTGCTGGTGGGTGCATTCAATAATACAATGTTCTCGAAGGACAACTCTGCAATAAATAAAATGATTCTGCTTATTAGAATTCAGTTTCCTAAAAAACATTTTCACAAATTTAAAACAACATTTTCACGTGACTAAAATTTGTATTGGTTTGTAATACTAAAGTTTCTGAACAATTAAACCAAATATTCATAATTAGGGAATGGATGAATAAATTGCAGTATATGCATGCAATAGGACACTACAAGGTAGTAAGATCATATGCTCTCAAATAGAAAGATGTTCAAAATGCATTAAATAAGAATAATCAAGTTGCAGAATATTAATGTATAATATAAAAACATTTTGTCTTTCCAAGGAATGTTCAGGTTTATCAGCATGTACACAACTATTTACACATATGAATAAAAGAAAATATATATGTATATGACAGACAATTAAAGATTAGAATTTGAGATATCACAATAAAAAGGCTGATATATTATAAGCAGTTAGTACTTTTTATTCTCATCATTGTAGTTACATTTTTCAATAAGTATGTTTATGATCTATGAAAATAAAATTTATTAAGAATTTTATTTTTCCTGGAAAGTAAAAGGAGACATAATGCAACAAAACTCAACTCCATCCTAACAACCTACTATAAAATATTATTGGCCTTGTGGACTCAATTCTATGCATCACTAATCTAAGATTCCAGTTTATAACTACATAGTTAAAAGAATCCCACAGAAAGCCAGTAAATAAAAAAAAAGAAAAATTAAATAATAGAAATACAGTCTATCAAAGAGAAAGTTCACTGTAAAGCTCATTAATTATGAAGTAGAGGGTTACAGTTTGTCACATAATAATGAACAATATTTATTATGCAATTTCAAATACCAAAAAACATTCCCTACCACTCCGTTTGTCCAACACCCCTTATAAATGGCCAGTTACAAACGACCAGTTAACTAATCATTGGTCTTGAATTAGTCACTGGGAGTGGGGGCTAGAATTTACAGCTTTTCTTTTCTATCATGTGAAATTTCTCTGCAATGCCTGTTTTTTGAATATCAAATAAACTCAGTTCTGAACCCTACATGGCAGGCTGCCTGACCTTACTCTACCTATAACTACTAAAATTTCAACCTCATTTCTTTGCTGATGTCCTGTGGGCCCCAAAGCCTTGCTTTTACTGCTAATTAACAATAATGAACAGATTGAAATAATTTTCCTTTGAACACTTCTGTTGAGAAGGTGTCTAGTCAGCTAGATTTACAAGCAATAGAAAAATTCCCTTTCCCCCACCTCATTTCCATGCTGAGATACACAGAAACTGCATCCTGCCTTTTCGAAAAAAAGAAAAAAAGTAGGTCAAGCGGTCTGGACTTTCTGCAGAAGCTTTCAAGCCCAGGGAAAGGCTGAAAGCTGCTGTTCTAGCCCCAGTGTCCAGAGTTTGCACATTATTTTTATATTCATCACCATGTAAGGCCGACAATGTTGCAGGAGCATTCAGTTAGCCCTACATTTAAGCACAGCTCAAACAATGGCCATGATACCTGTAATTCCACCCAATAAAGGGATTTTGATACAAAACATCATGTTTCTTGTCATGGCACTCCATTTTTATTTAGTGCATTCATGCTGAGGGATGCAGTTGCAGCTTGTGACCAGCGTAAGGAATCCCACATCCAATCCATAGTAAAGATTCACTGATTTAAGGTCGGTAATTTGGATTGTATGATGATTTGGAAAAGGAGATGGCTAAGCCTGACATTTTCCTTTGCATAAAAGAAAAATGGGGCTTTGAATACAGATAGAAGTGTTTCAAATCCAAGCATGGTTACTTATTAGCTATGTGATTTGGGTCCATTATTTTAAAATGTAGTTTTTTTCTCATTTGTAAAATTGAGATCTTTTAGCCCTCCATGAGTTGTGAATATTAAGTGAAATATGATTTTTATGCAAAGTGTTAAGATTTGTGTTTGGTCCACAGTAAGCACTCAATACATGCTAAATAATGTTGTTTAAGTTACTGGTCTTCTTACTAAGCAAATGAATAGGGTAAGCTTGATTACTGAGGGGGAGATTAATCCTTCTTAAAACAAGTGTTGGTACTTCCAAACACTTAACATATATTAATTAAAATCTTTAAAAAAAAACCCTCTTTTAAAATGGAAATTCGATTTCACCTCCACCATTTAAGCAAGTGTCAGAGGTTGGCCGAGTAAGAGGGGGAAGAAAAAAGAACAGATCGACAGGGTAGATTAGGTTGATTGCACTCCACAACCTCATCAAATTAGTGTTATTAACAGAGGAGCTTTCCCCCACCTTTCATTGTTCGATTGGATTCTCTCTTCTTACCTAGTCATTCGTAGGGGAATATACCACAGATCTTTTTATGTAAGTACCCCAAATGATAGAGAAAACAGGTAAGAAGCACACCTAGGCTAAATCTCAGAGAAGTGACCACCTGCTTGGAAAATTTAAACCAGGAAGGAGAGCTGGTCAATAGTCTACATGAGAGTTGTTTTCCTTCCCCGAGAAAATACCATGTGGATGAGAAACCCACTTCATGAGAGGCCCCAGCACTCATGCCTCTGCCTTCCTAGATTGTAAATGAGGAGTCTCAGGAGAGTGTCACATGCTTTCACCACACGCTTTGGGAGTCTACCTCACACTGTGCTCCAAAGAGAGTCCTGTCACAGTGAGCTCCTGCACTACCATGGGAAACTACCAGCAGGAGGGGAAGGGAGGTCATAAGCCAGAAACAAAGGCTCCATTCACTCACTCAACCATTCCTTCATCAATAAACATTTATTCTGTATTAATAACAACGATGCTAATATCTGACAATACAGAGATGTAACGAGATATAATACACGGCCACTGACCTTGAAGAGTTTACACTTTAATGAGGTAGAAGGGTACATAAGGAAATAGCTATGACCATGATAAGTAATAAAATAAAATTAAGAATGAAGTGCTATAACACTACCAAGAAGGATGTGATTAGTTTGCCCCAGGGGACCAAGGAAAGCTTCTCAAATATATAAAATAGGAAGACTGTCCAGAAAAAAATCCCAACATAAATGCCTTTGTTTTTCGTATTACATGACTGGATACTTTCTGGACAGTCCTCGTATATGGTCGAGGCCTTGAAGATAAACAAAAACATACCAGATTAGGAAGGAGAAGAGAGAAGACAGGAGTGGGAGGATATGGGAATATTTCAGAGACAAACAAGCACAAACAAAGGCAATTTGAAAGTCTATTTTTGCTGATTATTGTCATTTCATTGTCGGTACAAATATATATTTTTAATTATGGGTCTGTGCCTTTAAAATTACATATGCCCCAAATTAACAAGTCAAACTAACAGCAAAAACTAGCTAGTTAACTATAAAACGTTTGAGTAGTCAGTCAACTAGATAACTTTTTATGTGTTTATTTAACTAGAAAAAATAAGTTATGTTTTCTGATAGCTGGAATGTTCAGTAATTCAGTGATGTTTGGATGCAAAATGCTGAGGTTGGTTCACTTTATGTAAGTGTATTAAGCAGCCCAAAGGCAGAGTTGTGGGGTGTAACCTAATCAGGGATTGCCTCCTTCACCACGCAGACAAGGCTCAGAGGAGGAGCACATGGACTTAGGAGGCTGAGTTCAAATCTTGACTTTGCTTACTGGCTGTGTGGCATTTGCCTCCTTTTCTCATCAACTAAATAAGGGTAACATTTTTTTCTTATAAGGGTTTTTATGAATATTAGATAAGATAATATATGTAAACTTAGAAGAATTATGAGATTATTGATGGCTTTTATAAAAGCCATACTTAAAGGGAGTGACAGAATTTTAAAACATTTAATTGTGCTTCTACTGCATGAAAGTTTGAAATACCAGTCTATGACTATCTTCTGTGGCTAATGTGCTACGAGGATAAAATTTATCCATTAAATCCTGAGCTTCTTTAGGCCAAAGCCAGGCCTGACTTGACTCTGAATTCCCAGTGCTTTAAAGGTGCTTGAAGAAGGAAAAAAAGGTTTATTAAATGCATATATTAAAGAGACAATTGTGTAAGTTGGAGTGGGAAGTAGCTAGCAATGAATCCAGAAAATAAGGCCACATTTTGCATTCATTGTAGTTTTGGTCAAGGAATTTGGCTTTTACCCTATTTGCAGTATAGGCCAGTGTTTCTCCAACAGAGAATCACTGGTTAAGGTTTTCTTCACAAGACTCTTGCCTTAATATACCAATCTATAAAAAAACAACAAATAAATTGGAAAAAAAAAGCTAATAGTTAGCTCAGATGTGTATCTCTAACTCATCCCTAACTGTTAAATGTAAACTGGCTTCTAAAGGAAACAATGGTCTTGACTGGAACTGACTGGAGCAGCACAGTCCTGCTTACTGCCCTTGAACATTTTCAGGCATGCACACACACAATTTAAGTTGGTGGATCTTCTAGAACAAAAAGATTATTTCAATGAACATTCACTGCTGATTTCCAGGCTCAAGCTGGACTCTGGGAATGCAAAGGTGCATGAAATAGTTCAGAGTGCGTGCTCTCTTGGCATTTACTGATGCTTAGCATCACACTGTTCAACATGAAGGAAGAATTTGCCATCAGAACTTAAGCACTCTAAATGGAATCCAAAAATTTGCCTGATTTTATCACCAACAAAATCACCAGCCAAAACAGAAGAATACAAAGACTACCAAAAGATAAAGAAGTAAGTAAAGGTTGTATTGCCAATTTCTTTTTTTCAGACAATTGACTTTGCCTTGTCCTGAAGAAGTAAATTATTAAGTGTCTGGGTATACAATTTTGATGAATAGAAAAACACGTTCCCCCAATACCCCACCAAAAAAAGTTGGGAAAATATTTGAAAAATTTTTGGAGGGGCTTCAAATTGATAACCTGAATAGGGAGGGAATCCAGGTGCACCTTTGAGCAGTCTGATTAGGAGGTGAGGAGTTGAGGTATGCTCTCACAGAGCAGAGGAAGGAAATGAGTAGAATTATGTATAGCGGTCCAGGACATGTCCCCCACAATCACTGCTTTAAAATAAAAAAACAAACAACAACAAAAAACTAAGTAGCAGCACTTAAGTAAGCACAATTATTTTTGTAGGTGGGTGAAAATTATCAGTCAGGTATGTCTTAACCTAAAAAGAGGTTAAGACCCACTGCCATGAAACATTTAAAACCAGAAGTTGAAATAACCAAGTTTTAATTTTGCAACAATAATTCAGGCAGCAGTGCAGAGATAAACTGAAAGGGCACTATAGCCTGCGTTTGATCCTCACTCAGGGAACCAACCAAAAAAACATTTTTTAAAAAATTGAAAAAAAAAAAATAATTAAGAAAGGGAAAGAATTTTGGAAGAAGAGAGAGTAGTTAGAAGGCTATAGCAACAGTTCAGGAAAAGACCATTAAACTAAGGTAATAATAATAAATACAAAGAAAGCAGATACATTTTAAACTTATGCTCTTCAATACAGTAGTCACTAGTCATAGGATTTACTTCTGGAGCTAAAAGATGATTCAATATCTGCAAATTAATCAACATAATACAATGACATTAACAAAACAAAGGATAAAATCATATAATTAGATTAATGGGCACAGAAAAAGCATTTCATAAACTCATATCCATTTATGATATTTAAAAAAAAAGCTTCTCAACAAAGTAGATATAAAGGGAATGTACCTCAACATAATAAAGGTCACATACAGGATCTGACAGAAGTAACATTTGGATTTGAGTCAAAATTTTATTACAAAATCATAAGTGTGTATGATTTTGTAATAAAACATTTGGTATAGATTACCAGCTCATAAAAAAAGGGGCATTATTTGTGCTGAGCCCTGCATAACAAGCCCACAACTAACATCATAAACAGTGAAAAGCTAAAAAATTTTCCTCTAAGATCAGAATCAGGACAAGGATGCCCATTCTTGTCACTTTTACTTAACACAATATTAGAAGTCCTAGCCAGAGTGATGAGAAAGGGAAAAAAGAGGCATTCAAATTGAAAAGGAAGAAGTAAAACTGTCACTATTTGCAGATGATATGATACTATATATAAAAAAATCCTAAAGATTATGTCAAAACATTCTTAGAATGAATTTAGCAGTGTTGCAAGATACAAAATCAATAAGCGTTTCTATACAGTAATAACAAGCTATCATGAAGAGAAATGAAGAAAACAATCCCATTTACAATTGTATCATGAATTATAAAATACCCAGGAATAAATTTAAACAAGGAGGTGAATGACCTGTACAATGAAAACTATAAGGTACCATTAAAGGAAATTGAAAAGGGCACAAATAACTGAAATGATATTCTGTACTGATGTATTGGAGTAATTAATATTGTTACAATGCCCATACTGCCCAAAGCAACCTACAGATTCAATACATCACTTTCAAAATTCCAATGACATGGGACCAGAAAACACCTCAAATAGCCAAAGCAATCTTGAGAAAGAACAACAATGCTGGAGATACCACGGGCCCTGATTTCAAACTATACTACAAAGCTATAGTAATCAAAGCAGTATGGTTGTGGCATAAAAACAAACAAATGTATCCAATGGAAAAGAATAGAGAACCCAGAAATAAACTCACACCTATATGGTCAATCAATTTATGACAAAGGAGCCAAGAATATGCAATGGGAAAAGGGTAGACTGCTGGTGGGAATGTATATTGGTGCAGCCACCATGGAAACCAGAATGGAGATTCCTCAAAATTTTAAGGATGGAACTACCATATGATCCAGCAATCTCTCTTGTAGGCGTTCATCTGAAGAAAACAAAAACACTAATTTGAAAAGATAGATTCACCCCTATGTTCATTGCAGCATTATTTACAATAGCTAAGATATAGAAACAACCTAAATGTCCATCAACAAATGAGTGGATAACACATATGTGATAAACACATACAAATTGGAATAATGTTCAACCATAAAGAAGGAAATCCTGCCATTTGTGACACCATGACCTTGAGAGTCTTAGGCTAAGTAAAATAAATCAGATAGAGAAAAACAACTGTTGTATAATTTCACTCACATTTGAAATAAAAAACAAAACAAAACAAAACAACCAAACCAAACACAACAAAACAAGTCATAGACTAGTGGTTTTCAGAGAGGAAGTGATTGTGGTGTGGGCAAAATGGGTGAAGGGGCTTAAATGTATAGTGACAGATGGTAACTAGACATTTTGTGATAATCATTTTGTAGTGTATACAAAGATCAAATAAGTATGCTGTAACCTATAACTACTGTTACATATAAATTTTACCTCATTTAAAAATAAAAAAATAATGTTCTGGATATATTGAGTTAAATAAAATACATTAAAAGTTCGTTTCATTGGAAGGGTTTCCTTCTCCTTTTTTTTTTTTTAATGTGGCTACTAGGACATTTTAAATGATGTGCATGGCTCACATTATATTTTAATTGGACAGTGGTGACTGAGAGTCAAACACATTGGGTCATAAAAGCAAGGATGGGAAACATGCCAAAGTTTTCATCTGTAACCATATAGATGGGCATGAGGTTGGGAGATGATGAGTTCGGTTTCTAACATACGTTTGAGGTTCCCATGAGACATCCAGGTGGAGATGCCAAGTGAGGTGTCGGAAGTGCTGGTAGGATGATCAGAGGGGAAGTGAGAACTGGAAATGTATGTGTGGGAGTGAGCAGTCTTCATCTGTTAGCTACAATTTAGAGGAGAATTTTAGGAATATTAAGACTGGCTTATATTCACAACCAAAAAGTTGTAAGAAGCAATTAAATTTGAATTTTTCACCAAGAGCTTTTCTATCAGTCTGGGTTTTCCACCCTTTGTTGGGCAAAAAGGCTCTAATGGTGGTAGGTTCAGGAGGAAGGCTTTTTCTTGCTAGGAAGACACCACTAAATAAAGTGTCTCCTCAGAAGCCTGACTGTAGCATGTTCTCCCAAGGCCACGCTTTGGAGGCACAGAGGTCTCCAAATAGCAAGTCCCTGAGTTCCCCGGTTGTGTAGCGGCTGGGCTTTGGCGCTCTCAGGGCTGCAGCCTGGGTTCGATTCCCAACCCGGAAACTATCAAACGACACAAAAAAATCCCAAAACAAAACAAAACAAATAGCAAGTCCTACTGGTGTCCAGGAGGGCAGAGGCCTCCTGTTTTGTTGACCTAATCATCCCCAGGTGCAGCAAACGACCTCCTAAAGTAAGTTCCTAAAGACAATACACATTGCATGCCACAGCTCTGAAAATGTTTGTTCTCATCAAAAAATTTTCCTCAGGCCCAGTAAAAATTATCTCCAGTTCTTCGCTCCTGATCTGATTTAAGCTGTTGGTTAGTTACACCTACTATTAACTTGCGTGTCCTCTAACACACGCATATTTGCCTGAGTCATTTCCTTTTTTGTTGAGATGACTGCCTGTGTCAGGAGTGACCCTACATCAGCTTCAGTAGGACTCCAATACCACAGCGTCACCTTCATCTTGTGTCCTGATCTTTGGCTGACATGTTTGCTATGCTGTTTGTATTTTTTAACTAATGCTGTCAGGCTATTTTGCATATAGCTTTCAGTGGATTTTGTGCAATAAAAGGAGTTTTCCTGATCGGTGTACAAATGACTCCTCTTCAGTATGCATTCCTCAAACTAGTGCTTAATCCTCAAGCAGTGTCTTCATTACTCTTTTTTCATCAATCTACATTGTGTTTAGACCTCTGCAAAGCCAGCATCCTTAATAAATGGTGTTCATATGCTTTCATTGTTGCTCATAATTTCTTCACAAGATATACAGACTTTGATTGGATCATAAGAAAGAGCATAGATATGTTCTGAGCATGGGAGGGCTTAACCATATCTTCTCTTGGGAATCCTTAAAAACTGACCTCAGCTGCTTCTGGATTACTACTTGAGCTTGCATAAGATTATAAATGATTGCTCTTTTAAGCTATTAAATTGTGGGGAAATTTGTTACACAGAAAAAGACAACTTAATACAGTATAAATTGCATTATAGGTGATCAATAATAATGTGTTGAATGGGCCAAAGGAGATTACTTCTTAAAGGTAGGCTTTTGAAAAATAGTAGCTACGGAAGAAATAGAGGTGTAATCAGTTAGAAAGGATTCAACAAAAGATATCTGCATTTGTCAGCTTGGCATTAAAAAAAGAGGGTGTGCTACTACAACTTAACTCTACCTAATTTAGAGTGGATGAGAAGCAATTTTGTGAAATAATGCGGGGCCCATCATAAAGCACTGAATGAAGAAGAGCAGAAACTATGGACAAAATGTTTTCCAGCTAGGTAATGCCCTGGGCATTGTTTCTGCAGCTCTTTCAAAGAGCTTCCTGGGTCCTAGACTCCTTTCTGCTAACTCAGGAGGCTACCAGATTAGAGTGCCAACACTGACAACATCCAACATCTAAACAGAGGAGATGATGACTGAGCAGAATTTAGTTAGTGAGAGAAAATGAGAAGAAACTTCTGGACAGAATTAGAAATAGAGAACTGACAAAAAGAAGTTTTTAAAAAAAAAGGGGGGGGGTTAATAAATTTTACTGCAGTGGAAAGATCTGAAGAGGGAAATTAAGATCAGATTGCTGAAGACATTAAATGTTAGGCATAAAATGTGCCTTTACTTATGCATAATTGGGAGGTATCAATGTGTTTTACCAAAGGAATAACAGAATCAAAGAAACATTTTAGCAAATTAACCTGACATAAGTATATAAAATGGATTTGAAAGTATTCAGAATAGGGATAGGAAGACTGTAATTGCAAGTGCCTAAGTGATAAACACATGAACTGAGAAGGTGTAGGTAGAGATAGTTGTTTTGATTCTCTTGCATTAAATTTCAGTGATAGAATTTCAAAGAAGGAAATAATTCTAGAAGTCTAGAAACCAAATTCAGAGAGTTATTGGTGCACCAAAAGTGACAACCAGTAAATCAGAAAATGAGAAATGAATTAATTTCCAAAGAGAAAGGATGAAGGGAGGAGTTTGTACTAATTCACTTGACACCTCCTCCCCAAAATAGAGACAATATCAAGGTATCTGGATAGTATTTATGCCAATAGGAATGTGACCATCACTTTTCCCATTTTCTCCAAGGATTAACGTGCATTCTTAATACCTTAGAAGCTTGGAAAAGAATTTTATAAAATATGGTGAAAACACATATTTTAGTCTTTCTTTTAAAATTCTAGTCAGACCACATGTTCTCTAATTCATGTAAGAACCAGAAAAACAAGACCAACTAAAATATCTACTGTATATGATTTACAGGATTGAATTTAAATATTAAATGGCAAAGTGAAATTCTTAAAATATGTGAATCTGTTAGCTAGAAAGAATATTTCTTTGGAACATAATTTAAACTCAAGAAAAGCCTGTGAGGGAATAATTAGGTTTTATTTTGTTGTTATAGGTACATACCCATCTATAATACTGACTTTAACAGATGATTTTTAATTTAATTGTGATACAGCTATAAGATAACTAGTATAAAATATAGATAGGCAGAGAAAGATTTGACATGCCACCAATATTGATAAGTTATTTTGGGACACATAATATTTACTACAAATACATCATGCTTCTAGTCTGTACTAAAACAGCTGATCAAAAGCTGTATTTCTAAACCAAAATCAATTAAGAGCTTGTTGTAAAATTAAGGCTTCCAGTCCAGCAAAACACAAAGAAGAAACACTTACGGCAAATATGTACAACAATTCACTAATCAAATTTGCAATGCTCTTTCATGCTCCCAAGATGAAAGAATTTCAAAGAACACTTTTCACACATCCTCTCCTCTACCCTCCACACATTTCCTCTGGTCAGAAGCAACACACACGTTAATATTCATGGCAGCGAGTGAGTACACATTTGTGGTGGCTTTCTTCTGTGAATCAGGGAGAGGTTAAGTAATCTCCAATTAACATTACCAGATTGCCACATAAAAGATGTTTCTTCTAGAGTGAAAATATTGGTTAAATTTATAGCTATATCTTATAAATTAAACTTAATGCTTTGGGTTTTGCTTCTAGTAAGTTATTTTATTCATTGTTGATTAAACAGTCCTCAAAGTTACTAAGTTAAACGTGTATAACACTTCACAGTTCACAAGTCTCTTCTTTATTTGCTTTATCTTAAAACTTATCATTTGTCCATGCTCTTACAAATACTATGAAGATAAGAAAGTTAAAACTGCAAGAGGAAGAAATGGAGATATTCCAAGATGGAGAAATAACCAAGAAAAACTAATCATTTTGAGACAAAGTACATTTATTCTAAATAACCTAAGCTACCTGGTGACCAGCTGGTTCATTCATTCACCCAACAGATGTTTATTGAAATAAATACTCAGTATTGAGCTCATTTTTTTCTGTATTTACAGAGCCTAGCACAGATCTAAGCTATATAAGTTGTTCAGAAAATACTTCTGGCCATCCTTCTAAGTGTGTTCTGAAATAAATGATGAAAAGTCATGTTTCTATATTATATTATTTTTTATTATTAATTATCATTGTTATAGATTACATTCTCTGCCATCAGAAAGCTTATCTCTATTTGAAAATAATGGACAGATATATAATGAGTAGAGAACAATTATGATAAAAGTTAGTTATAATAAGTGAGGTATTATAATTATTAAGGACATATAATCATTCATCCAAAAAAAATTTCTCAACACACACTTTCTTTACTCATTACTATAATCAATTCTTAGCTAAATGTTCAGCTTAGCTAAATCAATAAAAGTATGCAACTTTTCAATAATATAGTTGTGTATCAAGTCTTATACATTTTTCTATATTGCAAACAAGAAGTTAGATGACTTTCTCAGAGTTACATCAAAATTAAATTTCATCAGTGACTTCACTCTGACTATTGAAAAGTTGAAAGTCTACATTGAGCCTAAGCCATAGTATTTTCAATATATAACTCATTACTTCATTCATTATTTTAGAAAACATTTACTGAGCCCTTGTATTCTAGGCACGCTTCTAAAATATTACAGATTTCAAAAGCAGTATCATACAGCTTTCAAGGTAACAGTGGTAGCAATATGAATATAAGAAAAAATTCCACCTATAAAAACTAGGCCACCTGAGTCAAAAACTATTTTATTCCAAGTTGCACTATTTTTAAGAGTATAGTCAATCAAAATTGAAATACGATTTTATTTTCCAGTATAATCAAACATCATCATTCTGAAAAAATGAGATGATAAACAAAGTCAAATATTCACATCTTCACTGACATTATACGCCAATCAGATTTTAAAAGTTATCTAATTAAAATGGCATTACATATATTGGCAAGAATGGAGCATCTTATAATGTATGCAATCAATTTTCCAACTTATTGGTTAACTCTATTAATTAAGGCTGAAAATATAATTTCTAAATAAGATTAGTGCATAGTTTATATTTGCTTGAACTTGAAGGTTTACAGAAATTTTCCTGGCAGTTTAATTGATAATCTAAATTTGTAACTTTTATAGATAAAACATATTATCTATGATATCAATCAGGTTAAATTTTAAGTCAGTTACAGCCATAAAATAAAATCAAACAACAGTAGTAATCTATACTTCTACAAATCTGTTTTTGTTCTAAATTCCCAATCCTGAAAAAAATCCAAAGACATGATTTGGGGAAAATCAGATTAGATTCAAAGGTACCTAAATAATTTCATAAAATAGTCTTAGAATATTCCCAAATCTAAGTATCACTTTTAAGAATACTACTGCTTCTGTCACCCACAATCAATTGTGGTTTTTATACACTTCATTTTCCTCCCCTTTCCTTTCCTTTCTTCCTTCTTTCATCCTCCCCTTCTTCCCTCCTGCAGTCTCTCCTTTTATCTCTTTCCCTCATCTGCACCTCTCTCTGGCTCTTTTCCTTTTTAATGTCTAATTTTCTCTTTCTCTTCCATGTACCCAACATTATGGGAAAAAGAGAGGTGAGCTTCAGTTGAAAAAAGAAAAAAAAACTGGTCTTAGGTTAATTTTGTTTGTATGTTGAAAATGTGGAAAGAGACGTCTCAATATAAGCAACATGCTGAGTCAGTAACAGCTCATCACGGCTTATAGGCAATGAGAGAATAAGGAGAGAGATGGCACAGCTTTAGCTGGCCAAATTTGGAGTAAGACTAGGTCCTGGGAGTTGATACTGGAATGAGTAGGGCTGACTAACAGTAATGCTTGATAAGCCCAGAGGACCAATGTTCATCTTCCATTACCGGTCAAGGATAGGCTCTCAGGTCAAGAAAGAATGTGAAGATAGCAAATCCGCAAGGAAGGGTATGTAGAGGAAAACACTGAACTCTAAGTGAATGGCCAGGCAGGATCAAGAGAGGAGACTCTGAAAGAAGGAAGTCTTCATTGGACAGCTGTCAGAAATCCATGGCCAACGAAGAGCTGAGGAAGGTACTGGGCTGGTATGAACACCAGAAAGTCAATCCTTTATGTATGAAAGTACTCTTAGCCTCACATTTGTTCAGAACTGGAAAGAAATGCCCATTCTTGTAGACTAAAACTCTTTGACCATAAGACAAAACAGTGGTTTGAGTAGTTTAATAATATGGTCCCTTATGATTTGAGAGTGAACATTGCAGAACATTTTCTCAGGATAAATGTGTAATTGGTTATGGATCAATAAGTAATTTCTTTCAGGAGCAAAAGCTGCTGTTTTCTTATTTATTTGTTTGTTTATCTGAAGTAGCAAGGCTCTTAAGTCTGAATGGAGTAAATACATTTAGAAAGTTGAAATTACTCTAAACAGCAAGAGCCCTTACTGTACTAGTTAAGTTTATCTCAACTGATCATTTATTTACAATGCCATAGAAATCCAGATGCTTTTAGTTTTGATTGTTAGATATTTGCTGAAAGGCAGCGAAAATTACTTTCCCAGGGTTCCTATTCTGACAACTGCATTTTGAACTCAAAATTTACAATGGTAAATTTACAATGATTCAATAATGGTTGTGCCAAAGTGTTTTATCGTTTTTTCTTTCCAAGATTAGCAATGAATGCAGGTTGTGGTCAGTGTAAATCCCCTACTCAGCTTACTTGAAATTCTAGAGGTATAATGGAAAACTAAGGTAAGAAAATAAATGAACAAAACTTTGAAAAAGTCTGTGATATATATTGGTGTTTGATAATATTCCAAACATTTCAGGATGAGTGCAAGAGAGAACTTACAGGGAGAGACAAAAATAAAACAAAACAAACCTACATGATCACATGAGGCAGAAGAGATAAACTGTATCTCCAGGATGTAAAGGGGGATGGAGAGATAGATGCTTCTAGAATATTTTGGAAGATAGAGACTTTAGACCAAGAATGATGATGGTAAGAAAACTTTATAGAGTTTTTAAATAAGTGACACCTTCTTATAGTTCTTATTTTGGTATATTAGCAAAATATTAGCATTTCTTAGTGAAAGCCTACATGTGCTTCTTTGCAAATATTGCAAGGAAATGGAGAAATAAAAGAATTACAACCATAAATATTAGTAACTCTCTGAACGCAGAGATACAAGGAAGAGCACCAAGCAATAGTCAGTTATGATAACTTTAAAAGGTAAAGCTTTTAATCTACAAACTATTATTTGCCATCTAGTATGTGCTGACTAAATTCTTGTGAGAGGCTAAGCACTTGGGAAAAATGAAATGGCCTCATGATGTAAATGGCAAGAGTCCAGTGTATTTTCTTGATATTTATATATCAAAATGAGTATACTAGTAAGATGGCACAGAAACAATGGGATTTTTTGCTTGTTTTTTTGTTTTGGGTTTTTTTTTTTTTTGCCATTTTCTTTCATATCCCCAAATATGTTTAAAGTTTCCTTTTCTCTCCTCCGTTGAATGTAACTTCAGACAATTCTCTTTTCTGGTTAAGAAAGAAATAAGTACATTGGATCCAGACATTTTGATGTCACTAGTATTACGACCCTCTGCTTTCAGCCCCATGGAATAGTATCTAGAGGGCAATAATTTATTTTATTAATTTGCCAAACCTGCCCAAAGTCACTAAAAACAAATCCTTATGAATAGAAAATTGAGAGGAATTCACACTTAAAAAATAGTATTTTATATAATAAAGAACATTTTTAACAGTAGTTACAGTGTAACATCTAATGACCTTTACTAGAAAGTATTTATATTGTCTGTACCCAACTACTGGGTGATGAGGGATAGAAACATAGAAAGACAGGATTATAAGTTACTGATAAAAGCTAAGAGTAAAAAGCAAAGGGTGAATCTTATTTTAAAAGTACTTACTATATGCAGCTCTAGGTAGTCCCCCAGGCCAGAAGAACTGTCCACACGCACCAATACAGCTTCCTTCTGAACAGTGCTAAACCCTATGGCCAGTCTGTCTGCTCGTGTACTTGGCCGATCATTAGGAGGCCACTTATACGTGATTTGTCCACCACCTTTGCTAAAGATATACGTTGTTCCAGCTGGAAAATAAAAACCAAAATTATTAGTCCAAACATGTCAGGTGCACCCTTGCCTATTTGTTATGCTGACATATTAGTAACGTATTAAATTTACTCTATGGCAAAACAAGAAAAAAAGGAATAAAGAAGAAAAATCTTAAATAAAGCAAATAAGCAAATAACAGATTTCAATCAAATATACTCAAGAAGGAGAAAATAGTTTGTTTGTTTTTTTCAAAATAACTATCAAGGCAGCTCAATTTTTAATACACTCATTAACTCTACCAGCAGGTATTTCAGAAAAAAAGGGAGATTACTGCTTGTTCAACTGAGTTGGACAAGCATAAAATGTAATGGGGTTTTATTTCTTCCTGCCAGTTTTTATGAAAGAGTTTAGTGGGAAACTGACTTTGGATGCTTCCAAAAGGAGCAGAAACATATATCAACATGTTTTTGAAACAAGAACTGCATGTAGATGTGACAGGGTCATACACACAGTGAAGCAAATCACAGCAAATATGCTACGAATCAACTTATATGGGGAAAGGCTCTATTCACATATGACAGATGATAACTAATGGAACAACAGCCATAAGCCCCAGTAGTCATGTCAAGAAAAATACAGATAATAGATTCCACACATAGAAGTTAGGTCTTATTTAACAAGCAACATCTAGTAGCTGTCAAACTATCCAGCATTATAAAAGGACCTATTTTTTCTATTCCCCCAAAGTGAATACTAGTTTTACAGAACTAAGAATAATGTCATAGCCTCATTTGGTGAGTGTTCAAATTTTACTTTATGGTAGTGATGTCAGTAAATTATCCATCTCACTTAAAAAAGAGTTCTGTTTTCAAACAGGTTTACTAAGCATCCAATGCATCAAAGTCCTATCTCATTGCACCACATGGCATCTCTCTGAATGCAACAAAATAAATTCTTTGAGTCAGAAAATATGGAAGAGACATGTAAATATCTACACACACACACACACACACACACACACACACACATGAGGATAGATTTTCCTACACACTAAAGGGGACCACAGAAATATTTATTTAGTCATCCCAGGAACAGACCAGACCCTTAGCGTATAATTTCTAGAGGGGAACCCAGCCTTCCAATAGCAAAGGATGCCAAGACACATTTATTGTATCCCTGTTATGTGCTGGACAATAAAAGTGAAGATTAAAATTTAGGCCAAAAAGCATCTTATGTTTATGGAAAAATAGCTTCTACCAAGAATAAGGCTTAGATGTAAAAGCAGTGTGTACTGCAATGTGTTTTTAAGATCAAGCCATCAAATTTGAATACTTATCAAATTTACCTATCAAATCAAGTTGACAATATCACATTTGTGTACATTTAAATAGCTGATGATACTGATTATTATTATTATTATTATTTGTATTTTGGAGCCAACTCTTCTCATTAATCTCTCTGAGACATTTCCATAGGCCCTTAAGAAACTCCAAAGACCTATGCAACATGCATGCCTATTTTGCCTCATTGGTTTAAAAGGCCTTGGTATGTAGACCTGACCCAAGAAGCATGTCAGAATTATGTAAAAGAGATAAAACAGAAACTTCATGGAAACCCAATGGTAGAGAGTCTGTGCATTTCTCTATTTTTTTTGTACTCTCATGCATAAGAGTAGTTTATCTCTTATGAAAGAATAGGTAAGTCATATTTTAAAGGAACCAGTCAGTGTGCAAGCAAAGAAAATTCAGACTATACAGATTTGCGTATCAGGTATGCTGGAGCCTTCCAAGACCATTTATGTTCTGTATCATCAGAAGCTTATTCATCAGGATTTTAACAAGCAAGACTACTTGATAATTTTCTTTGCCTGGTAAATTTTGCAGATGATTAAGCATTAGATGTTTCAGTAAAGCCTACATTGATAAAAACAGAACAAAAACATATAAAAGTGGAAATTCTTTAAAAAGAGGTTGTAATGATGACCTTTCTATGCTGGTATTATTATATTTTATTCCTTTTAATTAACTTTGTTCTCTAATGACTATGTATTTCATGTGAATTAAGAAAAATATTCAAAACTAGAGATAGTACTTAACAAAATAAAACATACCTAAGAATTCAGATGGGTTCCAGAATCACCCAAGTCTGGCAGTGTTGTAAAGCAACAAATATCTTAAATTACATGGTAATTTTTAAAATTAAAAATCACTTTTTTAACAATTTTTTCCTTTCTTCTCTACATCTATATGCAAAGTAAAGCAAACATTATTCCTGTATTATATGTCAGGAAATTTAGTCATAAGGATCGAGTAGTTATCTAATGTTGCAAACTTGATTTTGTGGCAGAGCTGGTTAAGAGACCTACCATTCAGACTCCTGACTCCTGTATTTTTTTTTTATTACAGAAATGGTTCTGTTATCATAACAAGACAGTCAAAAAAAGTTAATTGGATATGTCAGTCTGAATTTATCAAGGCCAACTGTTATCATATTCTAATGTCTCATATCCATAAAGTGACATTTGCATCTCATGATCATATACTGTCCTTTCACCTCACAATGCTTTCAAAGAATTAAATAACATGCAAATGTTAAATGACAGAACATTTAATATATGTAGATTAACATTTAGTTTAGGGTATACTTCCCAAACTTATGGAACTATGAATGTTTCTAGTTGCTCAATTACAGAACTTGGGGATAATAATTTAAAGGCTTATATTTTCACTAAGATAAATGTCCCCATACAAATATCATTACTCAAGACTGGATTTCATCCCATATTTCTCCCTTTTCCAGGAAGAGTTAAGCAATCAGCATGTTATTAGCTACTCTCTCCTCCCTACAATGACTTTCCAGGTCTTTAGGATCCACCGAAACAAATTAAAAACAGTTGTCCTACTGTGTGCCAAACAATGCAGCTATTTCCAGGGCCCTTTTCCTCTGGATGTATTTGGAAAGCGATCTCTCATCCTGTTCCTTCCGTACGCACAACAGTGTACTGAGTTACACTCATCAGCAGAATTTCATAAAATTGAAAGAATTACATGTCCAGGCCCAGCACAGCTTTCATCTACAGACTTTTATAAACACCTTGGCTTTCTTTTTTAAAAAAGTTACTTTGAATTACACTTGACAAATCTCCTGTGTTCTTAAAGCACCTCTCCCATGAAGAAAGAAAATTGTCATACACTGTATTTTGGTAACCTTGAAAATATAAGAATACCCCCATAAAAATATAGTGGGTCAGATGACTAAAATTTCCAAATCTCCTTCATTTAAATTCCATCTTTCTGAACCAAGGTCACGATGTACTTACTGCAGCAGAATAATTAAGGTATTAAAAACAAAAACTCTGGACTCATGCAGGCCTGGGTTTAAACTCCACCTGTATCATTTTCTAGCAACATGAACCTGCCCACGCCATTTATTCTAAGCCTTGGGTTTCTGAAAAAATGGGGATAATAACATCATTTACCTCACAGAGATTCTATCAGAATTAATTGAGATATTGCACAGTAGCACCTTAGTCTAATTTCTGGCATGTGGTAAGTGCCCCATATATTTTAGAGAGAATTAGATGGTGTGCATGTATTTGGGTGTGTGGTAAAAATATAAAGTAATAAAATATAAAATTGCTGTTTTAATTTAAGAGCTCTTAGAAAAGTTTAATTCATTTCAAAATTGGGTTCACACCAAATGTCCTTTTTAAAAATGACTTTCTCACACTTCAGTGTTTATTAATCTTTTTAGTATTTCATTCCTTGGATTAGCACTTTTTTCACATAAATCAATTATATTACTTAGGTTCCCTAATTGTTGACAATAGAAAGAATATAAAATTGCACCCAATGGGAGCTTTCAGGAGAAAAAGAATATTAAATTCATCACCATAAAGCATCTAGGATAGGAAGATTTTACAAGCATGATGCAAAAAAATTTCACTTTGACCATTAAATAAAGGAGTAAGTCTATAAAAAATGAACTGTAGTATAGCTTTATTTAATTTCATTTTTATAGAAATATGTTTTATTTTATCATATGAGTGAATTCAGTGTGTAGCAACAGTACATCTTAATCAGTTACAAGCATTATATCAACATGGAGAGGAGCACGGAGGAAACTGTCACGTTTATTGTTTATGCGTGTTCCTATACGGCAGTGGTAACACAGTACTGCCATGACTACTAATGGATGTACTGCAAATTAACCTTGACATCCATCACATCCCTGAATATATGGATGACTCACACTTAAAGTGTTTTTCAGCAATTTCCACATTTAAGTTGTGCGGCAACTCTGTATTACTCACTCCTAATTGATTAACAAAGCCGGGTCCATCAGATGCAAATATAGCCCCATCAACATACTTTACACTCCAACAAATGCTTGTAAAATGAACTGTAGAGCATGGGCTCTTATTTCTAATGTTTGAACTGCCTGTAATGTAATAAGAAATATTTTTAGATTTTATTTAACATATATGTACATAAGGAGCTCTCTCCCCTCCTTCCTTCTTGACGACCATCTCCTCCCTAAATTAGCTCACTTCAGTCTCACTTGTTTCTGAAAAAGCTAACATATTCCCCCACTCGGAACCAATCAGCACGTACAGATGTGCTTGGTTATTGTTTGCTCAGGATCCTTGCTATATGAGCAATAACATAATTAACTTCTGAGTAGATTAGCTTCTAACTCTTAACTTAAGTATATGAATAAAAGGTTCTTTTCCGAACGCCTATAATTCTTCAAATGTCATCATGTAGCCAACATGAAACATCCAGGTCATTATGATTCTATTAAATGTAACAAGGATATAAGACTTTTTCCAATGAAAGTTTGCCATAGAGTCAAAGGGAAATTAAAAGTAAAACAACTAAAACAAGGAGAGCTTTTATTACTCCTACAACCTTGTTAAGAAGCTCTTATTAAATTTAAATATTTTGAACAACTTCTACTTTTATGGAAGCATTCATTTGAGTAAAGTTCATGAACAGCAAAAACAATGAGAAGGTTACCTTGGATGAAAAAAAAAAGTTTTAGACTACGATAAAATTTCTAAACTGTTGGAACTTTAAAAAGTAAGTAAATCTTAACAATCCTACATGTACACTAAAGCAACAACTACTACATTTCATTGTATAAGTTTTTGTAAATTTTTTGTAAGGTCACAAAGAATTATGTCATGAAACTAAGCACAATAGTTGCCTAATTCCTAAAATTTCACATAGGAACATTAAAACCTTAGGAAAGGTGGGCATTGTAAGGGGAGAGAGGAATAAAATCAGAGTAATAGGAGTTTCTACCTAGAATCGATAATCAACTCTAAATTTAAAAAGTAAGAGCAATTACCAAAATTGAGAAGTAAGAGACAGCGCTCCATGCTACTGTGCATCTAAGGATGGAAAAAATACTAGAAAAGGAAAATGGAAATAAAGACTATGTATATCATAATTTGGGACTTCAGATGGAAGACACGAACTTGTTAGAGTTGACAAATGCATTCTGCTTAGCTAAAGGAAGTAGAAAATGAGACAGGGTGTTCACCCACATAACTTTGAGAAAGAGAGCAGGTAGGCCCTTAATGAAAGAAACAGGACAAGAAGTCTGGCATACCTCTGAGATGGCTTAGCTAGAATCCCGCAGTGTGAATCAGACCAAAAGAAGAAAAGTTGAGAAGAGTTTCTTCAGAAATAATGAAAGCCTTATCGAGTTAGCTCATGATATTCAAGACAGAAGGCATGAATGGAAGTTTTCTCTGACATAGCAAGTGGCATGTTCCCTAGGAACTCTAGACTCCTGGGAATTAAGAAAATTTACTGAATTTTTAAAAAGCAACTTGTTGACTATTTATAAAATTGAATGCAAATGGAGAAAAACAGCAAAAGTAAAAGTTGGGAGCACCTGTGTTCAGGCATTGGAATTTCCTGAGAGCGAGCGACACTGTACAGTCACTGCCCATATGCTACTTCGTTAAACACCAATCATACACTTGGTTCAAGTTCTTGTATAAAGATTCTTGAACCTCATGGAAATAAAAAATATGGTTAGACTCCCAGGGTCCATTAACATTAACATTAACATTAACATTAACAATGAATGGCCCCCAAACTTTCAGTGGAATCAAAGCAGGCTGAACCACTCAGACCCCACATTAAATGTGGCAGCATAAAAGCAGAGGAATCTTTCCCACTAAGCCAGCCTATACAAGATTCAGCTCTATTCCAGCCAAGATACCATTTTAAAGTAAAAATGGTCTGTGCTTATTCAATAAGAAATTTTAATTAAAATAAAACTATCAAGAAAATGGAACCACAAAAAGCTATCATGATTCCTGAGGTCAGGACTCATTTCTCTCAGAGATCATTTTAGTAGTAATTATGGACTTTGATGAGAAAGTAAAAAAAATTCCCCTCTGCCTATTGGCCCCAAACTTTTATCTAATAAAAATCTTTTTCAAATAAATATT
Organism: Lyroderma lyra; assembly: GCA_004026885.1. Taxonomy (NCBI): domain Eukaryota; kingdom Metazoa; phylum Chordata; class Mammalia; order Chiroptera; family Megadermatidae; genus Lyroderma; species Lyroderma lyra. The sequence goes on from PVJL010000844.1 coordinate 303,442, forward strand.
CCATGTTTTCCTAGTCTATATTTTCTGTAATAAAATATTCTATATTCTTATAATTTTAGAAAGAATGAAATATTTATAAATGGATCATGTATATTTTTCATTTTGATATCTGGTGTTTTCATATTGTGACACTTAGGTAAAGTGTATGCTACATGAAAAAAGTATTAATTTTTTAAAACAAGTATGCTTTTCTTTAATGACTGCAGTAATTTTTTAGAACATAAGAGGATTCGTGGCTGACCTGCCTTGTCAGCATCCTATATATTTATTCAGGAAGACCACGAAATAGGACACAGACTGTGTAGACTGGGGACACTCAAAGATTCTGTAATGACACTTAGCAGAAATGATTCATTCACATTCTGACATTTTCAGAGTCTAGCCTGCATCTTTAAAAGATGTGAGACCTTTGCAAAACTTTACCGTAGGCACCCTGCCTAAGAAGTCATCCCAGCCTTCAGCTCATTCTGAGGCTTCCAGTGTGCTGATCAGAGATGCAGAAGACACATCTTTATTATTAATACTATAATCATTTTAATTCCATTCTAGAAAGGCCTTATAACTTTTTGACAGTGACATGTTTCCTGCCCTTAACAGTGGAATTAAATCCTGAACACAAAAGTGAATGTGGTTATTGTGAACCACTATTTGCATTACATCCTTAAAATAGAGGCCACCATACAAACAATATAATTCATAATAACTTTAGGCTAAAACCAGAAGTTTTGCATTTGTTTGTTTTCCAATCTGACTTCCTCTCATTTAACATCTTCCAGCCTATCTGCTATACTTAAGTCATTCTTCCACTGACTAGGCCCCAAGTAAAATTATTTACTAGTTACGTTGGCCTGGAACTGGATAGGACATTAGTTTAGGACTCAAAAGTCACTTCAAACTCGGTTCTAACTCTGTCACAAATAGAATACACATTTTCTTCCCCAAATAACCTTTGCTTTTGCTAATTTATACTTGTTTGCTGCACCTGCTTTACAATTCTGCTTCCCATTCTTATTGCGGTCAAGGTGAATTCTCTCCCTTTATCACCTACAGAACTTATTTTTAATTTGTGAACTATTATATATTAGAGTTGACTTTCATTGAAATTTCCATCTTACAAGTATACCTACTGAAGATAGTAGATTTAATTTTTGTCATCCTCACTAGACTTCTGTGCTTAATGCATTAATTATGAACAAGGATCTAATATATTCCTTGAACAAAGTCAGGACAATTGATAAAATGGTGAATAACAAAAGGCTCCTAATTCTCAGATATACATAACAAATTCCATGCTTATACATCCATTAGCAAGATGGAGTGAATGTCTGCAGTTGTATGAGAAATCTGAAAAATTTCACCAATCACATATGACAAACTCAGATGAGGGGATACCTCTCTTCAGACAGGTAATGGTGAACACGAGAGAGTTAATACCAAATCCTAGAGATTGCTTAAATAACCTAGCCCAAAGTTCTCCATATTTTACAAGGAAGAGCAAGATATCCTCTGCTAGTACTTAGACTTTAAGAATTTAGTAATCATCAGAGAAACTGAGGAGACAGCACTGTAACCAGGTGATCAAAATTAATACCCCCAAGTAATAAGACATATTAAATTCAGGTCCTCCAAATACCATGTTGTGAGAAGGGCATGACATCATTTCTGTACTGTTTAGTACAGTAATGCATAGCTCAAACTATTCACAGAAAAACATCCACAAAACTCAAATTGAGGAACATTCTACAAAATAACTAACAGCATTCTCCAAAAGAGTCAAGATGAGGAAAAATGGAAAAAGACTGAGACACTGTCCTACATTGGGGGAGATTGAGGGATATGACAACTATAATAGACGCAACATGAGATCCTGTGTTAAATCTTGAATGGCAGAAAAGGCCATTAATAGGACAATTTTTCATGTTTTAATAAGGTCCTTAATAACACTGTGTCAATATTTAGTTCCTGGTTTTGATCATTGTACCATAGTTATACAAAATGTTAACTTTAAGGGAGGTAGCTGAAAAGATAAAAAGATTCTGTTTTACTTTTGTAACATTTTTGTAAATATAAAAAATTTTCATCAAACCAATTTTTAAAAAGGATTGTGTTAATCATGAAGAGCAAATTAGAAATGGAATAAGATTGTTGACCATGGAAATATATGCAACAGAAGTAGCTTGAAAAATCCCTAGCTGTTGGAATGGAGTTGGAGATTTTGCTTGCCTATGAGAACTGGAGAGCATCTGTAGGTAAGACTTAAATTTGGTTCTCTATATAAGAAATTTGCTTAAAAGATAGTTCACTGAAAACAAACCATAATTAAGCCTTTAAAATGAAGTTACCTAGAAAAGTCACATTAAAATAAAAAATTGCCTAAGTAGAACAGTCAAATCTGAGATCAGTTCACCCAGAAAACCAAGTACTCATTGACCCATTTATTCATTCATTTATCAGGGTTAGTCATTGCAGACATCACTGAAATTCTTATTAAAGTTTCTAGGTCTAAAATCATGTAGGTAAACAGATATGAGACAAAATCCATTTGTCCAACCTTACGGTTACAGCTTACTCAAATTACCGTGAGCTAATTCCTTCCTTAAGTTTGAAATCTAAGGAGGACACTGGTGTCATGGAGAGGCAAAAGAAAATAGTACAAATGCTAACAAATGTTTTTTTTAAATGTTACTGATATTTGCATGTGTAGAAATTAGTATATAATATGGTTGTGATGAAAGAGGTAAGTCCAAAGGCAGGGAATAGTGGTCATCATAGAGGAAAGATTTGTATCTCTTCTAACAAGAACATAAAAATCCAATGTAAAATTATCTTAATGGGTTAATAAAGTGGTAGAAAAAGACTCTAATTCAAAATAAGAAGTTGGGTTTTTTTGATAAAAACAAAGCACAATGTTGAGACAATAACAGAACAATGTTGCTGGAGAAAGAGAATACAAAGGCAAAGCAGCAAAATTCAAGAATAAAAACATCTATACACTCAATAAAAATTAATTAAGCATTTGCTATGTATAAAACACCATGCTAGACCCAGGAGACGATAGAAGGGTGTATGTTGTAGCATTAGAATCTAGCTCTTTCCACAGCTATCACTAACCATTCACACAGATATCAATTCTTGAATTTTCCTTTTATATTTACAGTTATAGTGATTGCATATATTGTATCACCTTCAATCTTAAATGCTGTAATAAATACTCATCCTTACTAATCTGATACCCTCCTGTCCCTCCTTAACTTAACCTATCTTAATTTAAATCTACTTTACAAACTAAGATCAGATTCATTTTTTGAAATGGTATCTACAATCACTCCTCTACTGAAAGACCTGCCGTGACTAAATCACTGTCTACTAAATTAAGTCAACAAACCTTATAGGAACTGTGAACATACTCCATACAAACACTTTACTTCAGCCAAACTGGAGAATCCATGAGATCTCCAGAAATATGCCCAAATTCTTTGTGGAGAAGATAAAATTTAATATGGTTCTGGAAAAATAAGAGCAAATGTATTTTGTGGAAAAGATTTTGATGAGAAAAGTCAGAGGTACAAAATGGATTCCAGAAATAAGAAGTAGATTCACTTACAATAATGACAAAGCTGATGCATTTTTAAGTACCACTTATTCCTTCCTCTTTGTCTATTGAATTAAATCTCCAAATAAATACATAGTACAAATATACAAGAGAAATTAGGACTACTCAAGGTCAGTGTTAAAAAGAGATTAGATCAGTTCCAGTATCTCAGTATAGTCACAACTCTATGAAATACAAATTTCCTTTAAAAAAGAATCACATAAATTTACAAATTTAGAAAAATGTGATACTGTCATAAGAGAGAAAATGTATTTAATAAGAAGCATCTTGGTGATATTTGCTACTTATCACAAATGTGTTCATTCCATCTTTATCAGAAGTGATTTTTTAAGTCTTACTCTTCAGCTTAGTAGAAAAAGTAACAGTAACAGCAACCTAAATTACGATAAAGTATATGTAACTTTGGTTTGTGTGTTTATTCATTCCTTATCTCAGACTCTCTGAAACAGCTTATGAAGATAACAATAAGAATGAAATTCAGCCAAATCTGAAAGATATAGATCCTCATACTTCCATAATAAATGTTACAAGTAGTAAAATATGGGAAAGTTAGATCACTTACTTTGACAAGCAATTGTGGGTATTTGGAAGATTTAAAATCCACAGATAAAAGGGTTTTTTTAACCCATGAAGATATTTAGTCAATGGAATGCTACAAAGGAAATAAATTTTAAAAGTGATGGAGAAAAAAATGTTTTCTCCAGAGATCTTTCTATTTCACCACTCATGTGAAGATATATAACTAACTATGTGTGAGAGTCATTTTTGAAGTTGAAATGATTAAACATTAGAGGGTAGATTAAAGTGCCAAATCAGCCCTGGGGTAGGAAAGTGTCAAATCCTTCTTTTGTATTTGGTTCATAAAATTTTATCTTCCTAAACTAAAATTACAAAGTAGTTTCAATCTACACCTCAGATCTTTGAACACTCAGCTCCCCAATCTCAAAAGACCCTCAGGTTTGAAACTTAAGTCTTTGAGCTCTAGAGTCTTCAAATAGATCTCTGCAAATGGTTGAAAAAGACCTACAAAGAGTGAAAGGCAATATTATGGGTGAAGTAGGCTTCAAACTTAAAAACACCCAGATCTAGGATCATCCTTAAAAGTTGAATCCATTTTAAATTAGTTATTGCATTCAAATGAAGTTTACTGTGATTTGTCTTTGAAGTCACTAAAATTAAGATTTATGATTCTCGTGGGGGGAAAAGGAGCCCGTGTATAACCTGGTTACTACTATTAGTGACTAATTAGAATTAATTACTAAGAATGGGATTTTTTTTCTAGAATGTTCTAAATCATTTATCAAAGAATGGCGTGACTTTCTGTTCCTTCTTTTGTACATTAAAGTCATAGTCATATAACTTTTGCACAGATACTACTGAAGTGATTATGTTAGTCAGATGTGTAACAATAATGTAATCTAAAAGCTACATTTAACCAAGAGAGCAGTATTTCTGGAACAGCAGGCAGTATAAAAGTGCTTTGTGAATATTAACATATTCTAGCAAATTAGTTTGCACTCATTATCATAAGCAATTACTTACTGTTTAGATGCAGTTCGTATTAAATTGGCAAGCAATTTGCAAAAATTAAAACATAACATAGAGAGATTTCTGAAAATTCAACAATATACTGAGACAAATGATGCTACTAGGTTCACAGGCTAGGTACCAAACATAGTATCTATTAACATATTTAGCATGAGAATAACAGTTGGTTACCTACGTGGGCTTTTAGTGCAAGGTAATTTGGTAACCATTCTTGGGACACTATCAATACAACTGTGCATATCAGGCACTAGGAGGCATTTAAAAAGGAAAAAAAAGTCCTGAGGAGAAAGTGGGAGTTTCTGTTTTCTGAGAATGAACTGGCTGTAAATTTTGGTACATTAATAACTCTTTGCATTGTCTTGAGTGATTTGGTACTACCTAATTTGTCCCTTTAAAGAAGTTTCTATTGTCTTGATCATTCTCTACATCTGTGGTAGACACTGCTGATATTCACCACCATTCATTTTACCTTCTTTATTAAAAGAACGTGAAGCTGCACATACAGATGTCCAGCTAGAGTCTGCATTTCCCATTCCCCCTTGCAGCTTGATGGGCCCATGTGACTAATTCTGATCAATGGTCCATGGGTAACAATGATGTGTGATTATTTCAGTTCAGGCCCTGAAGTGCACTTTCCTGCCCAAGGCATTTCTTTCTTCTTGCTGAGTGATGACAAAAACTGAGACAGTTGCCTTAGACCTAGAAATAGCAGCCACAGGTTAATAATGGTACCCTCCTAGCCTGGGACCACTGAATTATAACAACAAAGTGAGAAAAAAAAACTTACATTTTTTACAAATCTGTGTATTTTGGGGTCTCATTTTCATAGCAAAGGATGTTTATATAGACTAAGACAAAATGACAAAACACTTCCATGATTTTTTATACTTATAACAGCCAAGTAAATTTGATAGGGAAACATGATTATATGTTTCACAAATTTAATAGAAATTGATGTTCAAAGAGGTATAATGATTTGTCATGGTCACAAAATAATGTGAAACTTTGCTTACCAAAACTTCCTAGAAGGCTAGTAATAATCTATTATCTATTACAGTCAGTCCATGTTATTCACCCTGGAAGATTCAATGGGAAGTTCTATATTTTCATGGTTCTACCCCATCCCCAAATTCTTTCCTCACTTACAAAAACAAAATGGCACACATTTGTAAAACACGGTCAGATGTTATGTATGACCCTGAAGCAAAGTGAAATTAATAGATCCACTCTGATCCCATAGCGTGAGCATTTGCTTTAGAAAACTTGTAAATTCTTTCTCTGCCCCTTTGGAGACATAAACCTTCTCTCAGCTTTTTGACAGTTTTATAACTTGAATGTCTTCCTCAAGGGCCTGGAAGCCATCTCTTTGAAATGTAGTCATCAAGGAAGATAGTACCCTCCACCAATCTCTGTGGGAATGAAGCCAAACTGGGAAAAGCACCAACAGCAAACACAGAGGCCCTAATCACACGGAGCAGCCTCCCTCTACACCCACAGTGTCCTCCTCTATCTTCCCACTAGCTCACCTCAGAGCTTCACAAGTCTCCCGCCCCGCCCTCCGCTTCAATGAAGTTTTCAATCTCTCTACCCTATGTCATTATAATTCTCAGAAAAGAAATCTCTACTTCTCCATAGAAAGTAAACAAAATATTATTAAGGAAACTTAGCAATAAAAATTGGGAGAAATTTTATATAGAGGTGTGTTTTACACTAATCAAAATGCTAAATAATATTTTATGGCAACATTCTGAGGGATATTCAACCTAGAGTGAATTATGGGAAATATCGCTTCTACAGAAAAGCAATGAGTATCTTATGTCCATTTCTTGAAACTCGTTACAGCAAAAAAACAAATATATAATTATCAACATCAAGTAAATCATATTTCATTTTGTATTGGCTTTATATCGTTTGTTTCTAATCTTCTATCTTGAGAACAAAAGGTAGTTCTCGCAGTTCCATGTATTTACCTCAGAGCCTAGAAAAACCATGAGGTACTTCACAGATACATAAAAACATCTGATGTAGTGAACAAAATAAAATACATAATACCCAAACTATTTTGATGACATCTTTACTTTCATTTGATGTTTCAGAATCAGGTATCTTTGTACTCTATGTATAGTGAAGGACTTAATGAGAAGTTGGGAAAAAAGAAAAGTATAATGTGTTAAAATCTACATGTCAGCAACATTTCTCACTGTCTTAAAAAGAACTATAATTTAGAAACACCATCGAAGTGCTATAAATTGAGAGTGCTGAGATAAAAATTTATTCAAAAAAATCTAGTTGCTGATTTTTTTCTCTTCAAACGTTCACTTTGGAATAAAAAAGTCTTAATTTTCTGTAATATTTATATGCATATATATCTATCTCAGATGTTACTTTGAAGTGTACATTTGTATACTTTCATATAATCGCATACATTTACATACTCTTCTTTCTCTCCACTTTAATGAGCATATACTTAAAACTGACATAGAATAAAAACTGACATAGAATGATCTCAGAAAAGAAAATAAAATATTATGCTCACTGATCAGAGAAGGTGAGCCTTGAGATAACCAATATCACACTGGGGACAGATAAGTCAAAATAACAAAGCAGAACACATGAAAAAAAACAAAGAATAACCCTACCCTTGATGAATGGCCTAAAATAAGTCTCTTTTGTTGCTACTCAAATTCATATTCTTTTGAAACTAAAATAAGCAGGCACTAAATCAAAAAACATTTCTGAAGCTGGGATTTCATTTATTCTTATGCAAATAAACATCTAAAATAATTACAAAGAGTGCATTTTAAAGGTACAAAAGTAAAACTTTTTTCCACAAAATGTCACTGTTTTTTTCCCCAAGCAATGTGAAAATCCTCATATCAAGAAATGTTCAAGCATTTTTTATTCTTCTGCCATTTTAATATTTGTAGCCAACCATTATTTCCATTCATTTACCATGTCCTTATCTATTTGGCAAATACCATTTCTCTCCCACATAATATATTGTACATTTCCAGGTGCAGATTCCCAAAATAGTAGAGCCAATTTCCCTTTCAATCCTGTTAATACGAAACCATAAAACCTACAATGTCTGTAACCCATGAGTAAGATGTATGGAATGCATTCAGAGTCAAAAAAGACAATTTGCAGGGCATTTAACAACAAGTTAATCAAATATTTCTGTGCTCATGAAGAGGTGAAAGCTTGCTGGACTAAGTGGGTAGAGAAATGTACAAAACAGTGACATTTCAGACCCAAGTAGCCTGATCACATACCCTGGAGAAAGAGTTACTGTGCTTTTTATGATCTTCTGCCCAATTTCTTCCCAGATAATCTAAAGCAAAAGGAGATCCATGAAAGGAAATTTTTCATGGGGAAATGACATGATCAGTTCTGAATTTTAACAAGACAATAGATGTTTTGATGTGGAAAAATGGGAGGAACTGGGAGGAGCTGAGGAAAGGAGGCCCAGGAGAAGGCTATTTCACAAAGACAGAAACAAACTATAATACCTAGGAAATGCAGACAGATGTGAGAAGCACCAAGGAGTTAATGCTGTAGGGACTTTTGATGATTGAATTTGGAGAGGGGGAGAGGAAGAAATCCAAGGTCATTGCTAGGTTTCTGACTTCAAAAGGAGGTATATACTATGCCACTTACTCACTGAGATAGCATCAAATGAGATGAGTGAAGAATATAATGAGTTTGATGTATTTGAATTTATTCATCTCCTTCCATATGAGCGTATTATATCATCTTTACCATCCTGTGGGACTTAGCACACTGAAGTGTACCTGGAAGACATTTTTCAGTATCCAGTAACAGATCAAACATAAGTTAGAAGGGATGTTCTAATGAAAACCATTGTCTGTACTTTCTCTTAAAATAATTTTTGTAAGACACAACTAACTTGTATCTCCTCTTCCCCTTTAAAATATTCTCCATGGGAGTTCCCCGGTGGTGTAGTGGCTAAGGCTTCGGCACTGTCAACGCTGTGGCCTGGGTTCGATTCCCAGCCAGGGAACTACCAGCATTAAAAAAAAAAATTCTCCAGATGTAATCCTTAGCTTGTAATAGACCTTTCCACAAAACCTACCTGAACTGGCTGCATTTGTCATCTGAACATTTGCGGTGTTCTCTTTCTTCCAGGAACTTAGAAATTGCTTTATGGAAAAGGTATAACTACGTAGTATTGCCCTGGCATGTCTTTGGCTGGCTCTCTGCATATAATTGCTTGGTTAACTTACTGTGCCTAGTTGATTTGCTTTCTCTGCTCATCAAAATTTTATTAAATGTTTTCTGCATTCAGAGCACATTAGTAAGTGAGGATGTGTTGGTTTTCTAGTTATGTTACAGAGATGAGCAATAGGGTCAAATGTGACGATATAGCTGAGCTTAGGCTCAATTCCCTGCATCTGTAGTTGAAGATGAGTTATGTGCATTTTTAGTGCCTTTGAATAGTGGAAGGGGAAAAGCAGTGAAGGAATTCACTACTATTGGAAAGTATGCTCTATATACTCTATTAGTGCAGTTGACATTCAATGTAAAATATTTTAAAGCCTTTCCTTAAAGAACAGGTTTAGTTAGACATTCTGTGTCTTAACAATAACTTTGAACTACTAGACCCTCTGTCCCCTAGAAAATAGTGGGTATGATTCATATGATGCCCTTAGGCAAGTTAGAAAAAACATTCTCCCTCAAAATCTTTCACTTTAAATTGCTGGAAAATTGTTACAGTGTACTGATTATCAGAATGAGCCATTTACTTGCTATGTTCTAAAAAATTATCTTATTAAATACGCAACAACATGAGGGTAACAAAGTGAATAGGACCAACCTCACAGGTCTGCATCTTGCACAAGCCTGCATGACATCCTTTTAGTAAGATGTAGGAAACATTAGGGTTTGACTCAAGAGGAAGATTGAACCCATACTGGATCCTTTTGTTTTGTGGAATGCAACCAGGTTCTTCAGTGGGAAAGAAATGCAAGAGACATATGGAAGAACTGTAATTCCTGTTTAACCATTTTCATGCATAGCAAACACAAGTGGCAAAAGAAGTTCAGGCTTTTTCTTAGAAAAGAAGCAGTTCTGCACAGTTGAATTAAGATCAGGCACAGACCTAATTGTGGAAATGAAATTCCTGAAAAGAAAGACAGTAGGAGAGTAGTGCTAATCCAAGATGCTTGAAGAACTGGAGTACATCAGCTACAACCATGTGTTTGAAGCACAGACTCGAGCCAGACAAAACTGTGACTTGTAAAAACCAGACACTTGGGATCCTCAGGAGATCAGTCTCTTCTGCTATTTCTCTGGCTGCTCCAAAGTACAGATTCAATTTTGAGGCAGGTTATATTGGGGGTCCAACTGGGAATATTCAGTTAATGAATTTTGTACAATCTTCTTTCTTTTCAATTAAAAAAAGAACAAGAAAGAAAGAAACTCAAAAAGATTTGATGAGCTTTACTGAGTCTTTTCAACTTTTCCCCTTGGATTGATTTCAGGACATGGTGGAGACAACAAGACCGCTAATTAAACTATTAACTCTTTCTCTTAATTTGCAAAGGTTTTAACATTTATATTCCAGAAGCCGTCTCTACTCTGAAGACCCAGAGGATGCAGACTTTCCAATGATATCCAAGGGAGTTACATATACATAACTCTAGGCCAAATTTGGCCCAGCAAATGAAGTCATCTGCTCTAACTCAAAATATTTAATGACTTTAGCAGAATTTGCTTAATACATTTATGTAAGAAGGAAAGCCTCCAAGGTAAGCCCAGAGAGGTTCATTTTTCCTGAAGATACAGTGAAAGGTAGTAAAAATAAAAGCTCCTCCATGATGCTTTTGAAAGCAGCAAGATTACCCTCCAGCAAGCAGAATGTAAAGTTGACACAGAATAAAATGCTGTTGAAAATAGAGGAAACGTGCTGAATTCTAGACACCTCCACAGACTTAAGTCACGAGACATACATATACTCATGAACCAATGAATGTCCCTTAAGTGATTAAAAGAAATATAAGTGTTCAATTACAAAAATGCAGCAAATTCAGTCTTAAAACAGATTTTGTTAATTTTGAAAAGATATGTTTACATATAAATATATATAAAATTATAATTTTTTAATATAAATCAGATTTTTACCTCTCTCACCAGAACAATGTCTGCACTCTGACTTCATCAATAAATTATACCTGTTGTATAGTAAAATGAGTGAAAATAAGATTGCAAATAAACAGTTAAAAAAACCATCGTGTTATATGGAAGCACCCAACCTTTAATCAGGAAAGTGTGAACCTATTCCTAACTCATTACTCTGTGACTTTGTCCAAGTTACTGAAACTATCCAATAAGCTTCCTTTTCCTCTTCTGAAAATAAGGAGGTTTTTCCTGGTAATTTCTACAGTTATTTCCAGCTCTATTCTCTGAGTTTAAAATATCACTTCACTGAAGCTGGCACTAACCTTGAACTTGATCCGAGCATATACTGAATTGTTCAGCTAACATGAGCATGCAGTAGGAAGGTACATTTACCATGAGGCACTGTAGCAAATAAAAAGTAGTGATTTCGTGTGTGTGTGTGTGTGTGTGTGTGTGTGTGTGTTTTGGTTCTTTTTTATTTGACTTCAAACAACAATTGTCTAGAATGTTTCGCTACATTTCATGATTGTGAAATTATATGGTAGAGGATATTTTACTTCAGGTAGTAATTCTTTCTTTGATTATAGAAAATTAAGACATAAATACAGGGGTAGGGAAAACAAACAGAGTATCACTGAGCATGGTTAGCCCTTAACATTTTTATTTCCTCAAATCATATAAACCACTTGACTGGTCTAGCAACTCCATCTAAAATATATACAATACAAAATCTACAGAAATGAGCCCAAGGTTCATTAAAACCTAGTTATGTAATTACTGAGGTCTTCTCGGTCTAAAATCCATAATGACTGCAGTTACTATTAAAAAGGTTGGGTTAAATATTATTAAGCAAGAACCACCCAGGCTGATTTGTTTTGTGAATACATGTTAAGATAATTCCTACTTACAAGAACAGAATCATTCCAAGCTGGAATGATTATGAGCTTTGCTAGGTTCTATTGTCACAAGTATGACTCAGATCCAGAAAGGGATTCATTATCCTATTCCAGCAGTCAATTTAAGTTGTGAAAATACAAAGGAAAGTGAAAGCTTATTCTCTAAAAGCATAGCAGCCCTGGTATTGTTTTCTCCATTGTTCTAGTTGAGAACAACCGGGCATTAACTGACTAGTCCAAAGATTATCTTCTGACCCTAAGGTAATTTCACCCATGTTCACCACAACCATAGCTGTTTGTTTGTTTGTTTGTATGTGTTTATATATTTTGGGTTTGGGGCCAATAATTTAAAGTCCTTTATAGAGATCCAGTTAAATCATCACAGTGCTCATTCCCTGGTTGATGAATAGTGTCATTGGGAATGCCATTAAAGTTTTTACACCAGAAAATCAAGGCAGTACCCAACATACTAGCTGAATTTCATCTATCATGGTGCATTTTTCTGTTTGTTTGTTTCAATCACCTGTGAGAGGCTAATTGGCAAACTGGTGATCATTTTTACCAAGGAACACACACACACACACACACACACACACACACCCCAAATGACCTGTCTTAGATCATAAAATTAGTGAGCAAGAACACTTAAGGATACCCTCAGTGATTTATTTCTCAGGTTTTCAATGTCTGCCCTTCACACAACTATCTCATATTAAAGCAAAGAAATATAATGCACTTATTGTAATGGGGCACCATTCGAATGTTGAATGAACGTATCTAAGGCAATCTCTACTACTTGCCTATTTTATGACTCCAAATGAAAACAATCATTATATACAAATAACCATTAGTTCTTCAAACACACATAGGCAGTTTTGATCAGAACATTGATATGTGTAACAGGTTTAAATATAGTTTGTGCTTAAGGAATATTTGTACCCGTATGTTGTAGAAATTGTGAAAAGTACAAAAATAAAGAAAAAGGGGACTTGAAACAGATGAGGAAAAGTGTAAGTGATTTGGCTACTGACAAAAAAGGAAAAGAAATAAAGAGAAAAATAAAGAACATAATAAAAGCAGTAACATTGGATTAAGAGGTTAGCAACTACATTTTTCTGGACATTGCCAAGCTGTCCCTGCTACCAATCTACATACTCAGTACAACAGCACAGCTTGTTTAGGGTGAGGGCTACATCTCAAACATCAACTTAACTTTGCATCACTCTATAGATTGGGTATTTGGCTCAGGACCAGCACAGAACAGGATTGGTATAAGGTTGCTCTTTTGGTTTGGAGACCATTTAGCAAGTGACATTGTGTGAAATCAATGGACTGTTACGGCTTTCATCTTTCTCAAGTTCAATATCATAAAGGTCCTAAAGATTTAATGAACCTAGTCTGTTGAGTGAAGCTTTCAATCTACTATATTTATTCTAATGCACTAAAATGGCTTGTATGGGAAATGAGGACGACCTTATACAGTGAGACAACTGTAACAACTCGCATATTGATGAATATAGGATGAATACAGGTAGTATGATATATATTTAATACAGTTTTTCAACAATAATGTTTGAGTTTATATCTTTAAAGAAAAGAAATAAAAAAATCCCTAGTGATTAAAAAAGAAAATAAAATCAGCCACAGTTGAATGTATACATATATACATACAGGCCAACAGAATAGATAGCACTGTAGAACAGTCATTAGGTCTCTAGAGATCCATTACCATTTCATATCCAAGGAAACTAGTCACTTAATTCTTCTATTAAAAAATTAAAATAAAAAAAGCATTTTCAAAGCAACATGCAAAAAAAGTTAAATGGCAAAGCAACCATTTTGAAAGAAAGTAAGTTACGGTCAGATAGATGGAGAAACAAAGAAGGAATATCAAACATTCTCATCAGCAGTAGAGGTAACCAACAACAACAAAAAGGACCATAAATAATAATAAATCAGTACAAGCAGGCCAATGAGAAGAAGACTGTCATTTACTCCAGCAAAAGGATGACTTCCTGTGTGATACAGTGAAATGGAGAAATTCCGTCAAAACATTAGAACCTGGTTATGTTTCAATTTTCTTAAATTTTGAAGGCTCTGTGCACATAATTGGACAAACATTGCAAATGCCTTCAAAAAAAGAGTTATCTTCTAAGAGCCCTTTCTTTTGGAGACACAAAGTGGGCACGAGACCATGGGCCTCTGACATATAACACCAGAACCAGAACAAGCAAAAGTTTGTCCAACTACATGTAAAATAAGTTTGGGGTGCTAAATTTTAGCAAAAAAACCCCAAACAATCAACCAAACAAAAAACAAGATAAAAAGAATTATGGCAATTGATGAGGTATACTAAACAAAGCATTTATTATATTACTGTTTTTAGAGAAAAATAAATTTTTAGACTGATGCTATCCCAAAAATTGCCCGAAAAAAAAATCTACTATCCATACTAATCCACATCTCCCACAGAACAGTAACATTTTCAACTCAGTTTTTTCCCCCAAATACATTCAATATGAATGGGATTAATATTTTCATATAAAGAAATGTAAGAACTGCTTCTTCATTTCTAGGGGCTTTACCCTAGGGAAAAGCCAACTCGCCAATTCTAGGTCCTCTTGAATTAGGGGTATATTTGTCCTTTGGTAGAAAAAGACTTCGGTGAGAAAACAAATACTGTAAAACAGTATTCTCTGAATTGATTTTGAATTTCTAGAAATAAGCAACTTCCTGTTAACTCATCCTATCAAATAAGTCCAGAGAATCAGAGAACAGCAACTATTTTCAATGTGAGATTAATCATCTCTATAGATAAAGTTTAAGAACAGCTCTAGAAGGTTTACTACGTAGAGCAGACTCAGTGACCGCACCACCTATCGCCGCAACCAAAAGCACGATTAGGATTAAATCGTAACACATAAAAGTCGTGGCTAATTCTATTGCCCCAAAACATGACTTATCAGTTCCAAGACAGAATGCACAAGACCCTCGTTTCTGACTCACTGTGGGAAACTTCTTCCAATAGCAGTAAGAAGAAAAACACAGAAACCAAAACCAAAAATAGTACAATTCTGCAGGCACCCATTATTCTTAAAGGAAGGAACACTGCCATAGCTAAAATAACTAGAACACAGTCAAAGCTGATTTCACAGCAGTATATCCAACTATCAAGGTGCTATGGAAATTTCCTAGTATAAAGTGGAATAATATCCTTTCCCCATAAAAGATTCAAATTTTCACCTTACAAAAACAGAGGTGGTAGTAGAACAAAAGGCCAGAGCAGGTCATCTTTCCATCATGATATGTCCTCCTCACCACACTCATTCATATTAAAAAAAATTCCCTTAGGGTTCATAGAAACTAACATTCACATTTAGAAATAATTTATTTGACTAATTGCTTACTTTCACTTTCTTTAAATGGACCAGAGTGGCAAGTTAAGGTTAGGAAAGTGGTCATACAACAATAGAGTTTTGAGAATCAATTTTGAACTCAGTGACTCCACACGTTTTCCAAAAAACCATCCTGGAATGGACAGTGTTAGTTCCATATAACTAAATGAGAGTAGAGATAACCCTCTACAATGACCAAAACATTAAATGGAAAAAAAAAAAAGCAAAGTTGGGGCTCTGAGACTGAGATCACCCAGAATATAATTAAGTATTTTTCTGGAAGAACGAGGGTGGTGGTGTTTTGGGAGTGGTAATACAAGTACAGTTAGTTGCCAAAAATATTGGCCAAGGTGACTTCTGACTCTTTCTACTTTATCATCTTTTGGTCTTTCCTCATTATCACTTTACCTAGTAGACCCTCCATTATCATTAGTGAGTCCACTGTGATAGAAGATGGATGATTTTCATTGATAGACATGAAAGGCTATGTCTGGTACTTACGAAAGCATAGGGAGAGTCTAACTTTATTTGCCTATGTCAAAATTACTTGGATAAATGAGTCTAGAGAAGATTATTATTCCTTATTTTATTAACTGATGGAAGAGACAGTTTACTCTTTGCATACAGATAGCACAGCTACCTAGGGAATTAATTATTTGCTGTGTGCACACCTTATGATCATCTCTCTTAAAAGAGCTCCCAAAGCAATCCTTTATACAGGTCTACTGCTGTTCTGTTTTTAAGAAGCCAATGTGCTGTATGAGGTTGATTTTTAAAAAAAAAAGAAAAAAAAACTCCAGTTCTTTCTTTGTTTAAATAGAGAAGAAGCAAATGAATAAAATAGAAAGGAAAGGTACAGGGAAGAATGGTGTAAGTATAAATACGAGTTAGTCCTGTCTCTGACTTTATCTTTGGCTAATCACACCAATTCCATAGTCCATTTCTGAATTTTGAAGAAAGTAAATTGTATTCATATTTTTCTCAGAAGTACGGTAGGTGTTAAATATATTAGTATGTGTCCTTGAAATAAATGTGTCCTTGAAAAAGAAAATATAATGTCCAGAAGAAGAACAAGGTTTACAATGATATTTTCTCAAAGTAAATTACAATAATGCCTTAATTTTAAATTGAATCGTTACCATTCTGAAGGGTCCCAAAAGTAAAAGTAAAAAGTCATAGGAATATTGTCCTTTCAAATTCTTCAAATGGATATGAAGAATCCATATGAATATGTTTTTTGAAAGGCCACCTGTTAGATTATTTTTCCATGGAATACCATTGCATTGATACAATCTGGTCCTTGCTTAATAATAACTAGTCAAGCAATATTTATCTAATACTCAAATCATATGAGGCATTATAGGAAATATAAGAAAGGCTTATTTATACATTGGATGGCTCTATAATAGTCATATCCAGGAAGAGCCAAATTAGGAATAACAGTCACATAAATAACACCTACATTTTAAAAAACACTTTATGCCTCTCAAAGTCTGTTTTGCATCAGTCATTAAATAGACATTAAATAATGTGAATTCTAAAAAGATAGTGATCTGCAGGTGGAAGTGATAGAAACCACCCACTGGAGCTGGCATTTGAAAGGTGAGTTGAGTTTACATAGGAAAGAGAGAAGATGACAATTCTGATTAAAAACTGCATTAGTCTTCATTTTCATAAGCATACACCTCACTAATTCCTTTAAGGACACAGATATAAACTTCCTTATTATTCTCCTTAGGCTTAGTATTCCACCTAACAGTGACCTGAAGGGCATTTACTGAATTAACCAGTGGGGAGAATTTGTCCTTCTGTACCATCTATCTTCATCATTAACTCCATACTGTGCAAAATAGCTGGGGAGTTCAGAGTATAGCCCACAGCTCTGAAACATAATTGAACTCACAGAACTCAGGGAGTCAATCCCTTCACTTAAGGTTCATTAGCCGGTGTTCCAAGGATCCCAGGAGGTGATGGGATTCCTTCCTACTCTGAATCCCCATAGCACACATCACCCAGACAATGTCTGTAGCACAACTTTAGCGCTTTAAGTGAAACATGTCTGTGAGCTCTGTCTTTCAATCTTCATCTTAACTCCCAATTAAACGCCACCACTCCTTGCAAATAGGAACTACCTCATTGAAACCCTTATCTAGGCCACATAGCTTCAAGCAAAATACTTGACATTGCATAGTGAATAAATGTTTGCTTTGGGCCTCCCAGTTGCAAATGCATATGTATGTTAAAGAAATGATGCCACCTGTCTGGATATTAAATGGTGACACTGGAGGTGAATAATACCAAGCAGGCTATATTAGTTCTTATGGTTTTTGATTATCAGATAAAAGATTCTTAATTTAGTAAGTGTGGAACTCTACATGTGGAAAAAGCCATTTAGTCCAGACTCCTTGTTTTGTACACAAGGCAACAGGCCAAGAGAGTGAGGAAGGCCCTTGCTTAATGTTGTGCAAGAAGGAAAGAAACTAACATTTGCTATGAGCTTAGTATAATATACGTAGTTGGCAATTTTATTTCAATGAATAAAGAAAGCATGAGATGTGGATCACTTGACCTCCTGGAACTTCAGCTGAAAATCACCTTGTGAGTCATCACGGGTGTAGATGATGATTTTTACTGCACTATTTCTGCCAGATAGCCTGTAAAATATTTGTAATTTTTTCTGTACAGAAAGGAAAACATGTACTGCATACAATGGCTTCCTCTGGATACCTTAACAATAATGTGTTTGAATCTGCTGTTCACCAGAGATACTTCAACTAAAACTTTTGTTATCATAGTTTTAATTACTCCTAAAATAATGAAATTCCATGACATGTAGCTCTTACTGATTCCCTCTAGCTCTTGATTGAGTACTCTGAATTTTGCTTCCTGGGCCAAGGAGTCATTGAATATTCATGCTTCTTCTGTCTTCCTCAACTCCATCTCTTTCTCAATCTCTTTAAATTGATTTATACTTTCTACTTAAATTTTCTACTTATATTTTCCTTATCAGAATCCCTTCTAACTCACACTTCTTTTCTCAACCTGTACACTGTGCATTGTGTGTTTTTTTCTTAGAAATTTTCTGCCCTCCATGTTAGCACAATATAATGAATACAATGCTTGGCTGAGAATAAGGTGTGGCTTCCTTTCTCCCGATCATGAGCCACACTGATGTGCAAATCCATTCCATTTTTCTCTCTCTGTAAAGTGATATATTACTGTTTTCACTGGTTTCCATCTAAGATATTTATGTCTATTTTTAAAAAAGAGAAATATGGAATATGCTCACTTATCTAGCTGCCAATAATGAAAGAGATCACAATTAAATCAAAGTAAGAATGACCAACTACCATATGCTTTTCCTTTGATGTTAATTCTATTTGCCTGACTATGAAGTCAAAATACAACATTTGGTGATTATATTAAGGAGGAAGAGAACATAGCTGAGGTTAGGGACCACTGAACTGAAGCCTTACTAAGGACTTCAGATTTATGACAATACAGATGTTTTAAAGTTCTGGTATAAATGCCTTTTGCTGCCCTTCATTTATCTGATTCAGGTGCTTGTTCCAGGGAACTGGGCCATTTTCAGCTCAGTGTCTTTGTGAATGAAGGCAACGCTGACACCCTCGAAGACTGCTGATGGGCAGAGGGCGTCTTCCTTCTCAGGGGTCATCATACTACTAGGATGGCAGGAGCTGCCAGGGTGCATGCCTGTGCAAACTCTGCACATTTTTAGACATTTAATTTGGGTTTTAGTTTTTTTTATTAAAGTCCACTTTAAAAATATTAAGCCAAAAAAGAGCCCACTCACACTAGTATAAAAGTAGATACAAAATGGCATGTACTGTATCTTCAAAGTATTTATTTAAATATGTGATTATATCTATATATTTACTTTTAAAACACTAAAAAGGCACACACCAGTGACAATGATGACTGTATCCAGCCAGTGAAATTATAGGTGATTTTAATTTTTTTTCATAAATGTCCATGCATCTCCTATACAGTCGTAAATATATAAACTTATATTAATTTCATAACTAAAGGGAAAAATCTTATGTTTTTAAAGAAAGACACTTCTTCCATACCTGCCAAACGCCTGCTGTTTTGTCAACCAGCTGTTAAGTTTTCTAATGAGATTTGAATTAGTGCCTTTTAAAACTGTAAATTTAAATTAATTTAAGTATTTCAAATAACAACTCTTAGCATGAGGGAGCCAGAGGTTCTGCCAAAGTAGAGTTTAACATTGAACCTGAAACAGTGGGAAACGTCCAATTTGGGAAAAACACTTTTGTCCCTTAAATCTCACTCCTATCGGTCTTTATTTTTGCTCTAGCAAAGAGCTTACAGAAGTAGATTTCAAATTTTGCTCTTTGGACATACAGGAGGTAAAGTCTAAAAATAAAAATAAAAAAAGCTCAGCCTCCATGATGATAAGACTCCCCTGTTTCTTACTCAGGTCCCAAAGACCTTCCCCTATTTACATTGATGGGGTTCAGGACAACCTATCCCAAAACGGAGCATGATGGCCTACCGATTCCTTAAGCTGAAGGAGTTAGAGGGACCCGCAGAAGCAGGAAGGTCACTCTGACCTACTCACTTTGCATTCTTTCCCTGAATCAGGTCATAAACCTCTCACGTGAAAGGGGCTCTTTCCATACCAGGAGGAAGACATTCTTAGCACCAGAAAAGGGGAATTGGAGGCTAGAACACTATAAATACAAACCTTCTTAAACTAACCCTTGTCATGCTAGTTACTTCTTCACCATTTACTATGCCCAGCTCAAATCCCTTTGTCCTGTCTGTTCTTTACAAATTGATTGTTTTATTGTCTAAAAGGCATAAAAACTTCTTGCTTAGATCGCTTCTTTGGGTCATCATTCTCTTCTGTGAAGGCTTTTGTATACATGCAAAAACTCAGTAAAATTTGTATGCTTTTCTCTTGTTAATTTGTTTTTGTCAGTTTAAATTTTAGATGCAGTCAGGGACCCTAAAGGGTCTGCTCCCTCCCTTATACAATCAAAGGAAGTTTGCATTTCAAGGTAAAAATAAAGTATTTTGGAACCATGAAGGAGAACCCCAGATGTCATATAGATACTAGGTCAGTGTGGTAAACTGAGACTAGTGAATAAATAAGAAATTTGGTGGTCATCACCAGCTCCTTATTTTGTCTGATGACACTTTAACCCACCAGCTGCAGTGCAAGTTGGGGGGAAGCAAACGTGAATTACAGGCTGTTTTGTAAACATTTAAAACTTTAGTAATTACAGATACACACAGTCACTAACTAGACTGAGAAACAGTAAGTATTTTTAGAAACGCCTGTTTCTAGATAATACTATTAAAGTGGTATGAGAATTATCTTATACTTAGTAGTATTAAGGTTTTTATATGGGTTCTGCTCAACTATTCAAAAACGTATTTAAAAGCTGAGATCTATACCAATTAAATTGCTTATTAATCCTTTCTTCAGCAAAGTAAAAGTTATACTTCAATTCACCATAATTCAGAACTATCAAAACTTTGAATTCTAAAATAGGTACAGCTTATAGATGCCATAATTGTAATAGACCAGCAAATTTCATATTTATATATAAATATGTATATAGATTTTTAAATCACTCTTTCAAACACTCAGGTAATTTCTACATATGCCTATGATTTTACACACACACACACACACACACACACACACACACACAATTACATACTTACAATGAGGTAATGTACTTAAAAAAATCTGAATGCCAAAAATGGGTTACACATAAATAAATAATATAAGAAAGTGGTGTTAAAACTACTGGACACTATGCAGACAAAATTAAAAAATATCAATATTTTACAACTAACTGTTCACCTGATTTAAATTGCTTTTCAAAATTCCCGTGGAATCAATCAGTTATATTTAGCTGTCAATAATGGAGAGTGTTGTGATTAAATTTAAGTATGACAGACTACCATTTAACTTGACTATCAGGAAAATTGCATTTGCTTATCTCCATAAGACTGTACACAAGATTCAGTGAAGGAAGAACTGGTAATTGCTTCAGTTCTCTTTTTCACTCCCAACATTCAAATAGCCACTCAAAATAACCTTTCTTATCGTGTGGTATAACCAGAAAATGTTCTAGGGGTGGCTATTTCCATAAAATTCTATTCAATTTTTTTCATTCTTACTTTAAACAGTACTTTCTGTCTAAACCATCAATGTGTTAAAATATATTAGGACAAGGTGAAACCTTATGAGAGCAAGTGATACATTTTAAAAAGGTTTTTTCAGGTCACTGTCTTGCAAACACACAACTCAAGTTGTATTTTTTTGGCACATAGAGAGATTTCAACAAATATTTATAGATCAATGGAGAAAACTATTCATGGGTGTACCATCTATTTTAGAAAATGACAATTTGGCATTGCAAAAAAAAAAAGTAAAATTTGGGTGTTCTGGTGAAAGATGGTAGAATAATTGTGCTTACCCTCCAATTTTTCCTCCCAAATCATTTTATTTAAAGGGCAAGAATGAAAAAAAAAAGTATCTTAATAAAACTAGGAAACAACCAACCTATGAAGAAGCTTCCAATTGCACTGACTGTTGAACCTCGGTAAAGAACAAAGCCACTAGGGTAGAGGCAGCTCTGTAGGTAATGGGCAGTGCAGTCTGGGCCCCTCACAGGTAGGTCACCACATCCCTGGCACTGAAGTGCGTGGAAGGGGAGAGCTGTGTATGAGGACAAACTGCAGAAAAGTCACTGAACTAGGAAGGCATTGCCTGAATCAGGAAATGCACAGGCTCACCCTTTTGCGTGAAATGGAGTTTGGGTTTAGCAGTACGATAGGAGAAAAGTATAAAAGATATGACAAAACTCTGTACTGTTCACTTTGGTCAGTGGAAGAGAAGTAAATAACATCGCCACAGGTAAGACCGGCGACATCAGCAGTTCACTGGGAACCTGTTTAATGCCTGCCCCTAGGAATGAAGACAGCCACAGCCACGGGACAGGTATGTTGGTAAAGACAGATAAGGACACAACAGATGAAAACAAAGCAGACTACTTCCCTAGTTTCCCATCCCTGCATTTCCCCCATGTTATCATTCAATAGCACTTGTACCTTGAACACAATAGCCCCCATAGGAAATCGGAGACAAAAAGAAAAAAAAAAAAAAGCAGCCAATCAAAGTGATTAAACAAACAAACAAATTTTAAAAAGCAACTAAAGAATAAACACCAGAAAAAATTTCCTTCACAATTTAGTTAACTACAAACACTCAAAGCTAGAAGATGAAGCAATGAAGGAACAAAAGGTTAGGCTAGGAGTAAGGAATGGGGAATAAAAAGAGCAGATGAAATTATGACAGAAATCAAAGCCCCTGCAACAGTTAATGCTTCTTCTCAATATAGGAAGTAAAGAGATAGAGCCTACTGGTGGCATTCCCCCAAAAAAGGAATTGAACATGGGTTCTGCAAAAGACTAAACAAAATAAACGGTTTCTCTAAACACCAAGAATATAACAGCAACTCATTTGTTTTGTTCCTTTAAGGTCCTAAACAATTGGAAGTGAAGCTAATGGACAGCGGTGTTCTCTTTTAGGATGAACTACCAAATTTAGATGTCAGCCTAACAGTTGAAGAAAAATCTAACTCAGTAAAAGTGAACTGAGTCTAAAATAGAACAAACAAACAAACAAAAATCAAAAACAGGTTTTAGTGTAACAGATTTTCTCGTTGTATGCTCAATGCAGAGTTAAAGTGTAGCATGTGTTATTATACAAAACTGTCGCTAAATAGTTCACAGGTCTTCCTATGTTTTGAACGAGAAGGTATTGGCCATGGTTTCTGCAAAATAGACTGAACAAAATAAAAAGTTTCTTTCAACTCCAAGAATAATCACTCCATTTATTCTGTTCCTTTAGAAGTCCTAAATAATTGGAAGTGGAGCAACTGGACAACAATGTTATCTTTTAGGATGAGCTATCAAATGTAGATGTCAGACTAACAGTTAAAGAAAATTGCTTAAATCGAAAACAAATGAACAGCCACAAAGTAAACCAAGTCTCCCTGCCTAAGTCTTGTGTTACTAACTAGAAGGATGATTACTGCAGCAAGAAGATATAACTTATAAAAATTCTATGAAAATCAATAAAGATTTGAAGACTGTAATGTCAACAAACATTTGATTTGTCAAACATCAGTGTAACTTGCTTTATTTAGCACATGTTTTCAGTTTCTGAAAATATTAAAGGCAAATCCAATATAAAATGCAATCCAAATGTATTATTTTTAGAAACCAAATACATTATTTCCCTTTTTCAATATTCAAAGTTTTGCACAGAAAATAAATGGCTAGTGGTCCCCCTATTGAGTACATTATTGTCCCCTCAACCTTGACCTTTATTCAGAGGATTAGGTTCTTCACTGAAACTTTGTTTTATCCTAACATATTGACACTTTATTATGACAGTTAATTATTTATTGAGTCCTTTCTAATTCATTTACATGTCTAATCATTACCCCATCTTGGTGAAATTCACTTTTCAATTTTGTGTAAATTATGGAACATCTGTTTGCTCCAAATATAGTTCCTTCAAACTGAAATAAAAACTGGCTGATCCTAGCCTCCTGGATTTTGGGTACTTAGTTATCAAAGGAAATTCTTTAAATATTAGAAATTAATTTGCTGTATAACAGTAGAGTCAAAGGCCATATTTGTTTAACATGTCCTGCATACTGCAAAATGAATTAAACCACTCAATCACTATGTTTCATGATGACAGTAATGACTGTATTACAGCCTATTATAACTGCCTTGAAAAAAAAAAAACCCACAATTCTGCAATTTTATTGGCCAGTTTAAATCAGAAGATTAAACTGCAAAATGGAAATATTTAATGAAAAGTGGACTACGTATTCAAGCAGTACTTGCTCAATAATAGAAAGGTAAGACATTCAAAACGAACAGAAAGAAAAGGTCCTTTGATGCCTCTTTTGATTTTAAGGAGGTGGTTTGTATTTGCAGTCCAATTTTCGTACTCTCATAGGCAATCCTTCACCTCATAAAAAACATACAGCTATTAAATAAATAAGTAAAGATAAATAAATAAGCCTAACACTTGTATTCAAAAGATACATATAACCAAGGAGTAACATGAATACCTTCTTTCTTAAGAACATGGGAAGCCCATATTGTTTGGCCAACAGAGGTCCAAAAAGGGTCTGGCTTTTTTCTAAGGCAGGAACTAATGAATATATGGTGTCTAAGTCATAGTTGTTCTGAGTACTAAGCTCAAAAGAGGTGTTAACAAATATACTTTAACTATTTTAGAGAGATGTCCTCATGACAAATTGGAGCACACCAAGTAAAGCAACAATTACCTCAAAGGTCACAGTGCTGTGTGTAGGCTTACATAACTCCAAAATACAAATTTCTAGGTCAAAGGGATGTTTCCATTCTCATTTTTCTTTATGTTTTTGATGCAACAGTCAATTTGCTTCAAAATCTTCTATATAATATACTGGTATCGGAAATATATATTTAACATACTATTAGAGAAAACAAAAACAAAAAACAGAAACACAACATTCCAGGTGGCGATTAAATGACCAGCATTCTTAAGGCACTGGTTATCCTATGCAATCTGCCACATACTTCAAAACTTCAAATAGTATTAGAATCACATACACTGACCATGAATAGTGTCTCCTGTAAAAAATATCTCAACATACCACTTAGAATCTGAGAGAAACGACTTAAATTGGGCACAAAGAGTGACAGAGGTCCTCTGCATTTTGTAGAAAGCAGCTACTGACATATGATGAATTTATTTTACTATGCTAGAAAAAAATCTACAAAAGTATCAAAACTGAAAGATGAAACAGTGACCTTACTGAGTAAAATGACCATCCTGTGTTTAAAACAGTACAGGAAGGTGGTATTTAATGAGAATGTGGTGTATTAATAATATTGTGAGCAGGTTGAGATAAGCAACAACATCACACCTTCTCAGGTTACTTCTAGTAAGAAAGTATTAAAAATACAAGAGAACCAAATTAAGTCAGACCTGGTCAAGATGGTGGAGTAGGAAAATTCTGTGCTGGCATTCTTCTATGACTACATCAAAATTACAACTAAACTACAGAACCATCAATGTGAATAGCCTGAAGTCTAGCTGAACAGAAGTCTAATAACTAAGGATATACAATGAAGCCAAGTCCAGACTGACAAAAAAGACAGAGACACAGAATGGGCTATTCCCACATCTACCTATGGAAGTTAAAAACAGGGAGAAATATCTCAGCTGTGGAGGTCCCTGCTGAGGAGAGAGGGGTTCCAGACCCACAGCAGGTACTTCCGTCCAGGGTTTCAGTGCCAAGAAGAGGAGTCCCTCCAACTTCTGGCTGTGAAAACCAGCTGAGATTATACTTTAGTGAGACAGAGGACTGCTGGAGGCTCCACACACAAACTTAATCACTTATGGACACACTCACATTGAACTCCAGTGCTGGGGAAGCAGCTCAAAAGACCAGGGACATACTGGAAAGACATGAATTACCTGGGTTCTGAGCAAGCAAATTTCTGCTGGACATAAGTGCAGACAGAAGCCATTGCTCCTTGTTGATTCCTCCTCCCATCACCCATCATGCAGAAGCAAGTGGCCACCATATCTGAATCTCTATCAACCTGGGTAACACTATTCACCCTGCCCTGGTGATTCACTCAGACCCCACCTCATTCAACTTGCAGACCCATTCAAGCTGTTTCCACTGGCTTTTCCATACAAATAGCCTGTCTTGACTCAGGCTGCAGATTTTCCTAAAATCTCTCAAAGGTTCACAAATGCTATACAAGCTGCATCTGGTTTCAGTATGCCCCGTATGTCTTGCTAAACAGTCCCAATCCCAATACTAACAGGAGCCAGCCTAGATTCAGAGCCTAGCCTTTGTCAGGTACCTCCAAGCCCAGCAAAAGTGGCAGCCACCTACAGATCATTTTGTAGCTCATACCAAGTGGCGCTGGACAGGGAACAGGCAGTGATTGACCTTGGCCTTTACAAGAGCCCCTCCTAAGAGGCCCCCAAACAAACACACCAGTAGCCAGCTTCAGACCACACCAGAGTGCCACCTAACACTTCCACAAACAACACGCCCAAAGGCCAGACTGGACAGGCACCAGAGCCCCACTAAAACAAATCCTGCTCTGTAGGCTCAGCCCCTGCACTACAGCTTCTCCCCTGTAATCATGACCAATCCTCACAACCAAGTAATCGGAAGTTCAGTACCTCCCAATGACATCCAAACAGTGACCAAGGCTCAATTACAACATTAGGGCACACACAACATCTACTACATGAGGCCACTCTTCTAACACCAGGAGATATAACAGTTCTACCTAATACATAGAAACAAACACAGGGAGGAAGCCAACATGGGGGGATAAAGAAACATGTCCCAAATGAAAGAACAGGAAAAAGTTTTAGACAAAGAACTCAACAAAATGTAGACAAGCAATCTACCAGATGCAGAATTCAAAACACTGGTTATAAGAATACTCAATGATCTCAGGGAGAACGTCAACAAAGAGATAGAAAACATGGAAATGGACATAGGAAACATATAAAAGAACCAGCCAAATGAAAAATACAATAACCATTAATAAAATGAAAAATACATCAGAGAGAACCAACAGTAGATTCGATGAAGCTGAGGATTGAATCACTGGTTGGGATATAAGGTAGCAGAAAACACCCAATCTGAACAGCAAAAAGAAAAAAGAATCCAAAAAAATGAGGTTAATTTAAGGGGCTTCTGGGACAACATCAAGTAAACCAATATTCATATCAAATGGGTATCAGAAAGTAAAGAGAGAGAGAGAGCAAAGAATTGAAAAACCTATTTGATGAAATGAGGACTGAAAACTTCCCTAACCTGGTAAAGAAAATAGACATATAAGCCCAGGAAGCACAGAGAGTTCCAAACTAGATGAACCCAAAGCGGTCCACACCAAGATACAAAGATACATCATAATTAAAATGCCAAAGGTTAAAGACAATGAAAGAAAATTAAAAGCAGCAAGAGAAAATCAGTTAGTTACTTACAAAAGAGCTCCTGTAAGACTATCAGTTGATTTCTCAGCAGAAACTTTGCAGGCCAGATGGCATTGGTATGAAATAGTTAAAGTGATGAAAAGTAAGGACCTGATACTAAGATTACTCTACCCAGCAAAGCTACCATTTAGAATTGAAGGACAGATAAAGAACTTCCCAGACAAGAAAAAGCTAAAGGAGTTCATCGTCACCGGACCAGTATTACAAGATGACATATTGCCATTTGCAACAAAATGGATGAACCTGGAGATCATCATGCTAAGTGAAATAAGCCAGACAGAAAAAACAAAGAACTGCATGATTTCACTCATATGCGGAATATAAAACTGAAAGCAAAGAAAAAAAGAACTGAACAAACAAATAACCCATGGACACAATCGATAGTTTAATGTTTATTTGGGGAC